>JBAMCM010000389.1:0-32922 GCA_037075145.1 Scaptodrosophila latifasciaeformis
TTTGGGTCGTTCACTGGGTGTTGATATTTCTCTAGGAGTGCTTTAATATCCGCATATAAGTTACGGGTGATGATAGTTTTCTGTGTGCACTCGTAAAACGCGTTGTCGTTCCTGGCTTGGGGCAATCAGCAGTGACCTTTCCACATTCCTTTTTGCTGTGAGTTTTATTGTCACTTGTGTAATAATGTTGACAATTATCACAAAATATTCCATTTTTGTTGTTACTCCTTGTAAATTGAAGCTTAGTAAGGCGTTTTAAATCCCTTATCAAAACAAAATGATACAGGCCACTACTCGCATTATAAATTGTGAATGGAATGGTCTTATAGTATCGGCTCTTCTAGTAGGACCAACCACTTTATGTTGGCCATCTAAGCTTCTTTCTAGCGTGTAAATATTGACACTTATTCCTGGATTCAATTTTTCAAATTGCTTTATTCCTTTTGTATCAATAGGAAAAGCAATGTCATCGAACCATAATGTTTTTCCTTGGAATGTTAATCAATAGCCAAAACATTGTGAAAACATTGTAAACCTTGTAAGTTTCCTTAATTCTATCCTTGTCATTCGAGGACAGTTTTTAACTGCGATCGCTGAGAGCACGGACCACTTGAAACAGTAGATATCACTGTTGTGGACGTTTGTGGTTGCGTTCTTCGCTTGAATGTGTGATGGCAAAGCGCAATATGCAGAAGCTGGAATGTTTTCCAGTTTACAAATTGTGGTTTCGAAGTACTTAAACTTCTCGATGGCCCAGCCACTATATTTCTGCTGAAACTCACTCGCGATCAAAGCGAGATTTTCCACCATTGCGGTTAGCACTTCATCTATGTTTTAAGGCAGTTTGCATTTCATCACTTTCAGCGATTTTAATATAATCGCCAAATAATTTTAAATTAAATTTGATAGCCCCATATTCGGACAAATTCAATTCCAAAAGTGATCTAAAGTCCTCTTCACAAAGTTTAAAAAACTCATTTGCGCATATTATATTTGTGGCATCAGTGTAGATGCGATAAATTTTGCATGGAAACTTATTGGTTGCCGGTGAAATTATCATAACAATTTTATTGCTGCTCAACTGCTGACATGATGCATCTCTATGTGCAATCGTCCTTTGGTGTATTTTAAATAATGCTGCCGGAACTGTGATATTACAAACGGTGCAATTGATTTCATTGTCATTTTTTTAGGCTCTTTTCGAAGAAAAAGGAGTCTATTCACTTTGCTCTGATGTTTGTAACGCACAGAACCAAACATCGTAGACCCACAAAAGTTACATCTAGAATACTTAGAATCACTAGAGGAGTCGATATAGCCATGTCCGTCTGTCCGTCTGTTTCTATGCGATTTACTCCGCCGTCTTAAAAGCTATTTTGCTGAAACTTGGTATTTAGCCTTCTTTTTTACCTAGGTAGTACACTAGTTTGAATCGGTCGGATCGGATCACTATATCTTATAGCTGTCATACGAACCTAAATCGGTTTAGGCAATAACTCCCACATTTATTATCCGATCCTGTTCAAATTTAGCACACATATGTTTTTTATAGCAATTAATATATGCACCGAATTTCGTAAGGATCGGACTACTATATCATATAGCTGCCATACGAACCTAAATCGGTTTAGGGAATAACTCGCACATATATTGACTGATCTTTTCAAAACTCGGCCAACACGTTTTCTACATAAATATACGCGTTTGTGCAAAATTTTATTAAAATCGGATTACTATATAATATAGCTGTCATACAAATCGAAATCGGCCCTATAACTGACCAACCCCGTTCATGTGATTTACGGCAGAAACAACTTCGAAAAGAGTCTGTAATCTTCGGCACCCCGAAGATAACGTTGGGATTTTTTTTTTATTTTCTTGGCCTGCATTACTTCAAATGCATTGCGAGGACCAGTACATTCATTATAATGCTTATTGAAATCGGCAAGTTTCAATTTTCTTTTGCATTGATCGCATGCAATCAGAGATACTTTAAGTGATGCGTTACGAGGTCATTTACACTTATTATAGTGTTTAGCAAATTCCGAGATTTGCACTTTTATACTGCATAAATCACATGCAATCCTCGATGCCATTGTCCTCTGCATTTCATTAAATGCGTTACGAGGTCCTTTGCACATGGCATCGTGGGCCATAAAGCCATTAATAGCAAATTTTCCATTGCATAAATCGCAAGTTATTATGTTCATTTTGAATTGATTTGATGATCTTATAAAGGTGGAGTAGGTTAAGTGAGCGATAGTGGCACTGGCGAAGCGGTTGATGAGCTGGCGAAGCGGATGAGCTGGCGAAGCGGTTGATGCTGGATCTGATGAGCTGGCGAAGCGGTTGATGCTGGCGAAGCGGTTGATGAGCTGGCGGAGCGGTTGATGAGCTGGCCAATACGGTTAGTAGATAAAAAACTACTTCGTAAAAGGACACAATGCTTGTGACCTTAGCACTCATAAAATAGAAAATTTATGGCCATAGATTCGAAATGTCCAAATGAAATAGGACAAAAAACATTGGGCGAGCACACTTGAGTACTGCAGGTAGAGAGTTAGCCGTAGCTGCAGCTCACAAGTAGTTAGTATATGGGTCCCCGAAACCTCTTGAATGTGAAAATTAAAAAAATCGAGTGCAAAACGCCGCTAACCCCCCACCAGCAACCCAATTAGCTTTTTTTTTTTTTTTTTAAATGACCTTCTGGAAATGCGTTTTTTTTTTTAAATCGAATGCATTAGGGTAGTAGAAAAACTCAATTCCGCTCAACGTAACTATAGCGTTACGAAACGCGACTGCTTGGCGGCATTATTGGCTATAAGTAAATTTAGGTGTTACCTTGAACTTCAAGATTTCGAGGTCTTAACAGATCACTCCAGTCTGTTAAGGCTCCGAAAACGACCTAACTTGAAAGGTCGGCTAGCACAGTGTGCAATGGAATTGCAAGGCTATCGGTTCTCCATCAGCCAATTTAAGGGTAAATAACGGGTACGTTTACATCCGTACAGACCAAGAGAATGATACGCAGTGTGGTAAGTAAACGGCTTGGAAGCTGTGGATACCTCAAAGTCTCACCGGTGATGTTATTTATAGAGCTCATAATTCTGTGGTAGCTGCACATGGAGGCATTGCCAAAACAGTTGAGTTGCTCAAAAGAGAATTCTATTGGCCAGGGTTGGTAAGCCAAGTGCGCGACTATGTGCGTTCGTGCGAATTGTGTGAAACAACTAAAGCACCAAATCATAGGTTAAGACCACCCATGGGCAAACACGTTTCTTCCAACAGGTCATTTCAAAGACTATATATTGACATATTGGGACCGTATCCCAGAAGCGGACGCGGATATATAGGTCTGTAAATTGTCATGGATCATTTATCAAAATTTCATTGGTTGTGTCCCTTAAAGAAGTTTGTAACCAGTTGCATTATTGAGTTTCTTCAAAAACGTATATTCTTTGTGTACGGAATTTCTGAGACAGTGGTCAGCGACAATGGAAAGCAATTTCTAGCTAAAGAGTTTAAAAACTTTCTGCACTCGTTGGGAATCATACATATGGTTACCGACTTGTATTCCACTCAAGCCAATGCCGCTGAACGGGCAAACAGGTCTCTAATATAAGCCATTCGGACATATTTAGGAAAAGATCAGCGAGATTTGGTTGTACACATTGACGCGATTAGTTGTCCTCTTCGTAACTCGTTGCATCAAAGCATAAAAAATCTCCATATCAGGCTATTTTTAGCTTTAATATGACCACTCATGGTTCACAATATAAGATTTTACATAATTTGGGTATGATTAACGAATCTGTGGAGGTGTTGCCAAGGGAGGACCAGCTTCAGTTGTTGAGACAAGACATCCAAGGGCACTTGAATAAAGCATACGAAAGTATGACAAAACAGTACAACTTGCGGTCACGACAAGTCCAATATTAAGCAGGGCAAGAAGTTTTTCGACGTAATTTCGTTTAGAGCAATTTTGAAACAAATATTTCGAGCAAATTAAGTCCTTCTTTTCTTAAAGCTCGTATTCGAGAAAGAGTGGGAAGCTCTATGTATATCCTGGAAGACTTGCAAGGGAAACTCTTAGGTAGATATCATGCAAAAGACTTGCGCCAATAGTTCGAAAAAAAAACTATATATATGTATATATAATGATAATAAATAAATAAATGAAGCAAATTCAGTCGAATCCGCCTTTGGCAAGCCAGCTGATTATCCAGCCTTGTTAGGTATACTTTGGGATAGACATTTCAATTTAAAAAAAAAGAAAAAAAAACACACACAAATTATATAAATTAATTAGAAATATATATATAATAAAGTTTAAATACAGGTTAAGAAAAGAAAATCGTAGGAAGATATCGAATAAAATACTAGGAATACCAACCACTAAGCTAATGAAACTTCCCATTAAGCTCCCCAAAAGCTGCGCAGCCGCACTAGCGAGTGAGTTTTTTTTTGAGTTTGCACCCAACCAGATCTTTCACAAAAAAATTATTAAGAACACAAAAAGAAAGAAAGAAATTAAAATCTGTGAACTGTGAGTAAATTCAAGTTACCCAACAAAAGACAGAGCCACGCGGGTAATTATAGGTGCTATGGTATAATCCAGAAGAACAATTAATCAAAAGCGTGTTCGTAGGCCCACTGACGGCGAAACCTGAATTGGAGAAAAGAAAACTATCACCTAAGACTAAGGGAAGAGCACAGCATGAGAATTCATCCTAAAACTTCCAATAAATACCTATAAAAAAAAATCCCAACGTTATCTTCCGGGTGCCGAAGATTACAGACTCTATTCGCAGTTGTTTCTGCCGTAAATCACATGAACGGAGTTGGTCAGTTAATAGGGCCGATTTCGATTTGTATGATAGCTATATGATATAGTAGTCCGATTTTAATAAAATTTAATAAAAAGCACACACGCGTATAATTATGTACAAAACGTGTTTGCCGAGATTTTAAGATATCAGTCAATAAATGTGCGAGTTATTCCTAAAACCGATTTAGGTTCGATTGGCAGTTATATGATATAGTGGTCTGATCCGACCGATTCAAACTAGTGTACTATCTAGGTAAAAAAGAAGGCTATATACCAAGTTTCAGCAAAATAGGTTCAACCTTTGGGGTCTACGATGAGTGGTTCTGTGCGTTACATACATCAGAACAAAATGAATATATTCTTTTTTTTTCTTCGAAAGGAGTATAAATAATGTCAATATATCTTCGGGGTGCCTAAGATTACAAACTGTTTTCGTAGCGTTTTATGCCGTAAGTCACATGAACAGGGTTAAGTAAGTAGGGGAGATTTAGTTTTGCATGACAGCTATATCCGATATATAGTAGTCCGAATCATCACAAACTTGTACATATATGCACTAATTGGGAGTGCCGAGTTTGGAAGAGATCAGACAACAAATGTGCGAGTTATTCCTAAAACTGATTTAGGTTCGTAGGACAACTTTCTGATAGAGTGGTCCGAACCGGCCGGTTCCGATAAATGTGGAGGCTATGAACAAAAGAAGGCTATATACCTAATTTCAATAAAATAGTTTTAACTTTTGTGGTCTACGTTGAGTGGTTCTGTGCGTTACATACACGAGAATAAAATGAATATATTCTCTTATTCTTCGAAAAGCGTATAAAAAATCTCAACATATCTTCGAGGTGCCTAAAATTACAAACTGGTTTCGTAGCGTTTTATGCAGTTAGTCACATGAATAGGTCAGGTAAGTAGGGCAGATTGAGTTTTGTATGACAGCTATATCCGATATATAGTAGTCCGAAGCAGCACAAACTTGTACATTTATGTGCTAGGTGGGAGTGCCGAGTTTGGAATAGATCAGACAACAAATGTGCAGGTTATTCCTAAAACCAATTTAGGTTCGTATGGCATATGTGCAGCCTATGTACAAAAGAAGCCTATATAACTGAATTCATTAAAATAGCTTTAAAACTAAGAGACTCGTATATATAGAAACAGACAGACAGACGTACGTGGCTATATCGACTCCAATAGTGATGCAAAGAAATCTACATAAAACTTTTGGGGTCTACGATGAGTGGTTCTGTGCGTTACATACAACAGAACAAAATAAATATATTCTTTTTTTCTTCGAAAAGCGTATAAAAAATCTCAACATATCTTCGGGGTGCCTAAAATTACAAACTGTTTTCGTGTCGTTTTATGCCGTAAGTCACATGAACAGGTCAGGTAAGTAGGGCAGATTTAGTTTTGTATGACAGCTATATCCAATATATAGTAGTCCGAAGCAGCACAAGCTTGTACATTTATCCGCTAAGTGGGAGTGCCGAGTTTGGAAGGGATCAGACAACAAATGTGCAGGTTATTCCTAAAACCAATTTAGGTTCGTATGGCATATGTGCAGCCTATGTACAAAAGAAGGCTATATAACTGAATTCATTAAAATAGCTTTAAAACTAAGAGACTCGTATATATAGAAACAGACAGACAGACGTACGTGGCTATATCGACTCCAATAGTGATGCAAAGAAATCTACATAAATCTTTTGGGGTCTACGATGAGTGGTTCTGTGCGTTACATACATCAGAACAAAATTAATATATTCTTTTTTCTTCGGAAAGCGTATAAAAAGTCTCAAAATATCTTCGAGGTGCCTAAAATTACAAACTGGTTTCGTAGCGTTTTATGCCGTAAGTCACATGAACAGGTCAGGTAAGTAGGGCAGATTTAGTTTTGTATGACAGCTATATCCAATATATAGTAGTCCGAAGCAGCACAAACTTGTACATTTATCCATTAAGTGGGAGTGCCGAGTTTGGAAGAGATCAGACCACAAATGTGCGAGTTATTCCTAAAACCGATTTGGGTTCGTATGGCAAATGTGCAGCCTATGTACAAAAGAAGGCTATATACCTAGTTTCATTAAAACTGAGAGACTCGCATATAGAGAAACAGACAGAAAGACGTACGTGGCTATATCGACTCTACTAGTGATTTAAAGAATTATAGATTTAACTTTTGGGGTCTACGATGAGTGGTTCGGTGGGATACATACATCAGAACAAAATGAATATATTCTTTTTTTTTCTTCGAAAGGAGTATAAAAAATCTCAATATATCTTCGGGGTGCCTAAGATTACAAACTGTTTTCGTAGCGTTTTATCCCGCAAGTCACATGAACAGGTCAGGTAAGTAGGGCCGATTTAGTTTTGTATGACAGCTATATCCGATATATAGTAGTCCGAAGCAGCACAAACTTGTACATTTATGCGCTAAGTGGGAGTGCTAAGTTTGGAAGAGATCAGACAACAAATGTGCAGGTTATTCCTAAAACCAATTAAGGTTCGTATGGCATATGTGCAGCCTATGTACAAAAGAAGGCTATATACCTAGTTTCATTAAAACTGAGAGACTCGCATATAGAGAAACAGACAGAAAGACGTACGTGGCTATATCGACTCTACTAGTGATTTAAAGAATTCTAGATTTGACTTTTGGGGTCTACGATGAGTGGTTCTGGGGGATACATGCATCAGAACAAAATGAATATATTCTTTTTTTTCTTCGAAAAGCGTATGAAAAATCTCAACATATCTTCGGGGTGCCTAAACTTACAAACTGTTTTCGTAGCGTTTTATGCCGTAAGTCACATGAACAGGTCAGGTAAGTAGGGCAGATTTAGTTTTGTATGACAGCTATATCCAATATATAGTAGTCCGAAGCAGCACAAGCTTGTACATTTATCCGCTAAGTGGGAGTGCCGAGTTTGGAATAGATCAGACAACAAATGTGCAGGTTATTCCTAAAACCAATTTAGGTTCGTATGGCATATTTGCAGCCTATGTACAAAAGAAGGCTATATACCTAGATTCATTAAAATAGCTTTAAAACTGAGAGACTCGTATATATAGAAACAGACAGACAAACGTACGTGGCTATGTCGACTCCAATAGTGATTTAAAAAGATCTATATAAAACTTTTGGGGTCTACGATGAGTGGTTCTGTGCGTTACACACATGAGAACAAAATGAACATATTCTCTTATTCTTCGAAAAGCGTAAAAAAATCTCAACATATCTTCGGCGTGCCTACAATCTGTTTTCGTAGCGTTTTTTTAAGTCACATGAACAGGGTTAGTAAGTAAGTAGGGCAGATTTAGTTTTGTATGACAGCTATATCCAATATTTAGTAGTCCGAAGCAGCACAAACTTGTACATTTATCCGCTTAGTGGGAGTGCCGAGTTTGGAATAGATCAGACAACAAATGTGCAGGTTATTCCTAAAACCAATTTAGGTTCGTATGGCATATGTGCAGCCTATGTACAAAAGAAGGCTATTTACCTAGTTTCATTAAAATAGCTTTACAACTGAGAGACTCGTATATATAGAAACAGACAGACAAACGTACGTGGCTATGTCGACTCCAATAGTGATTTAAAAAGATCTATATAAAACTTTTGGGGTCTACGATGAGTGGTTCTGTGCGTTACATACAACAGAACAAAATAAATATATTCTTTTTTTCTTCGAAAAGCGTATAAAAAATCTCAACATATCTTCGGGGTGCCTAAAATTACAAACTGTTTTAGTATCGTTTTATGCCGTAAGTCACATGAACAGGTCAGGTAAGTAGGGCAGATAAGCAGCACAAACTTGTACATTTATCCGCTAAGTGGGAGTGCCGAGTTTGGAATAGATCAGACAACAAATGTGCAGGTTATTCCTAAAACCAATTTAGGTTCGTATGGCATATTTGCAGCCTATGTACAAAAGAAGGCTATATACCTAGATTCATTAAAATAGCTTTAAAACTGAGAGACTCGCATTTATAGAAACAGACAGATAGCCGTACGTGGCTATATCGACTCTACTAGTGATTTAAAGAATTCTAGATTTGACTTTTGGGGTCTACGATGAGTGGTTCTGGGGGATACATGCATCAGAACAAAATGAATATATTCTTTTTTTTTTCTTCGAAAAGCGTATGAAAAATCTCAACATATCTTCGGGGTGCCTAAACTTACAAACTGTTTTCGTAGCGTTTTATGCCGTAAGTCACATGAACAGGTCAGGTAAGTAGGGCAGATTTAGTTTTGTATGACAGCTATATCCAATATATAGTAGTCCGAAGCAGCACAAGCTTATACATTTATCCGCTAAGTGGGAGTGCCGAGTTTGGAATAGATCAGACAACAAATGTGCAGGTTATTCCTAAAACCAATTTAGGTTCGTATGGCATATTTGCAGCCTATGTACAAAAGAAGGCTATATACCTAGATTCATTAAAATAGCTTTAAAACTGAGAGACTCGTATATATAGAAACAGACAGACAAACGTACGTGGCTATGTCGACTCCAATAGTGATTTAAAAAGATCTATATAAAACTTTTGGGGTCTACGATGAGTGGTTCTGTGCGTTACACACATGAGAACAAAATGAACATATTCTCTTATTCTTCGAAAAGCGTAAAAAAATCTCAACATATCTTCGGGGTGCCTACAATCTGTTTTCGTAGCGTTTTTTTAAGTCACATGAACAGGGTTAGTAAGTAAGTAGGGCAGATTTAGTTTTGTATGACAGCTATATCCAATATTTAGTAGTCCGAAGCAGCACAAACTTGTACATTTATCCGCTTAGTGGGAGTGCCGAGTTTGGAATAGATCAGACAACAAATGTGCAGGTTATTCCTAAAACCAATTTAGGTTCGTATGGCATATGTGCAGCCTATGTACAAAAGAAGGCTATTTACCTAGTTTCATTAAAATAGCTTTAAAACTGAGAGACTCGTATATATAGAAACAGACAGAAAAACCTACGTGGCTATGTCGACTCCAATAGTGATTTAAAAAGAGCTATATAAAACTTTTGGGGTCTACGATGAGTGGTTCTGTGCGTTACATACAACAGAACAAAATAAATATATTCTTTTTTTCTTCGAAAAGCGTATAAAAAATCTCAACATATCTTCGGGGTGCCTAAAATTACAAACTGTTTTCGTATCGTTTTATGCCGTAAGTCACATGAACAGGTCAGGTAAGTAGGGCAGATTTAGTTTTGTATGACAGCTATATCCAATATATACTAGTCCGAAGCAGCACAAGCTTGTACATTTATCCGCGAAGTGGGAGTGCCGAGTTTGGAATAGATCAGACAACAAATGTGCAGGTTAGTCCTAAAACCAATTAAGGTTCGTATGGCATATGTGCAGCCTATGTACAAAAGAAGGCTATTTACCTAGATTCATTAAAATAGCTTCAAAACTAAGAGATTCGCATATAAACAGACAGACAGACGTACGTGGCTATATCGACTCTACTAGTGATTTAAAGAATTCTAGATTTAACTTTTGGGGTCTACGATGAGTGGTTCTGGGGGATACATGCATCAGAACAAAATGAATATATTCTTTTTTTTTCTTCGAAAGGAGTATAAAAAGTCTCAACATATCTTCGAGGTGTCTAAAATTACAAACTGGTTTCGTAGCGTTTTATGCAGTTAGTCACATGAATAGGTCAGGTAAGTAGGGCAGATTCAGTTTTGTATGACAGCTATATCCGATATATAGTAGTCCGAAGCAGCACAAACTTGTACATTTATGTGCTAGGTGGGAGTGCCGAGTTTGGAATAGATCAGACAACAAATGTGCAGGTTATTCCTAAAACCAATTTAGGTTCGTATGGCATATGTGCAGCCTATGTACAAAAGAAGGCTATATACCTAGTTTCATTAAAATAGCCTTAAAACTGAGAGACTCGCATTTATAGAAACAGACAGATAGACGTACGTGGCTATATCTGCTCCTCTAGTGATTTAAAGAATTCTATATATAATTTTTGGGGTCTACGATGAGTGCTTCTGTGCGATACATACATCAGAACAAAATGAATATATTCTCTTATTCTTCGAAAAGCGTATAAAAAATCTCAACATATCTTCGGGGTGCTTAAACTTACAAACTGTTTTCGTAGCGTTTTATGCCGTAAAACACATGAACAGGTCAGGTAAGTAGGGCAGATTTAGTTTCGTTGACAGCTATATCCAATATATAGTAGCCCGAATCAGCACAAACTTGTACATTTATACATTAAGTGGGAGTGCCGAGTTTGGAAGAGATCAGACAACAAATGTGCGAGTTATTCCTAAAACCGATTTAGGTTCGTATGGCAACTTTCTGATAGGCTATGAACAAAAGAAGGCTATATACCTAGTTTCATTAAAATAGCTTCAATTTTTGGGGTCTACGATGAGTGGTTCTGTGCGTTACATACATGAGAACAAAATGAATATATTCTCTTATTCTTCGAAAAGTGTAAAAAAAATCTCAACATATCTTCGGGGTGCCTAAACTTACAAACTGTTTTCGTAGCGTTTTATGCCGTAAGTTACATGAACAGGTCAGGTAAGTAGGGCAGATTGAGTTTTGTATGACAGCTATATCCGATATATAGTAGTCCGAAGCAGCACAAACTTGTACATTTATGCGCTAAGTGGGAGTGCCGAGTTTGGAATAGATCAGACAACAAATGTGCAGGTTATTCCTAAAACCAATTTAGGTTCGTATGGCATATGTGCAGCCTATGTACAAAAGAAGGCTATATACCTAGATTCATTAAAAAAGCTTTAAAACTGAGAGCCTCGTATATATAGAAACAGACAGACAGACGTACGTGGCTATATCGACTCCAATAGTGATTTAAAGAAATCTAGATAAAACTTTTGGGGTCTACGATGAGTGGTTCTGTGCTTTACATACAACAGAACAAAATAAATATATTCTTTTTTTTTCTTCGAAAAGAGTATAAACAATTTCAACATATCTTCGAGGTGCCTAAGATTACAAACTGTTTTCGTAGCATTTTATGCCGTTAGTCACATTAACAGGGTTAAGTAAGTGGGGCAGATTTAGTTTTGTATGACAGCTATATCCGATATATAGTAGTCCGAATCATCACAAACTTGTACATATATGCACTAATTGGGAGTGCCGAGTTTGGAAGAGATCAGACAACAAATGTGCGAGTTATTCCTAAAACCGATTTAGGTTCGTATGGCAACTGTGCAGCCTATGTACAAAAGAAGGCTATATACCTAGATTCATTAAAATAGCTTTAAAACTGAGAGCCTCGTATATATAGAAACAGACAGACAGACGTACGTGGCTATATCCGCTCCTGTAGTGATTTAAAGATTTCTAGATATAACTTTTGGGGTCTACGATGAGTGGTTCTGTGGGATACATACATCAGAACAAAATTAATATATTCTTTTTTTCTTCGGAAAGCGTATAAAAAGTCTCAACATATCTTCGAGGTGCCTAAACTTACAAACTGGTTTCGTAGCGTTTAATGCCGTAAGTCACATGAACAGGTCAGGTAAGTAGGGCAGATTTAGTTTTGTATGACAGCTATATCCGATATATAGTAGTCCGAATCAGCACAAACTTGTATATTTATGCATTAAGTGGGAGTGCCGAGTTTGGAAGAGATCAGACAACAAATGTGCGAGTTATTCCTAAAACCGATTTAGGTTCGTATGGCATATTTGCAGCCTATGTACAAAAGAAGGCTATATACCTAGTTTCATTAAAACTGAGAGACTCGCATATAAAGAAACAGACAGACAGACGTACGTGGCTATATCGACTCCAATAGTGATTCAAAGAAATCTTCACAAAACTTTTGGGGTCTACGATGAGTGGTTCTGTGCGTTACATACAACAGAACAAAATAAATATATTCTTTTTTTCTTCGAAAGGAGTATAAAAAATCTCAACATATCTTCGGGGTGCCTAAAATTACAAACTGTTTTCGTAGCGTTTTATGCCGTAAGTCACATGAACAGGTCAGGTAAGTAGGGCATATTATATTTTGTATGACAGCTATATCCGATATATAGTAGTCCGAAGCAGCACAAACTTGTATATTTATGCGCTAAGTGGGAGTGCCAAGTTTGGAAGAGATCAGACAACAAATGTGCAGGTTATTCCTAAAATCAATTTAGGTTCGTATGGCAAATGTGCAGCCTATGTACAATAGAAGGCTATATACCTAGTTTCATTAAAACTGAGAGACTCGCATATAGAGAAACAGACAGAAAGACGTACGTGGCTATATCGACTCTACTAGTGATTTAAAGAATTCTAGATTTAACTTTTGGGGTCTATGATGAGTGCTTCTGTGCGATACACACATCAGAACAAAATGAATATATTCTCTTATTCTTCGAAAAGCGTATAAAAAATCTCAACATATCTTCGGGGTGCTTAAACTTACAAACTGTTTTCGTAGCGTTTTATGCCGTAAAACACATGAACGGGTCAGGTAAGTACGGCAGATTTAGTTTTGTATGACAGCTATATCCAATATATAGTAGTCCGAAGCAGCACAAACTTGTATATTTATGCGCTAAGTGGGAGTGCCAAGTTTGGAAGAGATATATACCTAGTTTCATTAAAATAGCCTTAAAACTGAGAGACTCGCATTTATAGAAACAGACAGATAGACGTACGTGGCTATATCTGCTCCTCTAGTGATTTAAAGAATTCTAGATATAACTTTTGGGGTCTACGATGAGTGCTTCTGTGCGATACACACATCAGAACAAAATGAATATATTCTCTTATTCTTCGAAAAGCGTATAAAAAATCTCAACATATCTTCGGGGTGCTTAAACTTACAAACTGTTTTCGTAGCGTTTTATGCCGTAAAACACATGAACGGGTCAGGTAAGTACGGCAGATTTAGTTTTGTATGACAGCTATATCCAATATATAGTAGCCCGAATCAGCACAAACTTGTACATTTATACATTAAGTGGGAGTGCCGAGTTTGGAAGAGATCAGACAACAAATGTGCGAGTTATTCCTAAAACCGATTTAGGTTCGTATGGCAACTTTCTGATAGGCTATGAACAAAAGAAGGCTATATACCTAGTTTCATTAAAATAGCTTCAATTTTTGGGGTCTACGATGAGTGGTTCTGTGCGTTACACACATGAGAACAAAATGAATATATTCTCTTATTCTTCGAAAAGCGTATAAAAAATCTCAACATATCTTCGGGGTGCTTAAACTTACAAACTGTTTTCGTAGCGTTTTATGCCGTAAAACACATGAACGGGTCAGGTAAGTACGGCAGATTTAGTTTTGTATGACAGCTATATCCAATATATAGTAGTCCGAAGCAGCACAAACTTGTATATTTATGCGCTAAGTGGGAGTGCCAAGTTTGGAAGAGATCAGACAACAAATGTGCAGGTTATTCCTAAAACCAATTTAGGTTCGTATGGCAAATGTGCAGCCTATGTACAAAAGAAGGCTATATACCTAGTTTCATTAAAACTGAGAGACTCGCATATAGAGAAACAGACAGAAAGACGTACGTGGCTATATCGACTCTACTAGTGATTTAAAGAATTCTAGATTTAACTTTTGGGGTCTACGATGAGTGGTTCTGTGGGATACATACATCAGAACAAAATGAATATATTCTTTTTTTTTCTTCGAAAGGAGTATAAAAAATCTCAATATATCATCGGGGTGCCTAAGATTACAAACTGTTTTCGTAGCGTTTTATGCCGTAAGTCACATGAACAGGTCAGGTAAGTAGGGCAGATTTAGTTTTGTATGACAGCTATATCCAATATATAGTAGCCCGAATCAGCACAAACTTGTACATTTATACATTAACTGGGAGTGCCGAGTTTGGAAGAGATCAGACAACAAATGTGCAGGTTAGTCCTAAAACCAATTAAGGTTCGTATGGCATATGTGCAGCCTATGTACAAAAGAAGGCTATATACCTAGTTTCATTAAAACTGAGAGACTCGCATATAGAGAAACAGACAGAAAGACGTACGTGGCTATATCGACTCTACTAGTGATTTAAAGAATTCTAGATTTAACTTTTGGGGTCTACGATGAGTGGTTCTGTGGGATACATACATCAGAACAAAATGAATATATTCTTTTTTTTTCTTCGAAAGGAGTATAAAAAATCTCAATATATCATCGGGGTGCCTAAGATTACAAACTGTTTTCGTAGCGTTTTATGCCGTAAGTCACATGAACAGGTCAGGTAAGTAGGGCAGATTTAGTTTTGTATGACAGCTATATCCAATATATACTAGTCCGAAGCAGCACAAGCTTGTACATTTATCCGCTAAGTGGGAGTGCCGAGTTTGGAATAGATCAGACAACAAATGTGCAGGTTAGTCCTAAAACCAATTTAGGTTCGTATGGCATATTTGCAGCCTATGTACAAAAGAAGGCTATATACCTAGATTCATTAAAATAGCTTTAAAACTGAGAGACTCGCATTTATAGAAACAGACAGATAGCCGTACGTGGCTATATCGACTCTACTAGTGATTTAAAGAATTCTAGATTTGACTTTTGGGGTCTACGATGAGTGGTTCTGGGGGATACATGCATCAGAACAAAATGAATATATTCTTTTTTTTTTCTTCGAAAAGCGTATGAAAAATCTCAACATATCTTCGGGGTGCCTAAACTTACAAACTGTTTTCGTAGCGTTTTATGCCGTAAGTCACATGAACAGGTCAGGTAAGTAGGGCAGATTTAGTTTTGTATGACAGCTATATCCAATATATAGTAGTCCGAAGCAGCACAAGCTTGTACATTTATCCGCTAAGTGGGAGTGCCGAGTTTGGAATAGATCAGACAACAAATGTGCAGGTTATTCCTAAAAACAATTTAGGTTCGTATGGCATATGTGCAGCCTATGTACAAAAGAAGGCTATATACCTAGTTTCATTAAAATAGCCTTAAAACTGAGAGACTCGCATTTATAGAAACAGACAGATAGACGTACGTGGCTATATCTGCTCCTCTAGTGATTTAAAGAATTCTAGATATAACTTTTGGGGTCTACGATGAGTGCTTCTGTGCGATACACACATCAGAACAAAATGAATATATTCTCTTATTCTTCGAAAAGCGTATAAAAAATCTCAACATATCTTCGGGGTGCTTAAACTTACAAACTGTTTTCGTAGCGTTTTATGCCGTAAAACACATGAACGGGTCAGGTAAGTACGGCAGATTTAGTTTTGTATGACAGCTATATCCAATATATAGTAGTCCGAATCAGCACAAACTTGTATATTTATGCATTAAGTGGGAGTGCCGAGTTTGGAAGAGATCAGACAACAAATGTGCGAGTTATTCCTAAAACCGATTTAGGTTCGTATGGCATATTTGCAGCCTATGTACAAAAGAAGGCTATATACCTAGTTTCATTAAAACTGAGAGACTCGCATATAAAGAAACAGACAGACAGACGTACGTGGCTATATCGACTCCAATAGTGATTCAAAGAAATCTTCATAAAACTTTTGGGGTCTACGATGAGTGGTTCTGTGCGTTACATACAACAGAACAAAATAAATATATTCTTTTTTTCTTCGAAAGGAGTATAAAAAATCTCAACATATCTTCGGGGTGCCTAAAATTACAAACTGTTTTCGTAGCGTTTTATGCCGTAAGTCACATGAACAGGTCAGGTAAGTAGGGCATATTATATTTTGTATGACAGCTATATCCGATATATAGTAGTCCGAAGCAGCACAAACTTGTACATTTATGCGCTAAGTGGGAGTGCCGAGCTTGGAAGAGATCAGACAACAAATGTGCAGGTTATTCCTAAAACCAATTTAGGTTCGTATGGCATATGTGCAGCCTATGTACAAAAGAAGGCTATATACCTAGTTTCATTAAAATAGCCTTAAAACTGAGAGACTCGCATTTATAGAAACAGACAGATAGACGTACGTGGCTATATCTGCTCCTCTAGTGATTTAAAGAATTCTAGATATAACTTTTGGGGTCTACGATGAGTGCTTCTGTGCGATACACACATCAGAACAAAATGAATATATTCTCTTATTCTTCGAAAAGCGTATAAAAAATCTCAACATATCTTCGGGGTGCTTATACTTACAAACTGTTTTCGTAGCGTTTTATGCCGTAAAACACATGAACGGGTCAGGTAAGTACGGCAGATTTAGTTTTGTATGACAGCTATATCCAATATATAGTAGTCCGAAGCAGCACAAACTTGTATATTTATGCGCTAAGTGGGAGTGCCAAGTTTGGAAGAGATCAGACAACAAATGTGCAGGTTATTCCTAAAACCAATTTAGGTTCGTATGGCAAATGTGCAGCCTATGTACAAAAGAAGGCTATATACCTAGTTTCATTAAAACTGAGAGACTCGCATATAGAGAAACAGACAGAAAGACGTACGTGGCTATATCGACTCTACTAGTGATTTAAAGAATTCTAGATTTAACTTTTGGGGTCTACGATGAGTGGTTCTGTGGGATACATACATCAGAATAAAATGAATATATTCTTTTTTTTTTCTTCGAAAGGAGTATAAAAAATCTCAATATATCATCGGGGTGCCTAAGATTACAAACTGTTTTCGTAGCGTTTTATGCCGTAAGTCACATGAACAGGTCAGGTAAGTAGGGCAGACTTAGTTTTGTATGACAGCTATATCCAATATATAGTAGCCCGAATCAGCACAAACCTGTACATTTATACATTAAGTGGGAGTGCCGAGTTTGGAAGAGATCAGACAACAAATGTGCAGGTTAGTCCTAAAACCAATTAAGGTTCGTATGGCATATGTGCAGCCTATGTACAAAAGAAGGCTATATACCTAGTTTCATTAAAACTGAGAGACTCGCATATAGAGAAACAGACAGAAAGACGTACGTGGCTATATCGACTCTACTAGTGATTTAAAGAATTCTAGATTTAACTTTTGGGGTCTACGATGAGTGGTTCTGTGGGATACATACATCAGAACAAAATGAATATATTCTTTTTTTTTCTTCGAAAGGAGTATAAAAAATCTCAATATATCATCGGGGTGCCTAAGATTACAAACTGTTTTCGTAGCGTTTTATGCCGTAAGTCACATGAACAGGTCAGGTAAGTAGGGCTGATTTAGTTTTGTATGACAGCTATATCCAATATATACTAGTCCGAAGCAGCACAAGCTTGTACATTTATCCGCTAAGTGGGAGTGCCGAGTTTGGAATAGATCAGACAACAAATGTGCAGGTTAGTCCTAAAACCAATTAAGGTTCGTATGGCATATGTGCAGCCTATGTACAAAAGAAGGCTATTTACCTAGATTCATTAAAATAGCTTCAAAACTAAGAGATTCGCATATAAACAGACAGACAGACGTACGTGGCTATATCGACTCTACTAGTGATTTAAAGAATTCTAGATTTAACTTTTGGGGTCTACGATGAGTGGTTCTGGGGGATACATGCATCAGAACAAAATGAATATATTCTTTTTTTTTTCTTCGAAAGGAGTATAAAAAGTCTCAACATATCTTCGAGGTGCCTAAAATTACAAACTGGTTTCGTAGCGTTTTATGCAGTTAGTCACATGAATAGGTCAGGTAAGTAGGGCAGATTCAGTTTTGTATGACAGCTATATCCGATATATAGTAGTCCGAAGCAGCACAAACTTGTACATTTATGTGCTAGGTGGGAGTGCCGAGTTTGGAATAGATCAGACAACAAATGTGCAGGTTATTCCTAAAACCAATTTAGGTTCGTATGGCATATGTGCAGCCTATGTACAAAAGAAGGCTATATACCTAGTTTCATTAAAATAGTTTTAAAACTGAGAGACTCGCATTTATAGAAACAGACAGATAGACGTACGTGGCTATATCTGCTCCTCTAGTGATTTAAAGAATTCTAGATATAACTTTTGGGGTCTACGATGAGTGCTTCTGTGCGATACATACATCAGAACAAAATGAATATATTCTCTTATTCTTCGAAAAGCGTATAAAAAATCTCAACATATCTTCGGGGTGCTTAAACTTCCAAACTGTTTTCGTAGCGTTTTATGCCGTAAAACACATGAACAGGTCAGGTAAGTAGGGCAGATTTAGTTTTGTATGACAGCTATATCCAATATATAGTAGCCCGAATCAGCACAAACTTGTACATTTATACATTAAGTGGGAGTGCCGAGTTTGGAAGAGATCAGACAACAAATGTGCGAGTTATTCCTAAAACCGATTTAGGTTCGTATGGCAACTTTCTGATAGGCTATGAACAAAAGAAGGCTATATACCTAGTTTCATTAAAATAGCTTCAATTTTTGGGGTCTACGATGAGTGGTTCTGTGCGTTACATACATGAGAACAAAATGAATATATTCTCTTATTCTTCGAAAAGTGTAAAAAAAATCTCAACATATCTTCGGGGTGCCTAAACTTACAAACCGTTTTCGTAGCGTTTTATGCCGTAAGTTACATGAACAGGTCAGGTAAGTAGGGCAGATTCAGTTTTGTATGACAGCTATATCCGATATATAGTAGTCCGAAGCAGCACAAACTTGTACATTTATGCGCTAAGTGGGAGTGCCGAGTTTGGAATAGATCAGACAACAAATGTGCAGATTATTCCTAAAACCAATTTAGGTTCGTATGGCATATGTGCAGCCTATGTACAAAAGAAGGCTATATACCTAGATTCATTAAAATAGCTTTAAAACTGAGAGCCTCGTATATATAGAAACAGACAGACAGACGTACGTGGCTATATCGACTCCAATAGTGATTCAAAGAAATCTACATAAAACTTTTGGGGTCTACGATGAGTGGTTCTGTGCGTTACATACAACAGAACAAAATAAATATATTCTTTTTTTCTTCGAAAAGAGTATAAAAAATCTCAACATATCTTCGAGGTGCCGAAGATTACAAACTATTTTCGTAGCATTTTATGCCGTTAGTCACATTAACAGGGTTAAGTAAGTGGGGCAGATTTAGTTTTGTATGACAGCTATATCCGATATATAGTAGTCCGAATCATCACAAACTTGTACATATATGCACTAATTGGGAGTGCCGAGTTTGGAAGAGATCAGACAACAAATGTGCGAGTTATTCCTAAAACCGATTTAGGTTCGTATGGCAGCCTATGTACAAAAGAAGGCTATATACCTAGATTCATTAAAATAGCTTTAAAACTGAGAGCCTCGTATATATAGAAACAGACAGACAGACGTACGTGGCTATATCCGCTCCTCTAGTGATTTAAAGATTTCTAGATATAACTTTTGGGGTCTACGATGAGTGGTTCTGTGGGATACATACATCAGAACAAAATTAATATATTCTTTTTTCTTCGGAAAGCGTATAAAAAGTCTCAACATATCTTCGAGGTGCCTAAACTTGCAAACTGGTTTCGTAGCGTTTAATGCCGTAAGTCACATGAACAGGTCAGGTAAGTAGGGCAGATTTAGTTTTGTATGACAGCTATATCCAATATATACTAGTCCGAAGCAGCACAAGCTTGTACATTTATCCGCTAATTGGGAGTGCCGAGTTTGGAATAGATCAGACAACAAATGTGCAGGTTAGTCCTAAAACCAATTAAGGTTCGTATGGCATATGTGCAGCCTATGTACAAAAGAAGGCTATATACCTAGATTCATTAAAATAGCTTTAAAACTGAGAGCCTCGTATATATAGAAACAGACAGACAGACGTACGTGGCTATATCCGCTCCTCTAGTGATTTAAAGATTTCTAGATATAACTTTTGGGGTCTACGATGAGTGGTTCTGTGGGATACATACATCAGAACAAAATTAATATATTCTTTTTTTCTTCGGAAAGCGTATAAAAAGTCTCAACATATCTTCGAGGTGCCTAAACTTGCAAACTGGTTTCGTAGCGTTTAATGCCGTAAGTCACATGAACAGGTCAGGTAAGTAGGGCAGATTTAGTTTTGTATGACAGCTATATCCGATATATAGTAGTCCGAATCAGCACAAACTTGTATATTTATGCATTAAGTGGGAGTGCCGAGTTTGGAAGAGATCAGACAACAAATGTGCGAGTTATTCCTAAAACCGATTTAGGTTCGTATGGCATATTTGCAGCCTATGTACAAAAGAAGGCTATATACCTAGTTTCATTAAAACTGAGAGACTCGCATATAAAGAAACAGACAGACAGACGTACGTGGCTATATCGACTCCAATAGTGATTCAAAGAAATCTTCATAAAACTTTTGGGGTCTACGATGAGTGGTTCTGTGCGTTACATACAACAGAACAAAATAAATATATTCTTTTTTTCTTCGAAAGGAGTATAAAAAATCTCAACATATCTTCGGGGTGCCTAAAATTACAAACTGTTTTCGTAGCGTTTTATGCCGTAAGTCACATGAACAGGTCAGGTAAGTAGGGCATATTATATTTTGTATGACAGCTATATCCGATATATAGTAGTCCGAAGCAGCACAAACTTGTACATTTATGCGCTAAGTGGGAGTGCCGAGCTTGGAAGAGATCAGACAACAAATGTGCAGGTTATTCCTAAAACCAATTTAGGTTCGTATGGCATATGTGCAGCCTATGTACAAAAGAAGGCTATATACCTAGTTTCATTAAAATAGCCTTAAAACTGAGAGACTCGCATTTATAGAAACAGACAGATAGACGTACGTGGCTATATCTGCTCCTATAGTGATTTAAAGAATTCTAGATATAACTTTTGGGGTCTACGATGAGTGCTTCTGTGCGATACACACATCAGAACAAAATGAATATATTCTCTTATTCTTCGAAAAGCGTATAAAAAATCTCAACATATCTTCGGGGTGCTTAAACTTACAAACTGTTTTCGTAGCGTTTTATGCCGTAAAACACATGAACGGGTCAGGTAAGTACGGCAGATTTAGTTTTGTATGACAGCTATATCCAATATATAGTAGTCCGAAGCAGCACAAACTTGTATATTTATGCGCTAAGTGAGAGTGCCAAGTTTGGAAGAGATCAGACAACAAATGTGCGAGTTATTCCTAAAACCAATTTAGGTTCGTATGGCAAATGTGCAGCCTATGTACAAAAGAAGGCTATATACCTAGTTTCATTAAAACTGAGAGACTCGCATATAGAGAAACAGACAGAAAGACGTACGTGGCTATATCGACTCTACTAGTGATTTAAAGAATTCTAGATTTAACTATTGGGGTCTACGATGAGTGGTTCTGTGGGATACATACATCAGAACAAAATGAATATATTCTTTTTTTCTTCGAAAGGAGTATAAAAATCTCAATATATCTTCGGGGTGCCTAAGATTACAAACTGTTTTCGTAGCGTTTTATGCCGTAAGTCACATGAACAGGTCAGGTAAGTAGGGCAGATTTAGTTTTGTATGACAGCTATATCCAATATATAGTAGTCCGAAGCAGCACAAACTTGTACATTTATGCGCTAAGTGGGAGTGCCAAGTTTGGAAGAGATCAGACAACAAATGTGCAGGTTATTCCTAAAACCAATTTAGGTTCGTATGGCAAATGTGCAGCCTATGTACAAAAGAAGGCTATATACCTAGTTTCATTAAAATAGCTTTAAAACTGAGAGTCTCGCATTTATAGAAACAGACAGATAGACCTACGTGGCTATATCTGCTCCTCTAGTGATTTAAAGAATTCTAGATATAACTTTTGGGGTCTACGATGAGTGCTTCTGTGCGATACATACATCAGAACAAAATGAATATATTCTCTTATTCTTCGAAAAGCGTATAAAAAATCTCAACATATCTTCGGGGTGCTTAAACTTACAAACTGTTTTCGTAGCGTTTTATGCCGTAAAACACATGAACAGGTCAGGTAAGTAGGGCAGATTTAGTTTTGTATGACAGCTATATCCAATATATAGTAGTCCGAAGCAGCAAAAACTTGTACATTTATGCGCTAAGTGGGAGTGCCAAGTTTGGAAGAGATCAGACAACAAATGTGCAGGTTATTCCTAAAACCAATTTAGGTTCGTATGGCAAATGTGCAGCCTATGTCAAAAGAAGGCTGTATACCTAGTTTCATTAAAATAGTTTTAAAACTGAGAGACTCGCATTTATAGAAACAGACAGATAGACGTACGTGGCTATATCTGCTCCTCTAGTGATTTAAAGAATTCTAGATATAACTTTTGGGGTCTACGATGAGTGCTTCTGTGCGATACATACATCAGAACAAAATGAATATATTCTCTTATTCTTCGAAAAGCGTTTAAAAAATCTCAACATATCTTCGGGGTGCTTAAACTTACAAACTGTTTTCGTAGCGTTTTATGCCGTAAGTTACATAAACAGGTCAGGTAAGTAGGGCAGATTTAGTTTTGTATTACAGCTATATCCAATATATAGTAGTCCGAAGCAGCACAAACATGTACATTTATGCGCTAAGTGGGAGTGCCGAGTTTGGAATAGATCAGACAACAAATGTGCAGGTTATTCCTAAAACCAATTTAGGTTCGTATGGCATATGTGCAGCCTATGTACAAAAGAAGGCTATTTACCTAGTTTCATTAAAATAGCTTTAAAACTGAGAGACTCGTATATATAGAAACAGACAGACAGACGTACGTGGCTATATCGACTCCAATAGTGATTCAAAGAAATCTACATAAAACTTTTGGGGTCTACGATGAGTGGTTCTGTGCGTTACATACAACAGAACAAAATAAATATATTCTTTTTTTCTTCGAAAAGCGTATAAAAAATCTCAACATATCTTCGGGGTGCCTAAAATTACAAACTGTTTTCGTAGCGTTTTATGCCGTAAGTCACATGAACAGGTCAGGTAAGTAAGGCAGATTTAGTTTTGTATGACAGCTATAACCAATATATAATAGTCCGAAGCAGCACAAACTTGTACATTTATGCGCTAAGTGGGAGTGCCGAGTTTGGAAGAGATCAAACAACAAATGTGCAGGTTATTCCTAAAACCAATTTAGGTTCGTATGGCATATGTGCAGCCTATGTACAAAAGAAGGCTATATACCTAGATTCATTAAAATAGCTTTAAAACTGAGAGACTCGTATATATAGAAACAGACAGACAGACGTACGAGGCTATATCGACTCCAATAGTGATTCAAAGAAATACACATAAAACTTTTGGGGTCTACGATGAGGGGTTCTGTGGGTGCCTAAGATTACAAACTGTTTTCGTAGCGTTTCATGCCGTAAATCACATTAACAGGGTTAAGTAAGTAGGGTTAAGTAAGTAGGGTTAAGTAAGTAGGGCAGATCCGAATCAGCACAAACTTGTACATTTATGCATTAAGTGGGAGTTAGAAGTGCGAGTTATTCCCAAAACCGATTTAGGTTCTTATGGCAAATGTGCAGCCTATGTACAAAAGAAGGCTATATACGTAGTTTCATTAAAACTGAGAGACTCGCATTTATAGAAACAGACAGACAGACGTACGTGTCTATATCGAATCTACTAGTGATTTAAAGAATTCTAGATTTAACTTTTGGGGTCTACGATGAGTGGTTCTGTGGGATACATACATCAGAACAAAATGAATATATTCTTTTTTTTTCTTCGAAAGGAGTATAAAAGATCTCAATATATCTTCGGGGTGCCTAAGATTACAAACTGTTTTTGTAGCGTTTTATGCCGTAAGTCACATTAACAGGGTTAAGTAAGTAGGGCAGATTTAGTTTCGTATGACAGCTATATCCGATATATAGTAGTCCGAATCATCACAAACTTGTACATATATGCACTAATTGGGAGTGCCCAGTTTGGAAGAGATCAGACAACAAATGTGCATGTTATGCCTAAAACCGATTTAGGTTCGTATGGCAACTTTCTGATAGAGTGGTCCGAACCGGGCGGTTCCGATAAATGTGCAGGCTATGAACAACAGAAGGCTATATACCTAGTTTCATTAAAATAGCTTTTACTTTTGGGGTCTACGATGAGTGGTTCTGTGCGTTACATACATCAGAACAAAATGAATATATTCTCTTATTCTTCGAAAAGCGTATAAAAAATCTCAACATATCTTCGGGGTGCCTAAACTTACAAACTGGTTTCGTAGCGTTTTATGCCGTAAGTCACATGAACAGGTCAGGTAAGTAGGGCAGATTTAGTTTTGTATGACAGCTATATCCGATATATAGTAGTCCGAAGCAGCACAAACTTGTACATTTATGCGCTAAGTGGGAGTGCCAAGTTTGGAAGAGATCAGACAACAAATGTGCAGGTTATTCCTAAAACCAATTTAAGTTCGTATGGCAAATGTGCAGCCCATGTACAAAAGAAGGCTCTATACCTAGTTTCATTAAAACTGAGAGACTCGCATATAGAGAAACAGACAGAAAGACGTACGTGGCTATATCGACTCTACTAGTGATCTAAAGAATTCTAGATTTAACTTTTGGGGTCTACGATGAGTGGTTCTGTGGGATACATACATCAGAACAAAATGAATATATTCTTTTTTTTTCTTCGAAAGGAGTATAAAAAATCTCAATATATTTTCGGGGTGCCTAAGATTACAAAGTTTTCGTAGCGTTTTATGCCGTAAGTCACATGAACAGGTCAGGTAAGTAGGGCAGATTTAGTTTTGTATGACAGCTATATCCAATATATAGTAGTCCGAAGCAGCACAAACTTGTACATTTATGCGCTAAATGGGAGTGCCAAGTTTGGAAGAGATCAGACAACAAATGTGCAGGTTATTCCTAAAACCAATTTAGGTTCGTATGGCAAATGTGCAGCCTATGTACAAAAGAAGGCTATATACCTAGTTTCATTAAAATAGCTTTAAAACTGAGAGACTCGCATTTATAGAAACAGACATTTAGACGTACGTGGCTATATCTGCTCCTCTAGTGATTTAAAGAATTCTAGATATAACTTTTGGGGTCTACGATGAGTGGTTCTGTGCGATACATACATCAGAACAAAATGAATATATTCTCTTATTCTTCGAAAAGCGTATAAAAAATCTCAACATATCTTCGGGGTGCTTAAACTTACAAACTGTTTTCGTAGCGTTTTATGCCGTAAAACACATGAACAGGTCAGGTAAGTAGGGCAGATTTAGTTTTGTATGACAGCTATATCCAATATATAGTAGTCCGAAGCAGCACAAACTTGTACATTTATGCGCTAAGTGGGAGTGCCAAGTTTGGAAGAGATCAGACCACAAATGTGCAGGTTATTCCTAAAACCAATTTAGGTTCGTATGGCAAATGTGCAGCCTATGTCAAAAGAAGGCTATATACCTAGTTTCATTAAAATAGTTTTAAAACTGAGTGACTCGCATTTATAGAAACAGACATATAGACGTACGTGGCTATATCTGCTCCTCTAGTGATTTAAAGAATTCTAGATATAACTTTTGGGGTCTACGATGAGTGCTTCTGTGCGATACATACATCAGAACAAAATGAATATATTCTTTTTTTCTTCGCAAAGCGTATAAAAAATCTCAACATATCTTCGGGGTGCCTAAGATTACAAACTGTTTTCGTAGAGTTTTATGCCGTAAGTCACATGAACAGGTCAGGTAAGTAAGGCAGATTTAGTTTTGTATGACAGCTATTTCCGATATATAGTAGTCCGAAGCAGCACAAACTTGTTCATTTATGCATTAAGTGGGAGTGCCGAGTTTGGAATAGATCAGACAACAAATGTGCGAGTTATTCCTAAAACCGATTTAGGTTCTTATGGCAAATGTGCAGCCTATGTACAAAAGAAGGCTATATACCTAGTTTCATTAAAACTGAGAGACTCGCATTTATAAAAACAGACAGACAGACGTACGTGTCTATATCGAATCTACTAGTGATTTAAAGAATTCTAGATTTAACTTTTGGGGTCTACGATGAGTGGTTCTGTGGGATACATATATCAGAACAAAATGAATATTTTTTTTTTTTTTCGAAAGGAGTATAAAAGATCTCAATATATCTTCGGGGTGCCTAAGATTACAAACTGTTTTTGTAGCGTTTTATGCCGTAAGTCACATTAACAGGGTTAAGTAAGTAGGGCAGATTTAGTTTCGTATGACAGCTATATCCGATATATAGTAGTCCGAATCATCACAAACTTGTACATATATGCACTAATTGGGATTGCCCAGTTTGGAAGAGATCAGACAACAAATGTGCATGTTATGCCTAAAACCGATTTAGGTTCGTATGGCAACTCTCTGATAGAGTGGTCCGAACCGGCCGGTTCCGATAAATGTGCAGGCTATGAACAACAGAAGGCTATATACCTAGTTTCATTAAAATAGCTTTAACTTTTTGGGTCTACGATGAGTGGTTCTGTGCGTTACATACATCAGATGAGTGGTTCTGTGCGTTACATACATCAGAACAAAATGAATATATTCTCTTATTCTTCGAAAAGCGTATAAAAAATCTCAACATATCTTCGGGGTGCCTAAACTTACAAACTGGTTTCGTAGCGTTTTATGCCGTAAGTCACATGAACAGGTCAGGTAAGTAGGGCAGATTTAGTTTTGTATGGCAGCTATATCCGATATATAGTAGTCCGAAGCAGCACAAACTTGTACATTTATCCGCTAAGTGGGAGTGCCGAGTTTGGAACAGACAACAAATGTGCAGGTTATTTCTATAACCAATTTAGGTTCGTATGGCATATGTGCAGCCTATGTACAAAAGAAGGCTATTTACCTAGTTTCATTAAAATAGCTTTAAAACTGAGAGACTTGTATATATAGAAACAGACAGACAGACGTACGTGGCTATATCGACTCCAATAGTGATTGAAGGAAATCTAGATAAAACTTTTGGGGTCTACGATGAGTGGTTCTGTGCGCTAGATACAACAGAACAAAATAAATACATCCTTTTTTTCTTCGAAAAGCGTATAAAAAATCTCAACATATCTTCGGTGTGCCTAAACTTACAAACTGTTTTCGTAGCGTTTTATGCCGTAAGTCACATGAACACGTCAGGTAAGTGGGGCAGATTTAGTTTTGTATGGCAACAAATGTGCAGGTTATTCCTAAAACCGATTTAGGTTCTTATGGGAAATGTGTAGCCTATGTTTAAAAGAAGGCTATATAGTGACACAATCATGTCTTATATTTTTTATTCTAATATTTTTTCGTATTGTAAATCATTATTCAGCGACACTTGATCGCTTGAACATACTTGAACAAACCAAAGGCATTGCTTCTCGGCGACATTTGATCGCTTGAGCATACTTGAAGAAACCAAAGGCATTGTTTCTCAGCGACACTTGACCACTTTAATGTCAACAAACCAAAGGCTTTGCTTCTCAGCGACATTTGGCCACTTTAATGTAAACATATATTGTATCACTGAGGCTACTCAGCATGAGTTTTAAAACATAACTTTTAGTCTTAAGCCGCACACCAAATAGAATAGACATCCCTTTTTTAAAAGAAACAAGAATTATTAAACATTTATAAAATAAATAAAATTGTCTTTTTTATTTCGGGCTGACTCACAAAAAATACTCCTGATAATTTGAGGAGCTGAAAATTTATTGATAAAGTAAAATATCATTAAATTTAAGTGGCGCAGTCGGTAGGATAATCAATTTGATTATCCAGTAATACGAATCTATTGCGGAAAGAAAACTAAAAATAAGTTTTGACCCAATAACGCGATTCAACGAAATCCGTAAAATTTGTCAAAGTGAAAAAATTAAAAATCAGTTTTGATCGGGCAGTTAAAAGCGGAAACTTTATGAAAAAACGTGAGACAAAACAAAAGTGAGAAAACTAAAAATCAGTTTGCTTGCTTCATATGTTTTAGTAGCGGAAGAAAAATCTTTGCATACTTGAGACAGAGATTAACAATTTTAAGATAATATAAAGAATATCATCTACTCTGCAATCGAGCTTCAGTTAGGAGTTCGAGTTCGCCAGGTTGCCAGGAGGAACATAATTGGAAACTGGGAAGCTCTGAGGTATACACTCTTCGAGAAGTTTATAAACCATATAAAAACCGAATTATAATTCAGGCTATCAGAATTATGGAACTGGTTCGGGTTATCAAGGTCAAAAGATTTATTCAAATCAGAACTATCAAAATAAAAATAGCCAGCCACAAAATTATATATATTATAAGTTCTTCTGTGCGATACATACATCAGAATAAAATGAATATATTCTCTTATTCTTCGAAAAGCGTATAAAAAATCTCAACATATCTTCGGGGTGCTTAAACTTACAAACTGTTTTCGTAGCGTTTTATGCCGTAAAACACATGAACAGGTCAGGTAAGTAGGGCAGATTAAGTTTTGTATGACAGCTATATCCAATATATAGTAGTCCGAAGCAGCACAAACTTGTACATTTATGCGCTAAGTGGGAGTGCCAAGTTTGGAAGAGATCAGACCACAAATGTGCAGGATATTTCTAAAACCAATTTAGGTTCGTATGGCATATATGCAGCCTATGTACAAAAGAAGGCTATTTACCTAGTCAGGTCAGGTAAGTAAGGCAGATTTAGTTTTGTATGACAGCTATATCCGATATATAGTAGTCCGAAGCAGCACAAACTTGTACATTTATATGCTAGGTGGGAGTGCCGAGTTTGGAATAGATCAGACAACAAATGTGCGAGTTATTCCTAAAACCGATTTAGGTTCTTATGGCAAATGTGCAGCCTATGTACAAAAGAAGGCTATATACCTAGTTTCATTAAAACTGAGAGACTCGCATTTATAAAAACAGACAGACATACGTACGTGTCTATATCGAATCTACTAGTGATTTAAAGAATTCTAGATTTAACTTTTGGGGTCTACGATGAGTGGTTCTGTGGGATACATATTTCAGAACAAAATGAATATATTTTTTTTTTTTTCTTCGAAAGGAGTATAAAAGATCTCAATATATCTTCGGGGTGCCTAAGATTACAAACTGTTTTTGTAGCGTTTTATGCCGTAAGTCACATTAACAGGGTTAAGTAAGTAGGGCAGATTTAGTTTCGTATGACAGCTATATCCGATATATAGTAGTCCGAGTCATCACAAACTTGTACATATATGCACTAATTGGGAGTGCCCAGTTTGGAAGAGATCAGACAACAAATGTGCATGTTATGCCTAAAACCGATTTAGGTTCGTATGGCAACTTTCTGATAGAGTGGTCCGAACCGGCCGGTTCCGATAAATGTGCAGGCTATGAACAACAGAAGGCTATATACCTAGTTTCATTAAAATAGCTTTAACATTTGGGGCCTACGATGAGTGGTTCTGTGCGTTACATACATCAGAACAAAATGAATATATTCTCTTATTCTTCGAAAAGCGTATAAAAAATCTCAACATATCTTCGGGGTGCCTAAACTTACAAACTGGTTTCGTAGCGTTTTATGCCGTAAGTCACATGAACAGGTCAGGTAAGTAGGGCAGATTTAGTTTTGTATGGCAGCTATATCCGATATATAGTAGTCCGAAGCAGCACAAACTTGTACATTTATCCGCTAAGTGGGAGTGCCGAGTTTGGAACAGACAACAAATGTGCAGGTTATTCCTAAAACCAATTTAGGTTCGTATGGCATATGTGCAGCCTATGTACAAGAGAAGGCTATTTACCTAGTTTCATTAAAATAGCTTTAAAACTGAGAGACTTGTATATATAGAAACAGACAGACAGACGTACGTGGCTATATCGACTCCAATAGTGATTCAAAGAAATCTAGATAAAACTTTTGGGGTCTACGATGAGTGGTTCTGTGCGCTAGATACAACAGAACAAAATAAATACATCCTTTTTTTCTTCGAAAAGCGTATAAAAAATTTCAACATATCTTCGGTGTGCCTAAACTTACAAACTGTTTTCGTAGCGTTTTATGCCGTAAGTCACATGAACACGTCAGGTAAGTGGGGCAGATTTAGTTTTGTATGACAGCTATATCCGATATATAATAGTCCGAAGCAGCACCAACTTGTACATTTATGCGCTAAGTGGGAGTGCCGAGTTTGGAAGAGATCAGACAACAAATGTGCAGGTTATTCCTAAAACCGATTTAGGTTCTTATGGGAAATGTATATTTTTTATCCTAATATTTTTTCGTATTGTAAATCATTATTCAGCGACACTTGATCGCTTGAACATACTTGAACAAACCAAAGGCATTGCTTCTCGGCGACATTTGATCGCTTGAGCATACTTGAAGAAACCAAAGGCATTGTTTCTCAGCGACACTTGACCACTTTAATGTCAACAAACCAAAGGCTTTGCTTCTCAGCGACATTTGGCCACTTTAATGTAAACATATATTGTATCACTGAGGCTACTCAGCATGAGTTTTAAAACATAACTTTTAGTCTTAAGCCGCACACCAAATAGAATAGACATCCCTTTTTTAAAAGAAACAAGAATTATTAAACATTTATAAAATAAATAAAATTCTCTTTTTTTATTTCGGGCTGACTCACAAAAAATACTCCTGATAATTTGAGGAGCTGAAAATTTATTGATAAAGTAAAATATCATTAAATTTAAGTGGCGCAGTCGGTAGGATAATCAATTTGATTATCCAGTAATACGAATCTATTGCGGAAAGAAAACTAAAAATAAGTTTTGACCCAATAACGCGATTCAACGAAATCCGTAAAATGTGTCAAAGTGAAAAAATTAAAAATCAGTTTTGATCGGGCAGTTAAAAGCGGAAACTTTATAAAAAAACGTGAGACAAAACAAAAGTGAGAAAACTAAAAATCAGTTTGCTTGCTTCATATGTTTTAGTAGCGGAAGAAAAATCTTTGCATACTTGAGACAGAGATTAACAATTTTAAGATAATATAAAGAATATCATCTACTCTGCAATCGAGCTTCAGTTAGGAGTTCGAGTTCGCCAGGTTGCCAGGAGGAACATAATTGGAAACTGGGAAGCTCTGAGGTATACACTCTTCGAGAAGTTTATAAACCACGTCCCATACGAGGAGCTAATACGAAGAGTCTACAACACGAGATAGAATGTAGAAGTAATATTGTTCTTGGCAAGTTGTCGCTTGATTATTGTGAGATTAATAAGGCTTCTTATAAAATGTCTTTATTGAATACAGTTAAGAAAGTCATACAAAAGAAATTGCCAGAGTTTATATGCAGTTGGCAAGACATGATATTTCATCAATAGATAATTTATTTAAAGTATCTCAAGAAGAAGGATTTTACTATTATGAGGATACCCCTGATAAAAATAAAAGAAGTGACAATAATAATGGTAAAAAAATATAAAAACCGAATTATAATTCAGGCTATCAGAATTACGGAACAGGTTCGGGTTATCAAGGTCAAAAGAGTTATTCAAATCAGAACTATCAAAATAAAAATAGCCAGCCACAAAATTATAATCAGAATAATGCTATTAAACAACAAAATATACAAAGTAGCTATGGACACCGGCTCAACTATCAACATTATGACTAAGAACTTTTTTAATGGTAGATTTATAGATAAAGAAACAACAGTAAAAACTATACAAGGTGTTATAGAAGGAAGCGTTTTTCCTTCCTCATGAAAATCGAAAGGGGGCAGGGGATGATAAACACACGCACATTAAACCCACCGCCAATGAATGTTCTTAAGCAACTAACTTTTTATTCAGTATACATATATGCCAGACGCAGCTGGCGAAAGGGTATGCAAAAAGTAACAAGCAAAAATTGCCAGAGGCCGCCAACGAACAGGGCGCGGAAAAATGCAAGAATTTGAGTGAGACTGTTGCACATACCTGTCAAATAAATATATTAAAATCCCGCTCGAATGACCGGAATATTTGATCACTTCACTCGTGTACAAACTTTTATTAATTTTTTTACGCAGCTCGGTCTGATCACTTCATTTCGAATCAGCCGCTCAACTTAACCTATCGATTACATCTTTTCGATTAACAAATAAGTAACATTCGATTATATTCATTTTTTTTCAGGGTTGACAATTATAAATTCTTTCGATAATACATTTCATTTACGTTCAATTTTAAAACTTAACATTTCTAACACTCCTCCCAATTATTGGGTTATACAATAATTACTTAAATTTACTTGACAATGGGCTTAATATCTAATTTTACAAGTTTACTTACAGA
>JBAMCM010000390.1:0-163639 GCA_037075145.1 Scaptodrosophila latifasciaeformis
AGAAGTGCTGATCCCGCAGTTCTGGCCGTGGCTGGGCCCGTTGCGCAATTTGGCCATTCCAAGCGTATTTGGTTACACTAGTGGAGTGGGGCGCATACAAGGTTAACTGGGGCGCGCATGTCAGCGACTCAGCAATTATGAGCAAGTGGAAGTCGAGAGTGGGGCGGCAGAAGTAGTTGGCCGGTCAGTGGCCTGTTGTGGTGTTTGGGAATTTGGGTGCTTGTGGTGAGAAACGGTTGAGTCAAGAGGTGGTGTAGAGCGGGAAGGAGAATAGAGTAACGTCTTAACTCCTCCCTCCTTAAAGATCTGCGTCCCCCAGATCAGGTTTCAGGTGTTCTGGAGATACTTGGCGTGTTTCCGGTTCCGGGGTGAAGTTTCCAATTTTTGGTATGCCACTGGTGGATGTCAATTTCCTCCATAAAAAATAAAATAGGGAGAGAGCGATGAAGCCCATGACTGCCTCGGAGAAGAAGGAAAATGTCACTTTGCCGGCCAAGCTGAACATTTTATGTAAGTTTCGCAGGCTCACGTCGTGGACATATTCCAACGATAATTTGTAGTCGGTGGCTGTTACATGGGTCAGGACTGCTGGTACGGCCATCAAATGGTTCATCGCATAGCCGCTGTAGTTTCTATTGCCAATTGTGACTGTTTCGTTATCCAGTTCGACGATGAATGACCCAGCTAGGTTGTATTCTTTTGAAGGGGTCAACAGTGTCCCATTGAAGTTAGTCAGAAATAGAATTCCATCGTCGATTAGTTTGACAATCTCTCGGCTATTCTTCTGGTATAAGCATGCCGCATGTCCACCTTTTAGTAGCCGGGGTGCGCAGCTAATTTCTTCCAGTTGGAGTAGATCTTCCTCCTGACAAACAGTCGTGTTGTTTATGGAGAGGCAGTTGCCAATGACTGCGTAGGTTTCGGTCGGATCCACTGCTAATTTGTTGTATTCCAATATAACCTGTTGTTCTTCCAGAATGGTTGGGTACAGGTGCATGAGTTTATATTTCCGATTTAAAACCTTTGGGAAGGCTAGGATATACAGCAAGCACGTTCCATTGGTTAGGATGGATGGCCGGGAGAATTCCAATGCTTCTATTACATTCTGGTTAGGGAGGTTGTCGATCTCTTCCAATATTGAATTTATTTCTCCGTGGTCCAGGAGATTGGAGTTGACTATGCCAGTCTTAGCTAACTGGCAGGCTCTAACTATTTCAGCAACTTGGTTGGCCAGAATAATGGCCTTGTGTAGAGTTGCGGTCATCATATGTAGATCTCCGTCAATTGTGTTGATTTTGGCAATCACCCCATTGATCTGCCGTATGGATTCATGTGTGGAGTCGAAAAGTTTCGAGTTGATCCAGATGTGTTGTTCGTTGTTTCTCAAAGCTGCTTCACGATCATTCAAAATCGTGTTCCAGTCCGCCGCGTCTGGCGAACCGGCAACCCATTTCCACGCCGATCCTATCCAGTCCACTGATCGTGGTTTTCGCGACGGCGTATTCAACACTCTGCCTATCCCTTCTGCCGCGTCTCTTCGATAGTGCACCACCAGAGTCTCCATTCTCTGATCTGGTAGCGCAGCCGCTTCTTCTTCCAAATCGCCGATGAGCTGTTGTATTCTGGCCAAGTCTACGATATGGGCCAACTTGAAAACTCCGTCGATACGCCAGATGACGCCCTGTTGCAACGGAATTACCGGCGTGTCGTACTTAAAAATTTGGGTGGAGCCTGTTAGGTGGCATAATGCCAAGCTTATGATTATTGGTAGGAGAAAAATTTATAAATTGGTTGTAATTAATTTTAGCCTTAAGTTCTAGGGTTGTGTAGTGTGTTCACATAATTCTAGCGTGTTTTGTATTATTTTTGTGTTTGTACGTTGTAGTTTTATATTCCTGTTTGTGAATGTGTGTTTTTATGTGTAGTTTTTTGTTAAATACTATGTGTAATTTTTATGTGGAATGTGTAATTTTGTGTTTAATTTTGTGTAATCTTATGTTTTCGTTAGTTAAGTGAGCGAGTGAAACGTTAGCCACTTATTTTTTATTTTATCTTGTTTTTTTATATAGATTCTTATCTCCTTTTTTCTTTCTCCTCCTTTTCTTCTTAATTCCTAATGTCCGATTTGTGGAATATTTTACCGGACCTTGTCCTAACCGTGACTACTCTGTCTTCCTGTATTTCTTCAGGCCTAAAACGTGGTTTTTCTTTTGTCTTGATTTGTTTGTTTTTAACGAACACTCTTTTTCCTGTCTCATATTTAAGAGGCTGCGACCTGCTTTTGTTATGGCTCGTGCTGGCCATAGCCTGTTTGTGTTCAATCAGGCCCCTTACGTCTTCTAGGGTTTTTCGTTTAAAATCGGACAGACCTTGATAGTTAATTTTTGACGTACGGTCGAAGAATATATCGGCCGGCCTTCTGTTGGTGACAGAGTGCACCGATGTATTGTATCTGTCTACGGCTATGGGGACCAGTTCTACACTCTTAAATGTAGGGTATTCGGTTCTTAAGCAGCGGTAAATTTCTAAAAAGGTGGAGTGGAACCTTTCCACTTGTCCATTTACCTCGCTTTTTTGGGTCGGGGTATAGTACAATTCAATCTGCAGGTCCCGAAGGTAATTCAGGACTGTTGGGCAGAGGAGACCCCTTTCACTATCGGAAACGATAATTTTTGGCACCGTAAAGTAGTGTAGAGCCTCGAGCAATTTCTCGCGGAGAGATATTGCCGACTTAGATTCCAAGGGAAAGAACTTAGCAAATTTAGTAAATTTGTCGATACAAGTGAGATAAGTTTTCTTTTCTAAAGTGAATACGTCGATGTGAAGTATTTCACACGGATAGTTCGGTATTGGGGTTGGTTGAAGCGCAGGCTTATTGGGGTGTCGATCATATTTGAATGTTTTGCAACATTCGCAAGACGACACTACTGCGCGTATGGCGCTAGCCATTCTAGGGAAATATAATTTCTCTAGGAGTTGAGCCCGTATTTCTTTACGTCCCCTATGGGCTCTGCGATGTTCTTTTTCAATGACCTCGCAAATCTCCTCTTGGTCTGTTAGATCCAATACCAGCCTCTGCGTTATACGAATTTTATATGTTTTAAATTTCGCTAAGCAGTAGGTCTGGCTTGGGACTGGAAATCCCCTTGGAATCTGTGGGTTTCGACCGGCTGATAGAACTGAGGCCGTGCTGGCCTATTAGGGAAGGGGGAGGTAACGGGGGCGGCCCTCGGTACGACATTCTGCAACTCCATACAGAAGGAGTACGCCTCCGGTAAGTTTTTAGGACTTCGGACCACTAGCAATTTTGAATATTCACTATTGACCCCTCGAATGAACACATCCAGAGCCCTATCCCTGTATGTATCGATAAGGGCGTTAGTTACCTCGGGGCTATGATTCTCGGACTTCAGACGATTTAGGATCAAGGAGAAGTGGTCGTTCACTTCTAAATAGTACTTGTCCAAAGTCTTACTACCCTGAGTCATTTGGTTCAGCTGGTGTTCCAGCGTGCGTATATCCCTCTTGTCTGCATAATGCAAGGCAAGGATACGCTTCGTTTCCTCCCAATCGTCGTCCTGCACGCCATAGACTGAGAATGCCATATCGGCGTTGCCTCTAATCTTCTGCCTGATATGCAGGACGATCGATCGGTATAAGGGCTTGTCCCTTATGACCTCATATTCGTTCAAGAGGGACTGGGCCCTGTTCACCCAAGGGAGATAGCCCGCTTGACGGCCCTCAAAAGGTTGAAGCTCTTTCACGGAATCGGGAAGGGTTGCAACCTTCGAGAGCTCGTACTCGTTGCACGCACGTGCCAACGGGACCACACGGGCTTCCGTGGGGTTTTGGTTTACGTGGCTGCTTTCGAGCGTAACCACCCTGTCGCTGATCGTCCGTAATTCCCCCCTGAGTCCGGCTAATTGGTCCACTAATCCCTTCAATGTTTCTTTTATTTCGTCCATACTACCAAACTTGATTTAATGAGAAAAAAAATTTCTTATTATTATTTTTTTATTTAAGAAAAAAAAAATTTATTTCTATATATATATAAGTTAATTTCTTTTTAATTAGCGAAGTTAAAAAAATAAAAAGACAATTTATTTTTTTAAGTTTAACAATAATTATGTTCCCTAAATAAGCTGTGAGTTTTGGCAGAGACGTTGGCTGCGTTCCCACAGGTCGTTGCTCTAGTTGACGTTGGGCAATATTTTTGGAAACGCTTGCACTTATTATTGCTGGATATTATGTTCTGATTTTGCAGGTGCACTCGGCGCGTGCAGGAAATGGGCCAGACGCTGAGTTCGCAAATCGATCGCTTCCCACAGTCGAGCTTTTATAATTTTGAATATTTATGTTGCTAACTCTTCCCCCTCCAATTTAGGCTTGTCCTCAAGCCAACTTCAAAAATACGGAAGGTTGTTGAACTGTGGTAATGGAATGTCAACTCACTTCGTTGGCTGCTTGATGTTTGTTGTTGCATTTGGTTCTGTGGGTTTTGTTGCTACTGGTAAAGTTGGTCCAAGTTGGAATGTCACCTTTTTCGTTCTTCTGCTGTAGACATGTGCTCCACATATGGAAGTCAGTGCAATGCCGAAAAGTGCTAGCATACTGACTCTATTTATCTTAGACTGGGTTTCAATGTGTTGCACCTGATTTGTATTATTTAGGTGTAATTCTTCCAGCGCTTTGAGGGAGAGTATCCGTAGTCTTTCAGTTTCCTCGGGACTGGCTTCTATGGCGAGTACCTCTGGCTTCATAATGATTGATTCCAGGTTGTCAAATAGTCTGCCGTTTATGCATGCCGAGTCATTTGAGAGGTGTACTAGGTAGGTACCTTCCTTCTGTTGTTTAGTGCCGTTCCAAATGAGACTGCCTTTGTAGTTGTTCAGTAATATGAGCCCGTTGCTGATTTCTTCAATTGCTGGTATGTGGTCTGCATTGCTAAAACTGCACAGTGCTTTTTCTTTCTTAATTAATTTTGGAATACAATCGGAATTACTTATGTTAACAATTCTTTTCTTATTACATAGCTTTATATTTAGAATGGTTTTACATTTTTCTGGTATGCCATATATCTCGCTTAAGTGTAAGAATATTTCATTTGTTTCTAAGTGTACAATGCTTTTATTATTCACTATGGGTTTTACAATCATGTTTTGAAATTCAGTTTCTTCTATATTCGGAATTTTAATTATGTATAGAAGTGTAGTTTTGTTGTGTGCTATTGAAATATCTGAGAATTCCATGATTTCTTCGATAGAGAGCTGTGGCAACTTGCCTTTTCTAAATATCCCTTCTATCTCAGTCAACTCGTTTTTATTCAGTAATAATGTGTTTATAATGTTAAGCCTGGCCCATTGAATAGCGTATTTGACATTTACTATTTCTTCTTTGAGTAATCTAATTTCGTTGCCTAAGCTAACACCTACTTCGTCACTTATAGAGCTGCTTTTTTGTATGGAGTTCGTTATCAGATTTGATATGTGTGTAAGGTTATTTATTCTTTGTTTTAATTCGTCGTTGATGATTACCTGTTTATTATTATTGTCTATTAGATCATTTAGGTTGTTTTGTAGCATTACTAAATCATCGTGGTCAGGACTACCCGCTATGTATTTCCACCCTGACCCTATCCAATTCATAGAGCGCCTATTCCTCCTAGGAAATTCAGTGATTGTGTCAAAAATGTATTTAGTAGTGTTTACTTCATGTTGAGTGTGGCATATAATGGGCTATGTTTCAAGGTTTCTTCTATGTGGCTGTTTATTAAGTCTAAAGTGGTTTTCATTTGTCCTAAGTCAATCACGTGTTATAGTCTTGTCGTCGCCGTTTGTAGTTTACCAATTCCTCTATGTATAGTTAGTATTGTGGTCCGTGTAGTTCGTGATTTCCAAAGTCGCAGTGTGCTGGTAGGTCCATAATAGTATTCTGTAAGAGTCAAGATCGTATGTTACTCTTTGTATTGTCTTTCCTGATTCTGTTAGGATGGTCGTATTTTGTCCTCTTTGACTATCTCTTTTTTGAACTTAGAGGAAAGTTTTGATCCTAATCGGTTGTTCACTTTCACAAATATTACCTGTCCTGGCTGATACTGTCTTATCTTTTTTTCTTTTTATTATGGTTCTCTAAGTCCTTCGTCTGTTTTTCCCTTAGTCTGTCAATATTGTCTTTTCTACATTGTTCGTATTGTTCCGGGTTCGTGGTAACTGTCCTGCCAAAAAATACCTCTAACGGTCGTTTCTTCGTTACGGAATGGAAAGAATAGTTATACTCATAAATTGCCCTGTCCAATAGTTCTTTGAAATCCCTATGTTTGTTTTCCTTTTTCAAACACCTCATTATTCCGAAAGGGTAGAATGGAATCTTTCTATTGGCCGTGACTGTGCTTTTATATGGTGGAGCGGTAAAAATTTCTATCCTAATTGATTTTAAGCATGAATTTGATTGATTGGGAGTTAAGGGACTTCTCGTTGTCCATTACAATGAATTGGACTCCAAAATAAAAAATATGTTTTAAGGGATTCTATTCTTCTATGGCTTTTGATTTATGATTCGACCTTGAGTAGTTTTGAAAATTTTTATTGGTGAGTATAGGTGTTTTGTGGAGTAAATGTAAATGTAGGATAGACGGGATATTTGGTATGGGGGTCTTTTTGTGTTCTGGGTTAGGAGGGTGCCTATCGTATTTGGCTTCATTACAGTGTCACTTCTAATCAAGGAATCTATCTTCTGCTTCATTTTAGGGAAATAGAATTTTTCCGAGAGTTGGATTTTATTTTCTGCTACACTGGATGAGCCCTACTGTGTATTTTGAGGATTTTTCTTCTTGCTGTGTTCGTTAGTCAAGTCTTCAACCCTGATTTGCGTAAAACGGCATTTGATATTTTTGAAATGATTTGGATACAATTCTTGTATTTTCCCCATTACATCCTCTGAAGTATAATACCATTAATTAAGAGGGGTTGAGTCGTTTTTTCAAGTCGTTAGTAGTTCGTTGAAGTGTATTTGGTCGGCTTATTGGTGTCTGTGGTATGTGGGAAATGGTATGCTAAACTTTATTCTGCTTTATTGATTTCAAGAGCAATATTTGATTTTTAAATGCATTTATGGGAGCTTCTACGCTATATATCAACCCGTGGCTAGAACTTTCCGCACTGTGTTGAGTTGGGGCTTTTGAATTAATTTGGACTGTCTCTATTCTAGATAGGGCGTCTGCCACTATATTTTCTTTGCCTGGTTTATAAAATATCTCGTAATCGTACTCCTCCAGATAAGCCTTCCACCTCTTGATTCTGGCATTACGGTCCAGCTACTCAAAGAGTGTGTTAGGGGTTGATGGTCTGTGAAGATCTTTACCTTGGCTTTACCGTATAGGTAATTTTTAAGCGTTTTTAATGCCCAGATTATGGCTAGCATCTCTTTCTCGTTTGCTGCATAGTTTTCCTCAGCCTTGGAGAGTGTTCTTGAAAGAAACGAAATTGGCTGGTTGTTTTGCGACAGGACTGCTCCTTTTGCGAAGTTTGACGCGTCTGTGGTTAGATGAAATTCTTTTTGAAAGTCTGGATATCGGAGAATTATATCTTGATATGAGGCTACTTTTCAATTTTCTGAAGGCTTCTAGAGCTTGTTTATCGAGATGAATTGCTTTTTTTGCTGACATTCTTTTGGACACGTGTCCATCTTCCCCCTTAGAAGGGCGGTGAGGGGCTTGCCAGCTTGGCATAATTCTCATAATCTTTGTAGTAGCCAGATAACCTAGGAAGGATCTTAAATCCCTTAGTGTTTTGGGACAGGGATAGTTTGCTTTGCTTCTACTTTCTTGGATTTGTTTCGATTCCTTGGTCGGAGACGACGAAACCGAGAAATTCAACTTTGTTCTTCATGAACTCGCACTTGTCCAATAGACATTTCATATTGGCGTTTTGCAGAGTTCGAAAGATTTTTTCCAAGTTTTCGAGGTGAGACTCGTCGTCTTTACTGAATATGATTTCGTCTTGTAAATGAAACATATTTTACCAATATGATACGAAGTATGTCATCTACGCTTTTGAAATTTGCAGGCGCGTTTTCAGACCAAAGGGGAGTCGTGTAACTCGTATTTTCCGTTGTTCACTGAGAAGGGGTCTTTTCTTGTCTGAAGGTTTCAGTGGGATTGATGAAATCCATTTTAGGTCTAGAACAGAGAATACTTTATTATTCCTAACTGGTTAAGTACTTCATTTATTTCTGGGATGGGATATTTGTCTGCGATTGTCACCCTATTTAGTTTCCTGTAGTCTATTACCATTCTGTATTTCTTTTCCCCAGAAGCATCTGCTTTTTTTGGCACAATCCACACAGGTGAATTGTAAGGTGAACGGGATTTACGGATTATTCCGTCTTCTAAGTTCTTTTATCTGTTTGTTTACCTTCTTTCAGTGTAGGATATGATAAATTTGGAGTAGATGGTGTGTCGGACGTGGTTCTGATGTTGCCTTCACGTTTGTTGTGTAGGTCAATTTTTTGTTCGGATAGCAATGAGATTAGGGAATGCTTTCAGCAACTTGTTTAGCTTGAGTTTTTGCATATCGGACAAATGTTTTCTTGGTTTTGTATTTACCTCTTCAAACTTTTTCTCTTTGGGATTTTTGGAAGTTTTTGACAATTTTTCTCGCTGATTTAATTTCAGCGCCTAGTTCTTTTAGGTGTCGTTGCCTAGGATTGCATGAAGGATTTCAGTGTTGGTAATAGGAAGAATTGATTTCGACGTCTTTATTTAAAAAGGTTTGCTTTTTATGATGAGTTATCAAAGTGCTTCCTCCTACTATCAGCTTTGAACGGTTTCCTTTGGGTTTGGGTTGTCTACGAATTTTGGTTGGATTAGTTTCTATTGGAACCTGTGTCTATTAAAATTTTTAGAGTTTGCCATTCCTCAGCTTACGGAAGTGAGGAATGCTTTAATTAAAAAATGCAATGCAGAATTATCAAAGTATTCGCACAAATTATTTCGACATTTTCGTCGATTTGTTCTACTAGCTGTCCAGTTCTTCGTCTTGTTCTTGCCCTTCTTGGGCCTCGTAATGTGCTTTGTCTGTTCGTTTCTGTCATTGTGGCATTATTCTGGGCGTATCAGTTTCGATGTCTTCATCGGGAGATTGTATATTGAAATTTCTTTGCGTTTAAAACTTTCTGGCATGGGACCTGTTGGTCTTTTGCCGGCTCCTAACTTTGCATCGAATTGGGCCTGTTCATTAATTTACCATTTTCTTGTACGCTGGAATCACTTCCATAGGTTCTGGTCGTGGCAGCGGTTTTGGGGCCATTGGCCGAGGTGGTGGGAATGGTCGTGGTTGAAACTGTCTATCGGGATTTTTGTGTGGTGCTGGTATCGGTTGATGCCCGTAATTGGGGAAATATTGTTTTGGGAAGTAGTTGGTTGTTGCTGTCCAAATTGTGCGTCTGGTTTGATGGGTTCTTGGTGGGACAGTTGGTGGTTGTCTTTATAATTGCATACTACGAGGTTGCGGTATTGGTTTGGCATGCTGATTTCTAAATGGGATACTTGACCCTTTGTTGTAGCGTGATTCGACCGGAAACTTTGGTTTTCAAGTTTCAAGCACAAGTGTAATGCCGTCGGTAAATCTGCTGGTTCCTTGATACCCAATAAACGGGATAAGTCACCCTGCAAGCCACGCACAAAGTATCAAGCGCTTTATCGCGATCATTTTGGTATCAGCTGCTCCGCTTCTCTACCTAGTCCCATGCAACCTATTTTATTCAGAATAAGAGACAGATGTTTTAAACCGTCTGATGGAATTCTTCCACAGATTGGTTTGTCCGTTGGACCAACATCGTCATCTGATATTCTAAAGTTTGATGTCCCTTTTGTCTGCGTAATGCAGAGTCAAACATTTGGAAATAGCTACCCAATTGAGAGGTGTGTTATCGATTCCAGTGCCGTTCAGGTGCTCCGATTATTTTATTGCGTATGGTTGTAAAATACCATAGTATTTCGGTGTACCCTGATTGCACTGTACGCTTCTAATATTCGATTACACCTTTCTTCCATGAGCTAAATTCTGCGGGGTCGCCTGAGAACTCCCGAATCGATTTTACTATGTCGGGTACTCTGTCCAAGTCCAAGTCATCTATCTTTGCTGCGTGTTCGACAGCAATACCCTGATCTGCCAGATTATAAAATTTCTGACACATTTTGTCGCCCTAGTAGTGCTGGTAATTGCTGGGCTAGGATCGCACTATCATTTGGGCTAATTCGCCTTGGTTTTGGCTTTGTTCCGTCATTCTCCTTTCTGTTGGTATTGCCTGTCTATTCTGTCGCCTTAGCGCCTCTGTTTCTTCTGCGTTCAATATTGTGGTCTAGCTAATTGTTGTTGTTCGCCATAAACCGGACAGACAGACAAATTTCAGATTATAGTTTTAAAATCTTCGAAGAATTGGGGTTAATTAAATTTTCAATGTGTTTGTGTTTTGTTGTTTGTGTGTGTTTATGTGTTAAGAAGTTTCCCGAATTAGAATTTCTTAAATTAGGTTAGTTTAGAATTTAACTTTTATTCTCTTTAAGAATTTTTTTTTTTTTTTTTTTTTTTTTTTTGAACTTAATTCTCTTGGCAAATTTTCTTGTTCTTTAAAGTTTCTTTTACTTTTTTTTTCCTTTCCAATTCAATTTTAAACAAAATTTTTTTTTTCAATTAAATTTTAAGTTTTGTTTTGCTTTATTACCTGTGTTGGTATTTCCTTCTACCTTGGAGGGTCCCTTGGGAATCGCAAGATTGGAGTATTTTTTACCTTGGTGATCTTTTAGTTATCGTTTTACACAATTTCACTTTTTTATTTAAAATTTTCTTTTCTTTCTTTAAAATTTTCTATTTCTTTCTTGATTTCATAAAATTTTCTTTCTTTTTAAATTTTCTATTTCTTTTCTTGATTTCTAAATTTTTCTTTTCTTTTAACAATTTTCCTACTTGGTTAGTTTTGTTAAAAATGAATTTTAGCTTCTTAAATATGTGGCATCCCGCGATGGGAGGTTGTCCTTTTTGGTTCTCCTACTGGGTTGCTGTCCATACTCCTCGGAAGTGTCTGCGAACGGATCTTCAGACTTGCGGTCCACCGATGGGCAACACACAGTTTGTGTTAGTTTGCCTTGCAGCGTACTCCCTGTTGAACGGCTGTGCCGTGAGTCTCTTCAACACCTTAGGATCGGTTTTGTCCTGTCGGATTTGGTAGTAGCAATTTTGTATTATGTCCCTTAGGATCGGTTTTGTCCTATCAGGATTCGTCGTATACAAAATTTTTTCACTGCGATATATTTAGCACCGTCGACGCGATCACTTAGATAACTTTTTGCACTATCGTAACGCGTGAGGGTCCCTGCTCGGGCGCCAGTTAATTTCTTTTTAATTAGCGAAGTTAAAAAAATAAAAAGACAATTTATTTTTTTAAACCGCTTTATTCGAAATATTATTTGAGACTGAAGTTTAACAATAATTATGTTCCCTAAATAAGCTGTGAGTTTTGGCAGAGACGTTGGCTGCGTTCCCACAGGTCGTTGCTCTAGTTGACGTTGGGCAATATTTTTGGAAACGCTTGCACTTTTATTGCTGGATTTATGTTCTGATTTTGCAGGTGCACTCGGCGCGTGCAGGAAATGGGTCAGACGCTGAGTTCGCAAATCGATCGCTTCCCACAGTCGAGCTTTTATAATTTTGAATATTTATGTTGCTAACTTATATATATATATATATATATTTTTTGTTTCTTTACTGGGAAGAAGGAGTAAGCAAGTAAGGGGTTAAAAATCTTTGATTCTCAAATTAATCAATTGTATTCAAAAGTGATTTTCCTTAATTGAAGTGGTCTTTAATAACGTTTCACTTACCCCTATTCGGCTTAGGCGTTGGCTTAGTTGTGGTTGTGTTTAACTTTGTTGTGTGGTTTAACTTCTAACTCCCTTACGATATGAACACTGCGTATCTGGGGAAATACAAAGGTGTAATTAATAGATTTTCAATCGTTTCACTTTTTGTTTTTTTTTTTTTTTTTTTTATTCTTTTCTGAATTTTTTATTATCGTGTTTTTTTTTATATTCTTTTCATACCGGGTGTAAAGCTGTGTACTGTGTCATTTTTATTTTATTTTTTCGTCCCAATTAGGTTTTTTTTTTTTATGTTTGTATGTAATATACAAAATATATTGGGAATTTTCTTTTATTCTTTTCTGAATTTTTTATTATCGTTTTTTTTTTGTGTGCTTTTAAAATATTTTATTCCTTCTATTTGTTTATATTTTTTTTATTTTTGGCACTGGGCGCGGTGGTCCGTATTCATCCTTTTTGGCGTCCGCCTACTGGTCAGCTGTATCGGGTGCATTCCACACCACTTAGCCTATCCAGGGGACTACCACACACCACATTATATATATATATATTTTTTTTATTTTTGACTAACAGCCGCGATTGCTTATTGAATTATTTTTTTTCCTTTTATTCTGTCACTTTTGCATTGGCAAATGGTCTGCACAAGTGCAGGGCGATTTGCTCTAGTGGGTCGTGGCTTAATTTTTTATTTTGCTACATTAAAAAGCGAATTGGCCTGACCCTCGATTTCCCGTCGGCAAAACACCGTTTTTTTTTTTTTTTTTTTTTTTTGCCGATGGGGCACCGTAGGCCAGAATTCACCCTTCACTTTTCACTTGTAACGCATTCTATACTTCGCTACCCCGACGAGGAATTGAACCCCGGCCTCCTGCGTGAAATTAACGCGGGTGTACTGACCACTATACTATCGAGGAGCTTGTTGTTTTATTATGCACATTCACAAAGAAGAAAAAAAAATTTTCGTATTTTTGCTTTTTGCTTTTTTGGTTTTCCCTTTTTTTTCACAGCCACTCACTTTAACACTCGGTCCCTGCTCGGGCGCCAGTTAAGTCGTCCCCTTTTCGGGGCGACTCTTATTGGACGCCCGCACTAATATTACCTGTGAGTGCGGGTCATGTCCACGTCACGTGAATAAAGTTCCCTTATTCCTGAAAGTCAAGGGCTCCCAATATTGAAAAGGCAGGATGGTTTGATGTGTATAATATAATCGGATGTTAGTTTATTTTAATTTAGTTGGTCTCTACTCCATAGGTCTCAGAATCGAACTACTCGTTGAGTCCCAGCCCAAGCTGAGTTGAAGTGGCTCGGCCAGCGACAGAAGTGCTGATCCCGCAGTTCTGGCCGTGGCTGGGCCCGTTGCGCAATTTGGCCATTCCAAGCGTATTTGGTTACACTAGTGGAGTGGGGCGCATACAAGGTTAACTGGGGCGCGCATGTCAGCGACTCAGCAATTATGAGCAAGTGGAAGTCGAGAGTGGGGCGGCAGAAGTAGTTGGCCGGTCAGTGGCCTGTTGTGGTGTTTGGGAATTTGGGTGCTTGTGGTGAGAAACGGTTGAGTCAAGAGGTGGTGTAGAGCGGGAAGGAGAATAGAGTAGCGTCTTAACTTATATATATATGATCTAACAGATAATCTAAAGATTACAGGCTAGCTTAATTATTAGGCTATGGCAGCAGAGGCCTTCAGCTCTAAGGATATGTGTTTTTTATGTACATGTTTTTTTTTTTAGTATTTACAGATGTATGAGTGTAGTGTGATCAATGTAGATTAATTGATTTAAGTTAATTTGTTTGTTTGCTTAATTACTATAGTATTGTCTATTGTGTTCAGTGTAGATTAATTAGTTTGTGTGCTTAAATACTATGGTATAGATTTGTGTTTTTTAAGAATTTTAGTATGTTGCTTATGTTTGCGGGTGTGGGATCGGATAAACTTTGAAGGGGGTTGGTGTTTTTAAATATTGCTCTTCTTTGTTTGTTTAACTTGTTGCATTTGGTGAGGATGTGTTCTATTGATATGGTGTCGTTGCAAAAGGGACATGTATTGGGGGATTTGTCTATATAATGTACGTGGGTTAATTTTGAGTGACCAAGTCTGAGTCTGGTTAAAATTATTTGTTCTCTGCGTGATAGGTATAGTGTATCTTTTTTAAATATATGGTAGCTATTGAGTTTTTTTGAGTTGTTTGCTTGGTACCAGGCGGATGTTTCTGTTATGTTGTGTTGTAATTTTGTGTTGTGTGTATTTTTTATATATTTAAAAATATCTTGGATATTATGTTTTTCTTTTGTTATTAGGGGCAGTATTGAAGCTTTTCTTGCGGATGAGTCTGCTAGTTCATTTCCTATAATACCTGTATGCCCGGGTATCCAAAGAAGTTTGAATTTGGGAAATGTTTTTTGCATCATATGACGGGCGTATGTGGGATAGTAATCATTGTTGTTGGTGTTGTTAATCGAGTTTATAGCTGAGAGTGAATCGCTGCATATGCAGAATTTACCTCTTCTATATTTAAGGGTTTCTATAGCTTCAACTATTGCAATAAGTTCTGCGGAGAATACTGTGGAGTAGTGGGGTAGGATGAAGGATTTAATTGTTTCGGTCTCGTTTGTGATTGCAAAAGTGGTTATGTTGTTATTTTGGGATCCGTCCGTATAAATATATGTGTATTTGTTATTATCTTGGGTTTTAATTTTTTGAAATTCTGTCCGGTATATTAGGGAGCTTGTGTTCTTCTTGTTGAAGGTACTTAGTGTTGTGTCCGTGGATATTTTGTTTACGCTCCATGGAGGAGTGATCTGAGTGAGTAGTTTTATGGGCTGAAGGGGTACATTGTGGTCTGTGCTGTATTTAATTATGTAGTCTATTGTCGAACTATGTTTTGGACGTCTGGGTGGTCGGTATGTTGTAATAATTTTTTTGAGTGGGGAGTCTTTAGCTAAAATTATGGATTTTATTAACTTTGCTGTAAGAAGTTCACGTCTTTCTTCTAATGGGGCAACATTTGCGTCATATAATATGTTTGAAGTGGGTGTGGTTTTAAATGCTCCGAGAGCGAGTCTGAATCCTGTATTTAATAATGTTTTTATTGATCGAAGAGATGTTTTTGGGCAGTACCCGTAAATAGGAAGACCATAGTCTGCCTTCGAGGTGAGGATTGCTCTTGTGACGTTTATTAATGTTGATGTATTACAATTAAATGTTGGACTGGCAAGACATTTTATTATGTTAATTGTTTGCTTCAGGGTGTGCGTCAGTTGCTCTGTGTGTGTGTGCCATCTGTATTTGTTATTAAAATGGATGCCTAGGATTTTAAGTGAGGTAACATTTTGAATTTGTGCATGTGTTTGCATTTGGTGGTGGAGAGCATGGCGCCTGAGTACTCAGACCAATTGTAAATTGTATTGAGTAATGGTTCCATGTTTATATTGATGTTTTTTCTATATTTTAGATTTATTATTATGTTGAAATCGTTTGCGTAGGCGCTGAGGTTAATATTTCGGTGTACTGTGAGCGTATTCGAGAGTTTATTATAGGCTATTACAAATAGAACTACTGAGAGAGGCGAACCCTGAGGGATGCCATTGTGGATCGGGTAGAATTGGGAGAATGAGGTGTTGATTCGTACCGTAATTTTTCTATTTGTCATGAAATTTTTTATGTAGTTCAGTATTTTTGGTCCTGTTTTCCATTCTATGAGTTGGTCGAGTATTGAATGTATACCGATTCTATCAAAGGCTTTTGCAAAGTCTAAGGATATAATAGATAAGTGGTTCCTTCTGGAGATGGATCTAGCTAATAGATGGTCTATTAACAGTAGACTGTCAATAGCGGATTTTCCCTTTTTGAATCCAGTCTGGCTGTTATGGATTAGTTTGTCGTTTGAGACAAACCACCACAGACTCTTAGCTATTATTTTATCCAGCACTTTTGATAGGCACGAGTTGAGTGACATTGGTCTGTAGGAGTTAAGCAAAGTTTTGTCAGCGTTGGGCTTAGAGATAGGTATTATTATGCTGGTTTGATATGTTTGCGGTATGTATCTGTTAAGTATGGAGTTTTGGAGTTTAATTCTTCTGTGTTTTGTTTTATTGTCTACATTTTTGATCATGGAATAGTTTATTCTGTCTAGTCCGGGAGTATTGCCTTTCAGAGTATTGAGTGTTGATGTAAATTCGATAAATGTTATGTCTTTTTCTATTTCAGCTGCTCTCTTTCTTGGAGAGTAAGTGAGGCTGGGGAGGTTGTTGAGTGTTGCTTGCTTTGTGTTTATAAATGTGTTTGAAAAGTGTTGGTCTATTGATGCATCTGAAAAATTTTTGCAGAAAAGTTCTGCAATTTCGACTTTGTCGGTGGTGTTTATATTTGTGGATGGGTTAAGGATACAATGGAAGTGTTTGTTGGGATTCAGGCCACAGAATCGTCTGATGTTGCTCCATATTGTTTTTAAGGGGGTTTCTGGTGCTATTTGCGATGTGAATTTTTGGATGCTTAGTTTCTTTTCTTCTTTAAGAGTTCTTCTAAATATGGCGTTTGCTCTTCTGAAATCTATAATGTTATCTGTTGTAATATTTCTTTTTAGTTTGTGCCATTTTTTTATTTTATCATCCCTGAGTTTTTGGAGGTTTTTGTTCCACCAGGGTACATTATGTGGGTGGGTTCTAGGGTGTGTTTGAGGGATTGCTTTGTGTGCACTACTCACAATTATTTTTTGTATAATAGCTGCTTCTTTGTTAATGTTAGTGCTTATTTCTAGCTGTGAGGTATATTCTTCTGTTTGTTTTGCAAAAAGTTCCCAGTTGGCTTTGTCGGTGATAAATTTAGGTTTGGATGAGAAATTTTATGTATTTGTTTGATTGGAGTTGAAAAGTTTAATTATGATTGGAAAGTGATCACTGCCAAAAAGATAGTTTTCTGTTTGCCATGTGCTGTCGATTTGTAATATTGGGCTGGTGAATGTTAAGTCTATGTTTGTAAATGTGTTGTGGGTACTAAAGTGTGTTGGTGAACCGTCATTAAATAATATATAGTTGGATTGAGCTATAAATTTATCTAGGACTTTACCTTTGAGGTTATTTGTATTGGAGCCCCAACTTTGATGCCAGCAGTTGAAATCACCTGTGACTAGTGTGGGTATGTTAGAAGTTTCCAGTACGTTTTGAAGGTTTATTAACGAAAAGCGTTGTTTTGGTGGAATGTATGCTGAAATAATTCTGAATTTTATCTTTGATGTTAGTTCAGCGCATACTGCGTCGAAATCGCTATTTAAACTTATGTTTTGACTTTGAATGGAGTTGTGTATAAGGAGAGCTACTTCTCCGTAAGAGGGAGAGCTGTTTTTTGTTATTAGAGTGTAGTTGGTAGGAATGGGAATGTGTGTGGTGTGTATTGTTAGTATGTGTGGTTTGTGTTTCTTAATTAATATTTGGATTCGCTGTAATTATTAGTGTAGCCTTGTATGTTCCATTGAATTATTTTAATGGTCATTTTGGCTTATTTAATTGATATATTTTTTTTTCCTGGTTTGTAATAATTACAGCGTGAAGAGCCCCTCGTAGGTAATACAACCTATTAGGGTCTCGTAGTGGTTGGAAGTGTGGGCGGCGTCCCCCCGGCAGGCGACATATTTATTTTGAATGTTAGATGCTGTCGCTATCGCTATTATTATTTTTATTTTTGTTTCTGATTGAGGATCTCGTTTTTTGTGGGAAGGGTTTTGAGGGTTTTAGGTTTGTTGAAAGTGTATTTTTGTCTTTGGAATATATTCTTATCTTTAAGTCCTGGGTTCTTTCGCTTGTTACATTTTGGGGGTTGGTGATGTTGTCTACGTCCATTTTGGTGTCTTCTGTGTAATGTTGTTGGTGCAGTGATGAGCTTCTTGCATGAGATCGTGGTAGGATGTGGTCTTCTTATTGTGGTTGTTAGATGGTTGTTTGTTGTAGTGTGATGTGGATGGTGTTGTAGATGTTTTTGGTGTTGAAGTGGTTGGATTTCGTTTTGGTGGGTTTTTTACGACTGATGCAAAACTGTTGGTTAGAGTTATATTGTGCCGTGTGTAGTACATTGCCAGTGCGGTTTTGTGATCAACTTATTAAATTAAATTAAATTAAATTAAATTAAATTAAATTAAATTAAATTAAATTAAATTAAATTAAATTAAATTAAATTAAATTAAATTAAATTAAATTAAATTAAATTAAATTAAATTAAATTAAATTAAATTAAATTAAATTAAATTAAATTAAATTAAATTAAATTAAATTAAATTAAATTAAATTAAATTAAATTAAATTAAATTAAATTAAATTAAATTAAATTAAATTAAATTAAATTAAATTAAATTAAATTAAATTAAATTAAATTAAATTAAATTAAATTAAATTAAATTAAATTAAATTAAATTAAATTAAATTAAATTAAATTAAATTAAATTAAATTAAATTAAATTAAATTAAATTAAATTAAATTAAATTAAATTAAATTAAATTAAATTAAATTAAATTAAATTAAATTAAATTAAATTAAATTAAATTAAATTAAATTAAATTAAATTAAATTAAATTAAATTAAATTAAATTAAATTAAATTAAATTAAATTAAATTAAATTAAATTAAATTAAATTAAATTAAATTAAATTAAATTAAATTAAATTAAATTAAATTAAATTAAATTAAATTAAATTATTAAATTAAATTAAATTAAATTAAATTAAATTAAATTAAATTAAATTAAATTAAATTAAATTAAATTAAATTAAATTAAATTAAATTAAATTAAATTAAATTAAATTAAATTAAATTAAATTAAATTAAATTAAATTAAATTAAATTAAATTAAATTAAATTAAATTAAATTAAATTAAATTAAATTAAATTAAATTAAATTAAATTAAATTAAATTAAATTAAATTAAATTAAATTAAATTAAATTAAATTAAATTAAATTAAATTAAATTAAATTAAATTAAATTAAATTAAATTAAATTAAATTAAATTAAATTAAATTAAATTAAATTAAATTAAATTAAATTAAATTAAATTAAATTAAATTAAATTAAATTAAATTAAATTAAATTAAATTAAATTAAATTAAATTAAATTAAATTAAATTAAATTAAATTAAATTAAATTAAATTAAATTAAATTAAATTAAATTAAATTAAATTAAATTAAATTAAATTAAATTAAATTAAATTAAATTAAATTAAATTAAATTAAATTAAATTAAATTAAATTAAATTAAATTAAATTAAATTAAATTAAATTAAATTAAATTAAATTAAATTAAATTAAATTAAATTAAATTAAATTAAATTAAATTAAATTAAATTAAATTAAATTAAATTAAATTAAATTAAATTAAATTAAATTAAATTAAATTAAATTAAATTAAATTAAATTAAATTAAATTAAATTAAATTAAATTAAATTAAATTAAATTAAATTAAATTAAATTAAATTAAATTAAATTAAATTAAATTAAATTAAATTAAATTAAATTAAATTAAATTAAATTAAATTAAATTATTAAATTAAATTAAATTAAATTAAATTAAATTAAATTAAATTAAATTAAATTAAATTAAATTAAATTAAATTAAATTAAATTAAATTAAATTAAATTAAATTAAATTAAATTAAATTAAATTAAATTAAATTAAATTAAATTAAATTAAATTAAATTAAATTAAATTAAATTAAATTAAATTAAATTAAATTAAATTAAATTAAATTAAATTAAATTAAATTAAATTAAATTAAATTAAATTAAATTAAATTAAATTAAATTAAATTAAATTAAATTAAATTAAATTAAATTAAATTAAATTAAATTAAATTAAATTAAATTAAATTAAATTAAATTAAATTAAATTAAATTAAATTAAATTAAATTAAATTAAATTAAATTAAATTAAATTAAATTAAATTAAATTAAATTAAATTAAATTAAATTAAATTAAATTAATTAAATTAAATTAAATTAAATTAAATTAAATTAAATTAAATTAAATTAAATTAAATTAAATTAAATTAAATTAAATTAAATTAAATTAAATTAAATTAAATTAAATTAAATTAAATTAAATTAAATTAAATTAAATTAAATTAAATTAAATTAAATTAAATTAAATTAAATTAAATTAAATTAAATTAAATTAAATTAAATTAAATTAAATTAAATTAAATTAAATTAAATTAAATTAAATTAAATTAAATTAAATTAAATTAAATTAAATTAAATTAAATTAAATTAAATTAAATTAAATTAAATTAAATTAAATTAAATTAAATTAAATTAAATTAAATTAAATTAAATTAAATTAAATTAAATTAAATTAAATTAAATTAAATTAAATTAAATTAAATTAAATTAAATTAAATTAAATTAAATTAAATTAAATTAAATTAAATTAAATTAAATTAAATTAAATTAAATTAAATTAAATTAAATTAAATTAAATTAAATTAAATTAAATTAAATTAAATTAAATTAAATTAAATTAAATTAAATTAAATTAAATTAAATTAAATTAAATTAAATTAAATTAAATTAAATTAAATTAAATTAAATTAAATTAAATTAAATTAAATTAAATTAAATTAAATTAAATTAAATTAAATTAAATTAAATTAAATTAAATTAAATTAAATTAAATTAAATTAAATTAAATTAAATTAAATTAAATTAAATTAAATTAAATTAAATTAAATTAAATTAAATTAAATTAAATTAAATTAAATTAAATTAAATTAAATTAAATTAAATTAAATTAAATTAAATTAAATTAAATTAAATTAAATTAAATTAAATTAAATTAAATTAAATTAAATTAAATTAAATTAAATTAAATTAAATTAAATTAAATTAAATTAAATTAAATTAAATTAAATTAAATTAAATTAAATTAAATTAAATTAAATTAAATTAAATTAAATTAAATTAAATTAAATTAAATTAAATTAAATTAAATTAAATTAAATTAAATTAAATTAAATTAAATTAAATTAAATTAAATTAAATTAAATTAAATTAAATTAAATTAAATTAAATTAAATTAAATTAAATTAAATTAAATTAAATTAAATTAAATTAAATTAAATTAAATTAAATTAAATTAAATTAAATTAAATTAAATTAAATTAAATTAAATTAAATTAAATTAAATTAAATTAAATTAAATTAAATTAAATTAAATTAAATTAAATTAAATTAAATTAAATTAAATTAAATTAAATTAAATTAATTAAATTAAATTAAATTAAATTAAATTAAATTAAATTAAATTAAATTAAATTAATTAAATTAAATTAAATTAAATTAAATTAAATTAAATTAAATTAAATTAAATTAAATTATTAATTAAATTAAATAATTAAATTAAATTAAATTAAATTAAATTAAATTAAATTAAATTAAATTAAATTAAATTAAATTAAATTAAATTAAATTAAATTAAATTAAATTAAATTAAATTAAATTAAATTAAATAAATTAAATTAAATTAAATTAAATTAAATTAAATAAATTAAATTAAATTAAATTAAATTAAATTAAATTAAATTAAATTAAATTAAATTAAATTAAATTAAATTAAATTAAATTAAATTAAATTAAATTAAATTAAATTAAATTAAATTAAATTAAATTAAATTAAATTAAATTAAATTAAATTAAATTAAATTAAATTAAATTAAATTAAATTAAATTAAATTAAATTAAATTAAATTAAATTAAATTAAATTAAATTAAATTAAATAAATTAAATTAAATTAAATTAAATTAAATTAAATTAAATTAAATTAAATTAAATTAAATTAAATTAAATTAAATTAAATTAAATTAAATTAAATTAAATTAAATTAAATTAAATTAAATTAAATTAAATTAAATTAAATTAAATTAAATTAAATTAAATTAAATTAAATTAAATTAAATTAAATTAAATTAAATTAAATTAAATTAAATTAAATTAAATTAAATTAAATTAAATTAAATTAAATTAAATTAAATTAAATTAAATTAAATTAAATTAAATTAAATTAAATTAAATTAAATTAAATTAAATTAAATTAAATTAAATTAAATTAAATTAAATTAAATTAAATTAAATTAAATTAAATTAAATTAAATTAAATTAAATTAAATTAAATTAAATTAAATTAAATTAAATTAAATTAAATTAAATTAAATTAAATTAAATTAAATTAAATTAAATTAAATTAAATTAAATTAAATTAAATTAAATTAAATTAAATTAAATTAAATTAAATTAAATTAAATTAAATTAAATTAAATTAAATTAAATTAAATTAAATTAAATTAAATTAAATTAAATTAAATTAAATTAAATTAAATTAAATTAAATTAAATTAAATTAAATTAAATTAAATTAAATTAAATTAAATTAAATTAAATTAAATTAAATTAAATTAAATTAAATTAAATTAAATTAAATAAATTAAATTAAATTAAATTAAATTAAATTAAATTAAATTAAATTAAATTAAATTAAATTAAATTAAATTAAATTAAATTAAATTAAATTAAATAATTAAATTAAATTAAATTAAATTAAATTAAATTAAATTAAATTAAATTAAATTAAATTAAATTAAATTAAATTAAATTAAATTAAATTAAATTAAATTAAATAAATTAAATTAAATTAAATTAAATTAAATTAAATTAAATTAAATTAAATTAAATTAAATTAAATTAAATTAAATTAAATTAAATTAAATAAATTAAATTAAATTAAATTAAATAAATTAAATTAAATTAAATTAAATTAAATTAAATTAAATTAAATTAAATTAAATTAAATTAAATTAAATTAAATTAAATTAAATTAAATTAAATTAAATTAAATTAAATTAAATTAAATTAAATTAAATTAAATTAAATTAAATTAAATTAAATTAAATTAAATTAAATTAAATTAAATTAAATTAAATTAAATTAAATTAAATTAAATTAAATTAATTCTATCGTTAAGTACTTTATTAATTACTATTTGCTTGTTATTATTGGTCAATTGGTCATTCATTTTTGCAATGATGACCTCATGATCTTCGTGGTCCGGTGAACCGGCCAACCATTTCCAGACTCTACCTATCGCGTTTATTGACCGGTTTTTTCTTCTTACCGGTTGAAACTTTCTCAAGTTGGTCCTAATCTTCTGTAGTTCAAGTTTAAAGAATGGGGTCAGCTGATTTGTCGTGTTAGGTTTGTTTACTGCTTCCTCTAGTTCTCTGAGAACTTTGTCATATTCTTCCAAATTGAATGAGTGTATGATTTTTAATGCCCCATTCTGCACAGCAGCTACCCCCGTTTTTATGGGTATCAATTGGAACTGTGAGTAGTCCAGGATCGTTGCCAATCCATGGCACCACCCGAATTATATTGACACGATTACTCTGTAATGGACATTTTAAGGACACAATGAGAACATTTTTTTTTTTTATTTTTTTTTATTTTTAGGTTTTTATGTTTTTTTATGGACGATCCTTCCGGACCTAGTTTTTATAGTTGTATTCCTGTCTTCTAACACCACCTCATCTTTGAATTTAGGGGTCAACTTAGATCCTATTCTTTTGTCTATCTTTACATAAACTTTATCCCCAGGTTTATACTTCCTTATCTCCTTCCTTTTTTCGTTATGGCGAGCTAAATCTATTTCCTGTTTCTGTGCTATTTTCTTGCTAATCTGTCTGCGAGCCATTTCTAATTCTTGGTTATCGGGTGTGAACCGATTCCCAAAGAAGACTTCCAATTTGTTGTTGTGTGTATGGAATTGTTGTATTCGTATGTGGCTTTATATATAAGATCCTCGAAGGGGATGTTCTCGTTATCTCTTTTAAGGCATCTCATTAATTCGATCAGAGTCGAGTGGAATCTCTCGATTTGTCATTGCTAGTTGAGTTGTAAGGGGGTGTCGTATAGACAGTGGTTTGGAGCTGATCTTGTAGCAGAAATTTTATTGACGCTGAGTTAAGTGCTTTTTCGTTGTCCATGATTATTAGTTTGGGCATTCCGAAAGCTATCATTAACTCCTGTAAAGGGTGTTTTAAATCTTCAGAAGCTTTTGATTTAAGTATTTTGATCTGGGAGTATTTAGAAAATTTGTCTATTGCTGTGAGTACGATGTTTTTCCCTGTGATATATAGGTCTATGTGTACGATTTCTCCCGGAAAGGTGGGTATTGGTGTTGCCTGTAGCTCCCCGCGTTTTGGGTGTCTATCGTATTTAGCTGTTTTGCACGTTTCACACAACCTTACTATGGATTCTATTTTTTTCTTCATCCCAGGGAAAAAATATTTGTCTAAAATCTGAATTTTGTTTTCTATTGCATTCCTGTGTGCCCTCCTCTGTTCTTTTATCATTATATCGTTCTGCTTGTCGTCGGTCTCTATATCTGTTACAATTTTCTGAGTGTATCGAACCTTGTAACTGCCAAAGTGAGTTGGGTAGATATTTTGTATTTTCCACATTATGCTTTCGGAACAGTATAGTCCATTGACAGTTCTCGGATCCAGCCTTTCTTTTAGTATCTGGATCAGTTTTTCCTCTGTTTTACTGTATGTCTATGGTACGTCGGAAAAGGTATACTAAATTCGTAGGACTCATAATCGGATGACAAAAGGATAAGTTGATTTTTGAATACGTTTATGGGTACCAACATTGTTGGTATCAGGTGAGGAACTCTCGTCGCTGTGTATGGTAGCGGTGGTGCTGTTTACCTGCGTGGCTGGAGGGTACCTAGACAATGCGTCTGCCACTACATTTGCGCTACCTGGCTTATACTTTAGATCATAGTTATATTCTTATATAATATTTTTCCATCTCTTAAGCTTGGCGTTGTGATTTCTGTGGCTAAGAGAACCCGTGAGGGGTTGATGGTCTGTATATATAGTGACTTTTGCCCTACCATATAGATACATGCGTAGGTTCTCTAATGCCCATTTTATTGCTAACATCACCTTTTCATTTTCTGCGTAATTTTCTTCTGCTTTTGATAGCGTGCGGGAGATAAACGTTATTGGTCTGCCGTTTTGTTCCAGAACGGCACCTAGGGCAGTATTCGATGCGTCGGTGGTTAGTTGGAACTCCTTGGTAAAGTCGGGGTAGGCTAAGGTTACGTCTCGTGAGACTAAGGTCCTTTATATATTTTCGAATTCCTCCACAGCGTCTTTACCTAACGTCACCTTGATTTTATTGGATACGTTTTTGGATAACCGACCGTTTTCCCATCGAAGCAATGAGGTTAATGGTTTCGACAGTTTCGAAAAATCTCTAATAAGCCTTCTGTAGTAATTTGCTAATCCTAGGAAAGAGCGCAGGTCTTTGAGTGTTCTTGGCAGCGGAAATTTTTCTATGGCCTCTATCTTTGTCAGGCTGGTTTTAACTGCCTCCTGAGAGATCGTAAAACCCAGAAAATCGACTTCGGGTTTGAAGAAGTCACACTTGTCTAACTGTACTTTCATGTTGGCATTGTTAAGCGTACTGAACACTACGTTCAAGTCCCTAGCGTGGTCTTCTTCAGATTGACTGAAGACGATTATATCGTCGATGTAGACATAGCATATTCTACCCACGAGACTCTCAAGATATCGTCGAGAGCTCTTTGAAAAATGGCCGGCGAATTCTTTAACCCAAAGGGAAGCCTGGTAAATTCATATTTGCCATTGTTAATAGAGAAAGCTGTCTTTTCTATGTCCGATTCTTTAAGGGGAATTTGATGAAATCCGCTCTTGAGATCGAGGACTGAGAAATATTTATTTTTGCCGAGTTGTGCAATAATTTCTCCGATCTCGGGGATCGGGTATCGATCCGAAATTGTCACTGTATTTAGTTTCCTATAATCTATAACTATTCTGTATTCTGTAAGCGTCGGTTTTTTTGGACCTACCCCTTACGGGAGAATTGCATGGTGAGCGCGAAGGTCTTATAATACCATCTCGTAGCATTTGCTCCATTTGTTTCTCGACTTCCGCTCTTAGCGAAGTTGGGTAAGGGTAATGCCTACTGTACACCGGTGTGTTCGATGTTGTTCTGATCGTTCCTTCCACAGTTGTGGTATAAGTTAATTTTTGGTCTGGGTCCGCGAAGAGATTCTCGTTGGCTCTTATTATTTCGTTAAGTTTCTGTTTCTGAGAGCTAGTCATGTGTTCGGTTCTTAATCCTATATTGTGTACGGCTTGGGTAACTAACTGATTTAGCTTGATCTTGTGAATTCCATTGAGAATAAGTAAATCTTTTTCTACGTCAATGACAGCTTTCAAATTTTTTTAGCGTGTCATTACCAATTATGCCGTGAAAAGTTTCTATCGTGGGGAGCAAGAAGAATCGGATCGGGGGTATTCTGAGTTGAATAATCTCAAGAAGGTGTGGTGTGTAATTGGAGTTTTTCCTCCGATAGAGTTTGCAAAAAATATGTTGTCGTTTCTTTTAGGGTTATCTACAAGTGTAGTTTGAATATAGTTTTGGTTGAACCCTGTGTCCACTAAAAAATTTAGAAAGTTTCCGTTCTTCGCTTTGCATCGAATTTACGGCAACGAAGAACGATTTAATCTAAAAAATGTACGTCTGGTGCTGCTACTATCTCTTCCTTTTGCTCTATTTCGTTTTCTACGTGATTCTGGGTTGCCCATTCGGCAAGGTTCTCCTGCTGAGGATCCTCCCTGTATTCGGTCATTTGGTCGTTCAAAGTTTCATAATATTGTTCTTCAGTTGGTACCTCGTACTCTGGTTGTTCCGGCATTCCTGTGACAATATGATACTGCCGTTGGAACTTTGATGGGGCCCTGTTTTTCCCTCAGGCGGGGGTCGTTTTGTGAAAGGATCGTCAGGTTGGTGCCTATTCATATAATTTATCCTTTTGCTGTGGATCGAGGGATGTATCTCCATTGGGACGGGCCTAGGTTGTGGCTTGGGGCCTAATGGTCGTGGTGGTCCTACACTATTCTGCCATGGTGCTGAAAAGGTGTACTGTTGTTGTGGCATGTATTGAGAAGGTTGCCTAACTGGTGGGCTTGGCAAATTCTGTTGCATTATTGGCGCTCGAAATTTCTCCATTGGTCACGGTACTGAGGGTGTCTACCCGGGTTTACAAATCTAGCATCCCTGACTGGTTGAGTATGTCGCGGAGGCAATGGATCCCCGTTGAGTCCACGAATGAACGTGTCTAAAGCTTTTTCGCGGTAAGCGCGCGTTAGTGCTCTTATACTTTCTGGGGATTCTTCTTGGGCATTTATCTGATTTAGAATTAAGGAGAGTTGATGGTATACCGACTGGTAAAATTCTGAGATGCTCAATTTCCCTTGGGTCATGGAAAACAATTGGTACTCAATTGTCTTCAGGTCGCGTTGATCCGCTTACTGCTTAGACAGACACCTTGAGATAGCCTTCCAATTTTAAGATTCTAAGAATTTTTCGGCCCCGCCTACTATATGTGTGCGGACAGCTAAAGTTAGTAGATAGTATTTATAAGTATCTTCAGGTCCGTCGTATGTCCTCATGATACGGTCAACATTCTTTTTCCAGGAGCTGAAAGTTGCTTTGTCCCCCGAGAAATCTTTGATTAGCTTGGCTATCCCTGGTACCCCATCTTGATCTGGGTTAGCAGGTGCTCTACATTCGACATCTCGTAGTGTTTCGAAACCCTCATTATATTCTTCACTTAAAGTTTCCTTAATTAATCCCTTTAATAGAGTTTTTAATTCTGGAGCTGGAACAGGAGCTGCTCCAGCTATTGGAGTACTCGCGGTTAGTGTCCCATGCTCTGTATTCATGGCTGGTCTCCTAGCCCCTATACCACTTGTGTCTGTGCCCAAATTCAAGTTGGCTAAAGTTTCGCTTAACTCCCTTTCCATAGTTGATTTTTCCAAACGGACCGACTCTTTTCTTTCTTTTGACAAAATTGAGAAATATATATTTTTTTCGTGTAGGTTAGACTGGATAGAGTGAAGAGCTACTACTCTTTTTCCTTTTTTTCATTTGTTTGTTTTTTTTTTCTAAAATATATTTTGGGTTATTCAATCTTATCCTACTGATGGCTAATTTTTAGGCATCCTCTCTTAATTAATTTTTCCTCTCCTTATATTTTATATAAAAATTTATTAAAGTTAATTTTGGTGGAATTCTTTCTGTATATATTTCCTTATTTTTTATATAAAAATTTATTATTTATTATTTATTTATTTTGATGGGATTCTTTCTATAATAATTTTTTCCTGTAATGTTTTTGTATCTGTTACTTTCCCTTATTCTTTTCGTTTTCTTTTTATATTTTCTTATTTTTATGCTATTTTTTTTTATTAATTTTGTCTTAATTAAGATGTTTATAAGCTTACATTAAATTATTCATCCGGCGATCTTTGCACTGACCCTCTGGACAAAATCCTTTTTGAAGCTGTGGCCACGGCGACTCGACTACTGGGGCTCCTCGGGGTACTTTTTATGCAGTCTCCTGCGAACGTGTACAACAGGAGTATCGGCGGTACTGGTTTTTTTTTATACCCTGTGCCTAAAAAGGTACAAGGGTATACTAATATTGTGCAAATGTATGTAACATAGAGAAGGAGACGTCGGAGACCCCCCAAAGTTACCCACAATATGATCAGGGTGACTAGAGAAATTGATATAGCCATGTCCGTCCGTCTGTCCGTCTGTCCGTCTGACCGTCTGTCCGTCCGTCCGTGTGAATGCCTAGATCTTAGAGACTATGAGAGCTAGGATAACCAAACTTGGGATTCGGACTCCTTATGTGTGTACACTGGTCAAGTTTATTTGTTTTTTTCTCCCCCCGCCCCCCCTTCCGCACCATCTTTTTTTCAAAGCCATATAATGTCTAAACCTTTCGGATTTAAGTATTAGTTGCTTCTGAAAAGTTGTTAGGAATCTAAAAATCTTTCGATTGATATCAAATATGACATTGGACCATATATACTCGAGATATACAAAAAACAAATTTTGAGGGTCAAGATTTTAATTCCACTTGCCTAACTGGCAAACTGCCGAATGAGCAGTCCGATAGATGGCGTGCTTGCAATATTGTGAACAATGTGTTTTTGGATTCAAAGGAATATTAAGACCAGAGGATTTATGTGAATGCAGGCCACCTTTTTTTTTTTTTAATTCCGTCTACTAGGTACAGGGTATCCCAAACTCGGCCGCGCCCGAATTTAACGTTCGGCTTGATTTTTAATATAATATTCTGTGTGCAAATTTTCTGTTAGTATTTTTTGTTTTCATCAGGATAAGGCAAAATCTTAAATATTGGTAATTTTTGAATTTCGCGAGGGTTGTGAGAAATTATCAAGATTTCGTTTGTAGATGTTTTCCAATTCTTCTCTATCTTGTTGATCCAATGTGCCAAACAAGAATTTTCAAACAGAACCCACAAGATTTATGAGTCCTCTTTTACTGCGCTGAACAATTCGAATCCCGTTCATTTCTCTCGTTAATTTGTTCATCAAGTATTCCATTTGGGCTACTGACTCATCCCACTCCCTGTTCCATTAGATCGTTGTAAACTTCATCTACTTGGGTCAAATTGATTATCAAGCAGTGATATTCGTAATTATATGCTAAATCTACTGTCCCTGTCTTAAATATAAGATAACCATTCTTTGCTGGAATGGAATTTATTTCCAATTCTTGGGTTTTAATATTGTTTGTTAACTGAAGCAAAATTATGATAATGGTCATCAATTTAACTCGAGTCATCGTCTGCTGGAGGCCTGGAATTGTCATATTTACTTTTATTAATTTTCTTTTTATTTTTAAACTTTGACTTATAGTGTCTGATTTTTCTGCCTCTATTTTTCTCTTCATAATGTTTATTATCGATCTGAGTAATTTCTCCTGTTATTTTGAATGTGTTTGTGGTCTTGGACTTTACCAAAGGAGACTGTCAATATCGTGTGTCTACCTCGAACTCATTTCGATTTTCATTAAGTCTTTCTATTTGATTTACCTTATTCTCCTGCATTTTATAACTAGGGGTTCCAGCGAAAATAAAAATATCTACAGGCGTTCTACCTGTTGTATTATGTTTAGTTTTATGGTTATAAATATAAAGAATTGTTTCAAACGGAATCAATTTATTCTCTGGGTTAGATTCACTATTTATAACTCGAAGCTTTTCATTTATTGTTTTATGTAGTCTTTCGACATCTGATATCCCGTTCTTACTAGTGGTTATATCTATCTTTACTTTTTCTGACTCTAACCAAAGCTGCAGTGCCGCACACATGAATGCTGAGTCTTTGTCGGCTTTAATTTCTATGGGTTTTCCCATTTCGTCAAATACTCGAAGTAAAGCGCGCTTCGCTTCCAACCAATCTCTGCCACTCACTTCCACCAATAAGGCATACTTCGAGTAGACATCAATGCATGACAGAAACTGTCTGTTATTGACCAAACAAAAGTCCACGACATATCTGTCTCGGGGGTTAAATACTTCAGGCGTCACCTCGAATGGTAATTTGGTATCTCTGTGTTCCGTTTTGGACACACTGCAAACTTCGCACTCATTTACAATATTCTGAATTAATTTCTGATAATCTGGATAATAATATTTCTCCCTAAAAATCTTATATTTATAATCTTATAAATCATATGTTTGCACATCAATCAATTTTGAACTGGTCCTCATTGTCTTTGTCAAACTGTTTGGTTCAATTATCTCCAAGTAAGCTTCCTGAAAACCCAAAAAATCTACGTCGAATGGGAATTTTTTTTTTTTTTTATTTTTTTTTTTTTTTATTAAATAAATTAAGTGAAGAATCCGTACATCTTATTGTATCTTTACATCACAGGGTGGGGAAATATTCTAAGAATTACCGAACAAATATTAAAATAAGTGAAGTAGAATATAAGTAAAGAGTTTTAAAAAGTTTTTACTGTTGACCAATTGTCTTGGCGAAGCCTTGCCGTTTAAGTCGTCTCAGGGGTCGAGCGGGGATAAGACGTCTTGCAAGAAGACTGCTATGACTCAGTCTGTCACTGTATCGACTTGTGTGTCTCCCAATTTGTGCCTCAACTGTGTGAAGATTGAGATCTTTATGGAGTGTGGAGTTCCGTACATACCAGGGACAGTTGGTTATTTGTCGTAGTGCGCGGTTTTGCATCACCTGGATACGTTTATAATTAGATTTGGCTGCAATTCTCCAAATCTGGATCCCGTATAACCAAATCGGTACGATATAGTGCACATATACAGCTCTTTTGCATCTCAGCGAGAGAGTGCTCCTTCTTTTCATGAGCCATCTCAGCTGTTGTGATCTGTGACCAGATTTCTTTACTGTGTTTTTAAGATGCGGCCCACAGGTGAGGCGTTTATCCAGGGTGATACCTAGATAAGTTGCTTGCAGCGGCTGATTCAGGGTAACTCCTTCTAGCTGGATTGGAGGGGTGTTCGGGATGAGCTTTTTCAATGTGAAGCATGGATTTGTTGTTTTCAGTGGGTTTATTTTTAGGTTCCACCGTTTACACCAGGCTGCCAGAGCATTAATATATTCTTGTAGTCCGTTAGCTGCGATGTCATCTGCATAGGTTGCCATAAGAGCCTTGTTCGGTGCTTCCATTTGTTCGAAGCTCGGGCAAGGGATATCAGCAGTGTATAAGGAATATAGTAGCGGTCCTAGAACACTGCCCTGTGGGACTCCAGCTCTCATTGGATATATAGAAGAGTAAATATTTCTCAGATTGGGAAATAGATAACGTTTTTCTTTGAGGAAAGATACTCTTTAATCAGTTCCTTAGCAAGCTCAATTGTCATTTCTTTATAAGTTATTAAAATTTTGTGTTTATGGAAATAGTTTTCTGTCCTGACGTTGCTTGCGTCTCCTCTGTTGAACTCTATCTGACGGTTATAATAGTTAAGAGGTCTTTCTGTCATCGGAATACAATTATGACCATCTTCCTGTGCACTATGCACTGTTGCTACAGTCTGTATTGATTGTTGATCATCAGCTCTCTCACCGAGAAGATTCTCCTCTAATTTAATTCTTGACAAGGCATCAGCCACAAGATTCTCTTTTCCTGGCAAGTACTTTAATTTGTAATCAAATTCATTTAATCTGATTTTCCATCTTAGTAACTTCATATTAGGTTCTTTCATGTTATCCAACCACACCAGTGGTCTGTGATCACTGAGAATTTAACGGCCGCGCCCGAGTTTAACGTTCGGCTTCATTTTGAATTGTTTTCGGGGAAAATTATTTTTTTTTTTTAAGCACTTGTTTGTGGCTCTTCTCCACTGTTTTTTAGGCACTTGGTGGCTGTTTTCACTAGTGGGCGGAAAAAAAATTCCCTTTTAATTGACCCGATAAATCACGCGGTGATTTTTCACTATTGTTCCGCACTTTTATAGCTTTCTTTTAGGCACTCTTTGTGGGTTTTTTTTCGACCACTTGGGGCGACGCGTTATTGTTAATGTGTTTTTCGCGGTTTTAACTCGAGTCACTGAAGACTGCGTTGTTGTCGAGTTGAATCTTAGTGGCTTATTTTAAGGCACTCTTTGGACACTCCGACGATTTCGCGCTTTATAACATTAACTTTTATCGGGTCCCTGCTCGGGCGCCACTTACGCGATTGCGTGAAACTTTGAGTAAAAAAAAACAAAGTATTTTTGATTTCGGTGTTTATTTTTGGTTGTCAAATTTTTACTGAACTTAAAACAATTCTATTCCCTACTTAAATAACCAAAAGCCGGCCTCGCTGTCGTCGCTGCTGCTGTTAATGCTGCCGGTCTGCCGCTGTTGTTATGCACTGCATTCTTGGTGTTATGTTGCAGATTTTGGTTCCCAGGTTGTCGCTCGATTAGCGGGTTCCCACTGCGGTGTTTCTGCGCACTCAGCGCACGTGTCGGTGATAAAACTTATAGGAGTTTTTGTTGTTAACAATTATATTGTTAACTTATATATAAGTTAAGTCGCCCCGAGTTCGTGGGCGACTTTAGCTGGACGCCCGCGCCGGTATTACCTGAGGGCGCGGGTCATTTCCAGCTGTAATCCCAATGTTTATTCCTTGGAATGAGAAGTCGGGGGTGATTTGTTCTGATTTGAATATAATTTTGTTTTATTAAGAGAAACTTAGCAATTCTACTTGCACGCTTGTCGCTCGAATCAAAAGTGAACTAAAATATTTTTCCCTAGCCCCATTGAAGTGGCTCAGGCCCGGCCAGAAGTGCAGATCAGCACTTTTGGTTGTTGCTGGGCCACTTGCGCAAGACGGAAATATGAGCGACTTGTCAGCGGGAAGAATTGGGTCGGGAGACCGAATTCCGCTGACTTGCTTTTGCTACTTTGTAGCCGTCGCTTTTTCTGGACTGGGTTCCGGGTTTGGCAACCCATGGCGAGTTGAGGTGGAGGCGAGACCGAGGGCAGAAGCGGGCGAAGCGCAATCGTTGGTTGCGCTTATTTGGAGTTTCATATTTGTTTGGGCGAGGAATCCGAGGAGTGGCAGGGGTGAGCGGCGAGTGGGGGAGTGGGGGGAGCCAACAGTGGTGTCTTAACTCCTCCCTCCTTAAAAATCTGCGTCCCGCAGATTAGGGTAACTTCGTTTGCGTGGGTTGCTGCGATTCTATATCCGAACCCAAGACATTGAGTTTTGGTATCCCCTGGGCGGATGTCAGCTTTTTCCACAGCAAGTACATTAGGGTCAGGATGACCAGGGCTAATGTTGCCTCAGTGAGGAAAGAGGCGAGCAACTCCAGAGACACTGTCGACATCTTTTGCAGGTTCTTCAGGCTCACGTCATGCACGTATTCTAGTGACAGCCGGTAATCGGTGGCCGTCACATGAGTAAGAACCGCTGGTAATGGCATCATATGGCTTTTTGAGTAGCTGCTGTAATTCCGCTCTCCGATGGATGCCGTCTCGTTGTCGAGCCGAATGATGAAAGAACCAGTTAACTGGTAGTTCCTTGAGGCGGTCTCTATCGTACCATTGAAGTTGGTGAGGAACAGCGTACTGTCCTCGATCAGCTTTACCGTCTCCCGGTTATTCCTGAGATAGGTGCACGCTGCATGGCCGCCCTTCAAAAGTCGCGGGATGCAGCTCTCCTCGTCCAGCTTGAACAGGTCTTTTTCCTGGCAGACTGTTGTGTTGCCTATAGAGAGGCAGCCACCCAGAACGGCGTAGGTTTCGCTGTCGTCTAATGCCAGATCGTTGTACTCCAAGGCCACTTGCTTCCCATCGCAAATCGTTGGGTAGAGGTGTATTCGTCTATACTCCTTGTTGAGTACTTTGGGGAACGCCAACACGTAGAGGAGCGTCGTTCCATTTGATAGGACGGACGGACGGGAGAATTCCACTGCCTCGATTGCGTTCTGGTATGGGAGATTGTCGACCTCGGCCAGTATAGCGTCTAATTCGCCATGGTCCAGGAGATTGGAGTTTACCACCCCAGTTTTGGCCAGCTGACATGCCCTGGCGATTTCCTTCACCTGGCCGGCCAGAATAATGGCTTTGTGCAGGACCGTTGTTGTTGCATGCAGGTCATTCTCGACAGAGTTTACCCTGGAGACGATGTTGTTAATTTTCCCGACCATGTCATGGGTCGCGTCGAACAGGCGATAGTTTATCCTGATCTGCTGGTCGTTGTTTTTCGCCATTACGCCTTGCTCTTTCAAGATGGAATTCCAGTCTGCGGCGTCAGGCGATCCTGCCACCCACTTCCATGCCGAGCCCAACCAGTCGATAGAGCGCGGTTTCCTCAATGGTGCGCCCGTTATCCTGCCAATTGCCTCCGCTGTTTCGCTCAGGTAGTGCGTTACCAGCATTTCGGTTGCTCGATCGGCCATTTCCGATGCCTCTCGGGATATCTCGCTACTGGTCTGTTGCAGTCTGGCAAGGTCGATGACATGGGCCAGTTTAAAGACGCCGTTGACGCGCCAAATACTGCCTTGCTGCAGTGGCACCACGGGAGCCTCGTATCTATAGATGTGAAGGGAGCCTATAACTTGGGCTAGGGCCATGCTTATAAATTTCGAAAAATAAAAGGGAGTTTACAATTAGGTGAGTGCAAGCTTACTTAAGATAGTAGTGTTGACAATAATCGTGTTGTGCAGTTGTGTGTCTTAATAACTATACCCGGTCATGGGCGAGTGAAACGCTGGCCTTTTTTTTATTTCTTATAATTACTTCCTTGATTCTTAACATTATTGTTATTTTTATTTGTTTTTTTTGTTTTAATGCATTTTTTTATATTTATTTTTTTTTTTTTTTTTTTTTTTTTAATATATTTTTCTATGTTTTTCTTTGTTTTAATATATTTTTTGTTTGTTTTTTTTGTGTTTTTTTTTTTTATTACTATTTTTCCTATTTCCTAATGTCCGATTTATGGAATATTTTTCCGGACTTGGTTTTCACCGTGACCAACCTATCCTCATGGACTTCTTCAGCCCTAAAACGCGGTTTCTCCTTTGTCTTAATCTGCTTGTTCTTTACGAACACAGTTTCTCCTGCCAAATACCTAAGAGGCTGCGATCTGTCTTTGTTATGGCTCTTACTGGCCATAGCCTGCTTCTGTTCGATCAGGCCCCTAACGTCCTCTAGGGTTTTTCTTTTAAAATCGGACAGACCTTGATAGTTGATCTTGGACGTGCGGTCGAAGAATATATCGACCGGCCTTCTATTAGTGACCGAGTGGACAGAAGTGTTGTACCTATCTACTGCTATGGGAACTAGCTCTGTGCTTTTAAACTGGGGGTGCTCGCACTTTAGGCAGCGGTAAATTTCTAAAAGGGTAGAGTGGAATCTTTCCACTTGCCCGTTTACCTCGCTCTTTTGGGTCGGGGTGTAGTATAGTTCAATCTGCAGGTCCCGAAGGTAGTTCAAGACCGTTGGGCAGAGAAGACCCCTTTCATTATCGGAGACGATAATTTTCGGCACCGTGAAGTAGTGCAGAGCTTCGAGCAGTTTCTCGCGAAGAGATATTGCCGACTTCGATTCTAAAGGGAAAAGTTTGGCAAATTTCGTAAATTTATCGATACAGCTGAGATAGGTTTTCTTCTCCAGTGTGAATACGTCAATGTGAAGTATTTCACATGGATAGCTCGGAATGGGGGTCGGTTGGAGTTTAGGCTTATTCGGGTGTCGATCGTATTTGAATGTTTTGCAACATTCGCAAGACGACACCTGTGCACGTATGGTGCTAGCCATCCTCGGGAAATAAAACCTTTCTAGGAGTTGAGCCCGTATTTCTTTTGGGCCCCTGTGGGCTCTGCGATGTTCTTTTTCAATCACCTCGCAAATCTCCTCTTGGTCCGTTAGATCCGATACCAACCTCTGCGTTATACGAATTTTATACGTTTTAAAATTCGCCAAGCAACAGGTTTGCAGATCTTGCAGGTAGGACTCAGGAATCTTGATCCCATTTAGGATCAAAGGTCTTAAATATTTTCGTAATAGCTTTGGTAGGTCGGGTCTTGTTTGGTCTTTGATGGGGATCCTATGGCGGACATATCCCATGTGTGGGTTTTCGCAAATATACTCGGACTGGCTTGGGTCAAATATCAACTGGTTTTTGTAGACGTTGATAGGGGCCTCAATGTGTGGAATCAATTGGGTGGCATCCTCTAGGGCACTATGCACCGTTGCGGCGTCGGAATCTAAGTGATACACCTGCGTCGGGATGCGTGAGAGCGCGTCCGCGACAACATTGGATTTTCCCGGCTTGTAGATGAGTACACAGTTGTACTCCTCTATCCGGGCTTTCCAACGCTTCAGCTTGGCGTTGAAGTTCCTGTTGCCCAGTGCAAAGGTCAATGGTTGATGGTCTGTATAGACTCTAATGCAACCCGCTCCATATAAGTATGAGCGAAGACTATCGAGGGCCCAAACAATCGCGAGCATTTCCTTCTCATTTGTCGCATAACTTTCTTCCGTCCTATTCAGAGAACGGGAGATGTATGCGATAGGACGATCCTTGCCCTGGTCGTCCTGGGAAAGAACGGCCCCAAGAGCATAACTGGATGCGTCCGTCGTCAAGTGGAATGGCTTGGTGAAATCTGGGAAGGCAAGCACTTCGGAAGACGAGAGAATGGATTTTAAGTCGGCGAAAGCTTGTAGAGCCGTCTCATCCAGTTCGACCGCGACTTTTCTTGATTGATTAGCCTTGACTCTGGCGGATTCGCCTCGAGTTAAGTTCGTTAGGGGTTTAGCGATTTTAGCATAATCGCGAATGAATTTCCTATAGTAGGAGGTCATCCCTAGGAAACTTTTCAACTCCTTGACATTGGTAGGGGGTTTCATTTTGTTTATGGCTTCTATTTTTTTTCCATCTGCTTTTATCCCGTCAGAGGTGACCGTGTATCCCAGGAATTCAACTTGGGTTGATAAGAACTGAGTTTTTTCCAGGTTTACCTGGAGCCTCGCTTCTTTTAGTCTGTCGAAGACTTTGCGTAGATTCGCCCAATGGGATTCGTAGTCGCCGCTAAAGACGATTATATCGTCTATATAGACGTAGCAGATCTTGCCGATGAGTCCCCGAAGAACATCGTCGATCATGCGTTGAAAAATAGCTGGGGCATTTTTCAGCCCGAAAGGGAGACGAAGGAATTCGTATTTTCCATTAAGTGTGGAAAATGCCGTTTGGGGTGTCGGATTCCTTCATGCGGATTTGGTGGAATCCCGACGTGAGGTCGAGCGTGGTGAAGTATTTAGCCCCACCGAGACTCGCTAAGGTAGAGGTTATGTCGGGGATCTGGTAAGTGTCTGAAATCGTGACCGAGTTCAGACGTTTGAAGTCTATTACCAGCCTATATTGTTTCTCCCCATTTGGCTTCGGTTTTTTGGGGACTATCCAAACCGGGGAGTTGTAGGGGCTTTTTGATGGTCGAATGATACCCCCTTCTAGGAGTTCCCCGACATGGCGGTCGACCTCATTTCTCATATTTGTGGGATAAGGGTAGGTCTTTGAATATACGGGGTCTTCGGTGTTGGTACGAATTCAGCTCTCACGGTCGTTTCGACCGCATCCCCTGGTGACAGAGGTTCGAAGATTTGAGCATATTCGTTGACCAACCGATTTAGCATCAACTTGGCGTCCTCCGGATGCTCGGCATCAAGGGGGTATAAGCTTAGGGAACGTTTTGCCAGGAGCGGAATCTTAATTCCGGGCGAGATTGTTAAACAATTTTTGTCCCTATCTACCAAAGCCTTCAGGGATTTTAGGGTGTCATCCCCAATGATTCCATCGAAGGAATGCAAACCGGGGAGCACGTAGAAGGTGAGTACCGAGTTGTTCCCTACGGGTTCGAAGAACTGTCCGGTCACCTGGTGCGTGATCTTTGCGCTTCCGGTGGCGGACTGGACAATGAAAGGATTGGGGAGAGGGGTGGAGCCGGCAGCGATTCTGGGGCTAATGAAATTCTTGTTTGCGCCGGTGTCAACAAGAAATTGTAACTTAGCCCCTTCTCCGGTTCCATACTCTAGGTATGGTACGCTTGAGAGGCTCTGGTCATAAAATTCCCTTCCTCACGGCGTGATGGTACAACCTCCCCAGTGGGCTCTACCCCGCGTACTTCTTGCACCGTTACTTCCTCTGGGGCGTCGTGGTAGAGTTGTTCGTAATATGGTTCGAGTGCCCGGCTTTGCTCGGGACCGGGGGCTTCAAGTGTGGGGGAGGATTGAGGCGATACCATGTGGTAGAGCCGTTGGGCCTTTTGGAAAGGATTCGAATGGCCACTTGAAATTCTCTTGGCACCGGAGTCCTCATTTTGACGGAAAGCACGCCCCGATTGATAAGACTGACCGGACCGACTAGACTCCATTTTTATGGCTGGTCGATTGCCCTGGGGCCTATACGAAGTTTGGAAATTTCTACTCGATCGCGGGCCATATGAAGGCCTACTCATAGGTCTGGCTTGGGACTGGAAATCCCCTTGGAATCTGTGGGTTTCGACCGGCTGATAGAGCTGAGGCCGTGCTGGCCTATTAGGGAAGGGGGAGGTAACGGGGGCGACCCTCGGTACGACACTCTGCAACTCCATACAGAAGGAGTACGCCTCCGGTAAGCTTTTAGGGCTTCGGACCACTAGCAATTTTGAATATTCACTATTGACCCCTCGAATGAACACATCCAGAGCCCTATCCCTGTATGTATCGATAAGGGCGTTAACTACCTCGGGGCTATGTTTCTCGGACTTCAGACGATTTAAGATCAAGGAGAAGTGATCGTTCACTTCTAAATAGTACTTGTCCAAAGTCTTACTACCCTGAGTCATTTGGTTCAGCTGGTGTTCCAGCGTGCGTATATCCCTCTTGTCTGCATAATGCAAGGCAAGGATACGCTTCGTTCCCTCCCAATCGTCGTCCTGCACGCCGTAGGCTGACAATGCCATATCGGCGTTGCCTCTAATCTTCTGCCTGATATGCAGGACGATCGATCGGTATAAGGGCTTGTCCCTTATGACCTCGTATTCGTTCAAGAGGGACTGGGCCCTGTTCACCCAAGGGAGGTAGCCTGCTTGACGGCCCTCAAAAGGTTGAAGCCCTTTCACGGAATCGGGAAGGGTTGCGACCTTCGAGAGCTCGTACTCGTTGCACGCTCGTGCCAACGGGACCTCACGGGGTTCCGTTGGATTCTGGCTCACGTAGTTGGTTTCAAGCGCAACCACCCGCTCACCAATTGTCCGCAACTCTCCCCGGAAGCCAGCTAACTGGTCAACTATTCCCTTCAACGTTTCCTTAATTTCGTCCATGTTCCCCAAGAGGTGAAGGTGGTCAAATGCGAAGCTATTACTCCAATTTAAATTTTTTAATTTTTTAATTCCTAGTTTTAACTTTAATTTTTATCTTAATTTTAATTTTAATTTTATACTTATTTTTAATTTTAATCTTAGTTTTTATTCAAATTCTTTGTACAAAAAATTTTCCAATCTATTTTTTTATTATTTTTATATATATTTTTTTTTTTTTTTTTTTTTTTTTTTAAGGTTTTTTTTTATCTGGCCTGTGCGTTTCACTTACCCTGTTCCGGTTTTATGGTTTTATGGTTTTATGGTTTCCTTACAGGGTAATTGTGGATCTGAGGAAATAAGAACAATTAGTATTTGCAGGCATTTTTTTATTTTTATTAATCGTTGTTATCCTACTTTCGTTTTTTCTTCCCTTTTTTTTTTTTTTTGTGTGAGTGCGAATAGTTATTATGATTTTTTTTATCAATTTTTTATCAATTATTTTTCCCATAATTGTTTTGTGCAAATTTTTGTGACTTTTTTTGTTGTGCAATTTGATGCTTGTTCCTTGTGCGCGTTGCAAGAAGAACAAATTCTTCTTCCGCTTCTATTTTTTATTTTTTTTTTTTTTTAATTCGGGCACTGGGCACGGTGGTCCGTATTATTCCGTTTTGGCTTCTGCCTACTAAGGTACGGTTGCCACACAGGCCACTGGGCAGCTTTTTCGGGCGCATTCCACACCTCTTAGCCTATCCAGGGGCCTGCCACACACCACTTTATATTTTTTCGTTTTTCAGCGACCAGAGGCCGCGATGCATTTAGCTTATTGATTTATATTTTTTTTTATTTTATGATGCAAATTTTTTGCACCGGCGGACGATCTATTTGCCAATAGAACCAGTCCGCTCAGGGTGGGTTATTTGCTTAATTAATTTAATTTCACTTCATTATAAGAAAACTTCCTTCCATTCCTCTTGACACAAACGCGACCGCCCCCTCGGTGGACTCGAACCCGCTATGACCCTCGGCGGCAACGCAAAAATTCTTGCATCCGCCGTCGGCAAAACACAAAATATTTGCGTATGCCGACGGCAAAACAAGAAATAAGATCGTTTTTCGCCGTCAAAGAATCAAAGCGAGGGTTTCCACCCGAGACAGCGAATCACTTTCAAAAATCACAAAAGGAGGAAGGATAATTTTTTCGTAACTCCCCGACGGGGAATTGAACCCCGATCCCCCGCGTGATATAACACGGGTGCATTCACCATTACACTATCGAGGAGTTTTTTCCTTTTACTTTTATCACACACAAGGAACATTTTTTTTTTTTTTTTTTTTTTTTTTTTTAATCTTCATTCTTATTTTCGTTCTTATTTTGCACTTGTATTTTGTATCTCGCTTCACTGTAATTTTCATTCTTATTCTTTTTCACGTTTCATGTTATTCAATTTCGGTTTCTGCCCAAAAGATTTTGTGTATATTTTTTATTTTTATTTTTTCTTTTTTGAATCTTGACTTTGCAAGACCTTTCATTTCTTTATTTTTCACTTTTATATTTTGAACTTTATTTTGCACTCTTCGCACTCATAAAAAAAAAAAAAGGGAAAAAGGAAAAAAAAAAAAAATTTTTTTTTGAACTCTTTTTATAACCATCGTCTTCTGTTTTCAATTTTCGGGCACCGTTCTTTTAGGAAGAACGGTCCCTGCTCGGGCGCCAGTTAAGTCGCCCCGAGTTCGTGGGCGACTTTAGCTGGACGCCCGCGCCGGTATTACCTGAGGGCGCGGGTCATTTCCAGCTGTAATCCCAATGTTTATTCCTTGGAATGAGAAGTCGGGGGTGATTTGTTCTGATTTGAATATAATTTTGTTTTATTAAGAGAAACTTAGCAATTCTACTTGCACGCTTGTCGCTCGAATCAAAAGTGAACTAAAATATTTTTCCCTAGCCCCATTGAAGTGGCTCAGGCCCGGCCAGAAGTGCAGATCAGCACTTTTGGTTGTTGCTGGGCCACTTGCGCAAGACGGAAATATGAGCGACTTGTCAGCGGGAAGAATTGGGTCGGGAGACCGAATTCCGCTGACTTGCTTTTGCTACTTTGTAGCCGTCGCTTTTTCTGGACTGGGTTCCGGGTTTGGCAACCCATGGCGAGTTGAGGTGGAGGCGAGACCGAGGGCAGAAGCGGGCGAAGCGCAATCGTTGGTTGCGCTTATTTGGAGTTTCATATTTGTTTGGGCGAGGAATCCGAGGAGTGGCAGGGGTGAGCGGCGAGTGGGGGAGTGGGGGGAGCCAACAGTGGTGTCTTAACTTATATAATAATACATTCGACCATAGGTTATGGAAAAAAAATAATTTTTATTGAATGCCGAGAACTTAACTTGTTGAATTAAGAATAAGAACTAAACTCTAAAATTAATACGGCTGAGTTCGTTTATGAATTTTCTTTTTGTTTATTCTCAAAGAGTTTGAGAATTCTTGCTTGCATTTGTTTATCTTTAATTTTTGATTAAGTTTCATCAGCCAGCATTCCTATTGTGTTCGTATCTTACAATTTTTAATTGAATGGTCATCCGTTCTTTAGCGGATGTTTTTGTTTATCTTTAATTTGGGACTGATATGTCGCCAACACTCTTATTTGAAAATATGTTTATAATTTTGTGAATTGGGGTGACCTCCCACATAGTGTGAGAAAGTTTATATTGGGGGTGATAGTATGAATATGTTACTACCCCATCCATAAGAAATCGACCTGTCCTCAGGTGACAAGTTTAGGGTATAGTACTGGAGGAGTATTTTCAATTTTTTCATTTGTTTCTGAAGCATTATATGGTTCTTCAATTGGCATATGTGTATTTAATTCTAGTTCATTGTTATTTTTTGTTTTTATATTCTTAAATATTATTTTCTTATATGTATAGGTAAAATATAAAATTAGGGTGATTATTTTAAAATTATTAAAATAATCAATATTAATAATTGAAAATTATTATAAGATTAGATTGCTCTCTAAGAATTTGTTTAGTTTGTATTAATGATAATGGTTCAATTTTTGTGATATTGTTACTTATATAAATAAGTTGTGTATAATCTTTTATTGTATTTGTTACTGACATATCATCAATTTGAAAAGAACAATTCATTAGTCTGATCAGGTTGTTTCCCTCAATCGTAACTATCTGTTTTAAACAATTTTGATTAGCAATCTTTTTTGGTAAATTCCATGTTACAATAATATTTGGTTCGATATAGTTTATTTCATATTGTTTTCGTATTTGTGTAAATGCACATTCTGTATTTACTTGATTTATAATTCCTATTTTACATTTGTTAGTTATTATTTCATGTGTTCTAGCTGTGTAAACTTGTTTATTTTTAATATAATATTCTGTGTGCAAATTTTCTGTTAGTATTTTTTTGTTTTCATCAGGATAAGGCAAAATCTTAAATATTGGTAATTTTTGAATTTCGCGAGGGTTGTGAGAAATTATCAAGATTTCGTTTGTAGATGTTTTCCAATGTTTTCTAATTCTTCTCTATTTTGTTGATCCAATGTGCCAAACAAGAATTTTCAAACAGAACCCACAAGATTTATGAGTCCTCTTTTACTGCGCTGAACAATTCGAATCCCGTTCATTTCTCTCGTTAATTTGTTCATCAAGTATTCCATTTGGGCTACTGACTCATCCCACTCCCTGTTCCATTAGATCGTTGTAAACTTCATCTACTTGGGTCAAATTGATTATCAAGCAGTGATATTCGTAATTATATGCTAAATCTACTGTCCCTGTCTTAAATATAAGATAACCATTCTTTGCTGGAATGGAATTTATTTCCAATTCTTGGGTTTTAATATTGTTTGTTAACTGAAGCAAAATTATGATAATGGTCATCAATTTAACTCGAGTCATCGTCTGCTGGAGGCCTGGAATTGTCATATTTACTTTTATTAATTTTCTTTTTATTTTTAAACTTTGACTTATAGTGTGTGATTTTTCTGCCTCTATTTTTCTCTTCATAATGTTTATTATCGATCTGAGTAATTTCTCCTGTTATTTTGAATGTGTTTGTGGTCTTGGACTTTACCAAAGGAGACTGTCAATATCGTGTGTCTACCTCGAACTCATTTCGATTTTCATTAAGTCTTTCTATTTGATTTACCTTATTCTCCTGCATTTTATAACTAGGGGTTCCAGCGAAAATAAAAATATCTACAGGCGTTCTACCTGTTGTATTATGTTTAGTTTTATGGTTATAAATATAAAGAATTGTTTCAAACGGAATCAATTTATTCTCTGGGTTAGATTCACTATTTATAACTCGAAGCTTTTCATTTATTGTTTTATGTAGTCTTTCGACATCTGATATCCCGTTCTTACTAGTGGTTATATCTATCTTTACTTTTTCTGACTCTAACCAAAGCTGCAGTGCCGCACACATGAATGCTGAGTCTTTGTCGGCTTTAATTTCTATGGGTTTTCCCATTTCGTCAAATACTCGAAGTAAAGCGCGCTTCGCTTCCAACCAATCTCTGCCACTCACTTCCACCAATAAGGCATACTTCGAGTAGACATCAATGCATGACAGAAACTGTCTGTTATTGACCAAACAAAAGTCCACGACATATCTGTCTCGGGGGTTAAATACTTCAGGCGTCACCTCGAATGGTAATTTGGTATCTCTGTGTTCCGTTTTGGACACACTGCAAACTTCGCACTCATTTACAATATTCTGAATTAATTTCTGATAATCTGGATAATAATATTTCTCCCTAAAAATCTTATATTTATAATCTTATAAATCATATGTTTGCACATCAATCAATTTTGAACTGGTCCTCATTGTCTTTGTCAAACTGTTTGGTTCAATTATCTCCAAGTAAGCTTCCTGAAAACCCAAAAAATCTACGTCGAATGGGAATTTTTTTTTTTTATTAAATAAATTAAGTGAAGAATCCGTACATCTTATTGTATCTTTACATCACAGGGTGGGGAAATATTCTAAGAATTACCGAACAAATATTAAAATAAGTGAAGTAGAATATAAGTAAAGAGTTTTAAAAAGTTTTTACTGTTGACCAATTGTCTTGGCGAAGCCTTGCCGTTTAAGTCGTCTCAGGGGTCGAGCGGGGATAAGACGTCTTGCAAGAAGACTGCTATGACTCAGTCTGTCACTGTATCGACTTGTGTGTCTCCCAATTTGTGCCTCAACTGTGTGAAGATTGAGATCTTTATGGAGTGTGGAGTTCCGTACATACCAGGGACAGTTGGTTATTTGTCGTAGTGCGCGGTTTTGCATCACCTGGATACGTTTATAATTAGATTTGGCTGCAATTCTCCAAATCTGGATCCCGTATAACCAAATCGGTACGATATAGTGCACATATACAGCTCTTTTGCATCTCAGCGAGAGAGTGCTCCTTCTTTTCATGAGCCATCTCAGCTGTTGTGATCTGTGACCAGATTTCTTTACTGTGTTTTTAAGATGCGGCCCACAGGTGAGGCGTTTATCCAGGGTGATACCTAGATAAGTTGCTTGCAGCGGCTGATTCAGGGTAACTCCTTCTAGCTGGATTGGAGGGGTGTTCGGGATGAGCTTTTTCAATGTGAAGCATGGATTTGTTGTTTTCAGTGGGTTTATTTTTAGGTTCCACCGTTTACACCAGGCTGCCAGAGCATTAATATATTCTTGTAGTCCGTTAGCTGCCTCTCTGCTATCCCTAGAGTTATATACAACTGCAATGTCATCTGCATAGGTTGCCATAAGAGCCTTGTTCGGTGCTTCCATTTGTTCGAAGCTCGGGCAAGGGATATCAGCAGTGTATAAGGAATATAGTAGCGGTCCTAGAACACTGCCCTGTGGGACTCCAGCTCTCATTGGATATATAGAAGAGTAGTTATTTCTCAGATTGGGAAATAGATAACGTTTTTCTTTGAGGAAAGATACTCTTTAATCAGTTCCTTAGCAAGCTCAATTGTCATTTCTTTATAAGTTATTAAAATTTTGTGTTTATAGAAATAGTTTTCTGTCCTGACGTTGCTTGCGTCTCCTCTGTTGAACTCTATCTGACGGTTATAATAGTTAAGAAGTCTTTCTGTCATCGGAATACAATTATGACCATCTTCCTGTGCACGATGCACTGTTGCTACAGTCTGTATTGATTGTTGATCATCAGCTCTCTGATTTCTTTCATGTTATCCAACCACACCAGTGGTCTGTGATAACTGAGAATTTCAAAATTTCTTCCGAAAAGATATGATCTAAATTATTTTGTTGCCCACACAATGGCCAACAGTTCCTTTTCAATTGCCGAATATCTAATTTCATGTTCATTCAAAGTTCTACTAGCACAACAAACAATTTTGTGATCCTCGGAAAGCACAGCTCCCAAGGATATGTTGCTAGCATCTGTTGTAAGTGTGAAAGTTTTTCCAAAATCAGGATGTGTGAGGATTGGGTCCGAAGTTAGGAGTACCTTCAACTTCTCAAAGGCGGAAATATACTCTTCTTTCTTGACATCAATTACTGCTTCTTTCTTCAAGAACAGGGTCATTGGTTTAACCACCTTTGCAAAGCCAGGAATAAATTTTCTATAAAATCCACACAATCCAAGGAATGACTTAATTTGTTTTGTTGTTTTCGGTAATGGAAATTTGTTTATGGCCTTAAGCTTTTCTGGGTTTGGCCTAATACCGTCGACAGTGACAATATGTCCAAGGAATTCAGTTTCTTTTTTCATGAACTCACATTTGTCTAGTTGTAATTTTAGATTGGCCTCTCGCAACTTTCCGAATACCTTTCGAATAGATGATATGTGTTCCTCCAATGAAGTGGAGTAAATGATGATATCATCTAAATAGACTAAACAACCCTTGAAGGTCAAGTCTTCTAAGAGATTGTTCATACAACGTTGGAATGTTGCAGGTGCATTCTTAAGACCAAAAGGCATACGTGTAAATTCGTAATGACCATGTTTGGTTGAGAACGCTGTCTTAGGCATTGATTCGGGATCCATTTGGATCTGGTGAAAACCCTTAGCCAAATCTATTGTTGTAAAATACTGACATTTTCCTAATTTGTCTAGTATTTCGTCCATTACTGGAATTGGGTATTTGTCGTCAATAGTTATTTCATTGAGACTTCGATAGTCAATGACTATTCAGAATTTTTGTTTTCCTGATGCGTCACTTTTTTTTGGCACGATCCAAATAGGTGAGCAATAAGGAGATTTAGATTTACGAATAATGCCTTGTTCTAGCATCTCGTTAATTTGTTTATTTACTTCCTCGTCAAAAGCTTGAGGGTATTTGTATGGTTTTTTATATATAGGGTCCTCATGTTTTGTACGTATGATGTGTTTTTCAGCACTTGTAAAAGTCAAATTCTCACCTTCCAAATACTGCAAGTCGCGAAACTCAGGTAGGACTTTTTTTATTCCTAACTTTTCTTCACTATTGAGGTGTTCTAATCTGAACTTATTAGTTTCGCTCAATTCGGTAGTTATGGCGAAATTAAAAGCTTCATCTTCTGTTATAAGTGGTTTTGTAAAATCAACCACTGATTTTACTTCTTCGTCGGAATTATATTTCATAGGGAAAGAAAATCCGCTCAGTGTTACGATTCTATTTTTATAATTTATATTGGCCCCACAGGATTCTAAATATTTATTCCCATAAGCATATTATATTGTTCGGAAAATTTGTGTATATAAAATTATTGATGTGTTGTACAAAGTTTACTTGGTCCGAAAGATACAAAGTGATTCAGCTCAATCGTTCCATTAATAGTCTGTACTTCTAAGGGTTTTAGTTGTATGGGAAAATTAAAAAAATTTTTGTTAATTAAGTTTTTTGATGAGCCTGTGTCTATGATACATTTCAGGTTGTGATTATTCAAAATTATTTCTTGTAATGTTTCTTGGTCCGAGGCTAGTTGATGAAAATTTTCTATGTCCATTTTATATTGACCACTTGAACTCTCGCGTTGCCTCCTGACCGGTGGATTGGGTACAGAATTATTAAATTGTTGTTGCTGATAATTCATAGGGTTATTCATTCTTCCCTGATTCAAGTTTTGTTGAAATTCTGTCATGAGCTGCTGAGAATTCCCAGGTTGTTGTTGTTTAAAGTTATCCTTATAATTGTTATATTTCTTTTTAGAATTTCCGTATTTTTTATTATCCTGTTGATAATTTCCCTCACTCCCGCTTTTCTCATTGCCTTTTGTTTCATTGGTGTTGTTTTGAAATTTATTTTCATATAGTCTCTCCTGCTGAGCTACCTATTTCAGTTTAGACACTGTTGCCAATGTCATGAAAATTCTATCTGGTAATTTTTTATTAATTACAACTTTAATTGTATTATTCGTGGCGTTTGTATATGTATGTTATTATGTATATTATTTTCTAACATTAACTTATTTGGTATTAAATACGATTTGTATTCTAAATCTTCGACAAACTTACGGACACTTCCGGAGAAATTTGTGTTGTACAGTCGTCTCAACAATTCTTCGTATGGGGTTTGCGTCTTGTATTCGTCTATCAATGCCTTCCTCAATTCCCTCCAGGTTGTCGCTGATGATAGCTGAGACACTCGCTGTGCTGAACCGATGATCTGTATTCCAATAGCTCCAAATATCACGCTGTTCTGTCTGGTGTCGATTGTTGGATACAAGCTCATGATGAAATCCACCCTCCGGATAAACGGGCTTAGGATATCTGTTGATCCATCGAATTCAGGCACCTGGCTTATCTGACCCAGGATTTGGTTCATCTGTGTTTCTGAGAGTATCGGATCCTCTCTTAGTTGGGGTGTTTGGTTTGGTTACGCCATAGTTATTGTTTTTGTTTTAGGTTAAAAAGAAATTTTCTCTTCTTTCTCTCTTTTAAACGCTCAGAAAAACTTCTTTTAAAATCACTAATTGGATTTTTATTCGAACAGTTTCGATTTAGCTGAGAAAAAAAAACTTCTCCACTTCAGCTTTCAATCACTAATTTGATTTTATTCGAACAGTTTCGATTTAGCTGAGAAAAAATCTTCTCTACTTCAGCTTCGAGGCTCGCGGTTACACCGGTGTCTAGTGTACGTACGAGGGTTCTTTAGCGGATACGCACTGGAAAATAGGATGAACTTTGGAATTCTTAGATTCGCACGAACATTTGATCTTAGGTTTTTAAAAGCCTGTAGTGATCATTTACTTAGATTTTCCACGTATCCTACCGACTGCGCCAATAACACATTCGACCATAGGTTATGGAAAAAAAAATAATTTTTATTGAAAGTCGAGAACTTAACTTGTTGAATTAAACTAAACTCTAAAATTGATACGGCCACTACAGAAACTTCGGCTGAGTTCGTTTATGAATTCTCTTTTTGTTTATTCTCAAAGAGTTTGAGAATTCTTGCTTGCATTTGTTTATCTTTAATTTTTGATTAAGTTTCATCAGCCAGCATTCCTATTGTGTTCGCATCTTACAATTTTTAATTGAATGGTCATCCGTTCTTTAGCGGATGTTTTTGTTTATCTTAAGTTTGGGACTGATATGTCGCCAACTCTCTTATTTGAAAATATGTTTATAATTTTGTGAATTGGGGTGACCTCCCACATAGTGTGACAAAGTTTATATTGGGGGTGATAGTATGAATATGTTGCTTATATATGGGGCCACCAAGTACTAAAGTTACTCAAGTTAAATAAAAAAAAAAAAGAAGAGGCCATCGAGCCAGAGCACCAAGGATACTCAAAAAGAATACCAAGGTTATTCTTAGGAGTATGAATGATACTCCAAAGCGAAAAAGAAAAAATTTTCCTTTTTCGGTTTTCTGCACCAGAGTGACGAGCCAAAACAACTGTGAGTGTACTAAGCGAAAAGTGGCGTCGGCAATTGTGTTCAACATCTCACATTTTTTGAAGTTGGCCGTAGTTTCGCTATATTTGGTTTCAGGCAGGAATTATTGAAATTACTGCTATTGATCCAAATATAAAAGTGCAAGTACACCGTTCTATATACTATATACAAGAGAAATAAATAAATAAATACAAAATAAACATTTACCTACATTTCTGTGCCGATACTGACTAGTGCAAACAGAAAAAAAAAATGGAATTTTAATGTATTTTGGTTCACATAACATTCACACCGATCAAGACACTCTTATTACATACATTTTTAATAACAAGTAACAAACAACGAAATATATTAATAACAAATAAATACACATTTCCTTAAGAACACATACACACGAAAAAAAAAATTTTATAGAAACTAAATGTCGAAGGTGAAAAAATTGATTCCATTAGGAAAAGTGTTAGCTAGGTCTTTAAAAAGCGCTAGTTAGCCGAATATACCAGAGGTAATAGAGGAAAATTTAGAAACAACAGAAAAATGGAGTTGAGATCATCAGGAAGTATGGGTTCTCAAAGAACGCATAGAGAAGCGTTCGAAGAGTTACAAATACCAGATGCAGTAAAAATATTACCGGTATTTTCAGGGAATAAAGAAAGATTAGAAATTTAAAGATTTCAACAAAACGCAATTCGGCGAAATGATATTGGGTATAATCAGAAAGCCAACCGGACAAGGTACTGATCAGGAATACCCATGATATGGGATGAAATTAAAGCAACACTAACGGAACATTACGGAAATGAAAGACCAGAAAAAGATCTTATGATGGAATTGCAACAAATTCCTGATTGTTTTCGAAAAAAAGAATCAGAATTTGACACAAAAAAATGCAAGATGGGTTAAGGGGAAGGCTGGCAGAAATGGTAGACTTATACAGACCAAAAACCCTAAAAGAAGCCTATGAATATGCCGCAAAACAAAAAGAAAGATAAACAAGACAAAGGATATGGACACAAGTAACGAGACAAAATGCAACCCTAGGTAGAGAGGAATATCAAAAGCAAAAACAAAATGACAATCGAAATAATCCATTTAAACGTCAGAATCAGGGAAATCATGTTCAGTACGGAAATCAACAGGGAAGTTACAAAAATCAGCCATACAATTATAATAGAAAATTTCAATATGGAAACCAGCAGAATAATTATAACAGGAATTTCCAGTATCGAAATTAACAGCTATAACAAGAATACCCAGAATGGGGAACACCAAGACAGACAATCAAAGGGAAATAGACCAATGTATAATATGTAGGAACAACATTCAGGACTACAATATCGGCAACAACAAGAATTACATAATATATACGATAGGCCGAATTTTCGTATGAATGCCTTGGAAAACCCACGGGATATACAAAGGGGGATAGAGTCGGATCAGTTTGCCCTACATTTCAATAGAATCCCGGTTTGGAAGACCATTAAAATTATGATAGATACGGGAGCGGCAGTATCTTTGATAAATCCTCTTTGGGTACCCAAAGAACACCAGATTAGCTTAGAACACCCAATCGTAATCACTACAATTAGTAGATAACAGAGACTCGGAATTTATGATGATCGAAGGGAGAACGAAGAGATTAATTAACCTACCTGTTTCTGAACAGGAAGGTGAAATTTATTGCGGATCAATAGATCCGCATAAATAACTATACACCCTAGAGAACTCCAGTGTGGATACTACCAAAAAAATTTGACGCGGAAGGAAAAAGGAAATGGAGATTAGTTTTAGACTTCAGGGAACATAATAAAAAGACAGTAAAGTACAAATATCCACTACCAATCATAAATGATGTGTTAGATAAGATTGGTCGAGCCAAATACTTTTCCACCTTGGACTTAGCGAGCGGTTAGCATCAAATAGAGATGGACCTGAAAGACATAGAGAAGACGGCATTTACAGATTTAGGAGGACATTATGAATTTGTTAGAATGCCATTTGGACTGACAAACGCACCAGCTACTTTTCAAAAAATAATAAATAAAGTATTGGGGAACAAAATAGGAAATAGCTGTTTAGAGTATATGGACGATGTAAAAATATATTCAGCGTCCTACAACAACATATTTAAAACATAAAAGATGTGTTCAAATAATTAAGGGAAGCAAATCTAAAATTTGTAATGGTCGCATTGGCCGGCAAGTGAGGCAAAAATATAAAACAATATTAATAATAATAATATATCCCCATAGATAATAATAATAATCATAACTAATAGAAATTCCCTCCCAAAACTAAAGTTTCCCCAAATACAAAAAATTAGAAAAAAAAAACAAAAACAAAAATGCAAGAGAAACAAAACAAAAGAACAAAAAAATCTGCCGCTAGAGCGTTCGCGTAGTTGCGACTTTTCCCTTTCCCTTATTCTTTGAAGCAATCACTGTAGATAAGCAGCGCCGCTTCGGCTGCTTATCTGCCGTTTCGCTGATTTACCGCAGATTACGCGTTGATGACGTCGTCCCACGCATTCTCGGCTGTGCCAAAAATTTTTGCATGCGTGCAGTCGCAGTCATCGAACCAAGAAAAAGAAGCGTAAGCGGTGGTGAGAAGGCAGTTAGTAAACGGAGTTAGAGCGAGCAAGTCGCAGAGTTTTTTTTGATACTCAGACTAATTCTTAGCTGGGTATTTTATAGAGTTAGAAATTTTTTCTTGGTTGTGTAGATTAGGTTAAAGAAAAAAAAATATATAAATTTAAGTTTTTCTATCATGCTATGAAAGCAAGTACAATTATGCAGGGCTAAGTAGTCACATTTTCTTGGATGGCCTGGTAGGGTAATTTATGTAAAATAATGTAGGTTTGGGGATTTTCGAAATTTTTCTTTTTTTTACGCCGAAAATCCAATTAGTTGGGAGGGTACAGAGCGCATAGAGGGATCCAGCAACACCAGCGATCCCCTTAACATTCCCCCAAATTCTTCCCGGACCCAATATCCCGTTACTTTTATTATTATTTTTTTTTATTATAACTTCCGTTGTCCATTTCTTGATTTATCCTTTTCATAGTTCTTTGTCCCCCTTTCGACCCCTTCAGGGTCCCTCAAAGGAACTCTTACTAAAATTTTGTAATAACTTGGCCGCGCAGACTACACCCAAACAAGCCCACCCCCATCACGCCGAACTGAGCTATAGGCACCCAGTAGAGTTCCGCCGTTTGGGTGTAGGATCGGTTCCAGCTCCAGGTTGTCCCATACCTGGATGTTCTGGATTGGCCCCTCATGAGTGTTGTCTCCCCCCCACCATGTTCTCACTTTCTTTCATTACATAATTTTTGGCGCCCAACGTGGGGCCTCTAAGGCCTATTTTTGGTTATTTGTATAACCAACTTATGTGTTTTTGGTCCCCCCCTCATAATTAAATTGAATAAAAATTGTTTACCAGTTAGTTGTTACCAGTGATCCTATTTTAGTCTTCCGTTGAATCTTGAGTATTCAGTGTAATAAACCTAATTACCCTGCCGGTTGAAAATAATTTAGGGAATCGGTAATTGTGGTTTCATTTGAAAAAAAAAAAAAATTCTTTCTTACTTACACGTCTGTTGAATCTTGTGTACTCCAAAAGATATTGGATACCCCGCCAGAACCGTGTGTGTAAGTTTTGATTTTTTTTTTTTGTATTGAAACAAATTGTAATAGCCGATTAGGCTCAATTTAATTTGAAGCTCGTTTGATTTGTTAAAGTGTTGGATTAAGGAACATTGTTGTCTCATAAATGCCGTCACCCGTAATTGTTGAATATTGTGTAGTTGCTTTAGTCGACTACCCTGCCAGTTCGGACAGTGATTGCATTCGAGGTATTCTGTTGAATCTTGTGTATTTGACACAGTTTGAATACCCTGCCAGAAGGATTCTAGCAATAGGCGGGTTGCGCCACCCTTATTTGGAAACTAGCTTGCCTTACAAAATTGCTTTGGTGATCCCTATTATAATATGGCTTTAGTTGGAATGGCTATTCTGGAAGTTAAGCGATGCTGTTGAACATAATGTGATGCGTTGATGTGTCCTTATGTCAGGTCGTATGGTCTTGAACAGATAGTAGTTCTAAGTGTAGTCATTTTATTTGTAGAGTCAATAGCCCCATTATCTCCCCTGGGAGAATTCGTTGTGATATGTTTTGTTGTTATTATTTTACATGAAGCCCCCTACCGTTATGGCTGTACATCCAAAAAAAAATTAATAGTAAATCTAAAATCTGTTTTTTCTTTGTATTTAAAATTTGAAATTTAAGTATGCCTATTGAAATAGTCCCCAACGCATTCCCGAAGTCTCGGGTTTGGCCAATAACTTGTGTTCAATTTGTAACCAGCAGATGACAGAAACCCAGTCGTGTTATATTACCCGCTGTGAGCATGTCTGTCACAAGTTCTGCTTAGACAAATGGATTTTGGAAAACCAGAATGCCCCAGCTGTAGGCAGGATCTGGAACCTGGATCTTATAAGTTGGTTGGTGGAAATGGTTCTGCTGTTGCCGAGAGAATGCGGCCTTCTACTTCTGCAGTAGTGCATCGTCCGGTCACTCGCCGCTTGGCCAGGTCATTAGACAACGGTGGTCCAGAGGTTGTCACGCCTCAGGCACCAACGCTGCCTCAAAACGTTGTGTTAGAGCAGTCGGAAAATTTGGATGCCAGTAACACCACGAATCCGAGTGTGCCGGTTGACCCTCGTCCAGCCCCAACTAGAAGAAGAGAACGTACTAACCGGGGTACCCGAACAAACAATACCTCTGATTATTCGAGCCTAAATTCCCGCTAATCTTCCTCCTGGAGTCGTCAGAGTTATCGGGTGGTGTAATGGTCGCATTGGCCGGCAAGTGAGGCAAAAATATAAAATAATATTAATAATAATAATATATCCCTATAGATAATAATAATAATCATAACTAATAGAAATTCCCTCCCAAAACTAAAGTTTCCCCAAATACAAAAAATTAGAAAAAAAAAACAAAAACAAAAATGCAAGAGAAACAAAACAAAAGAACAAAAAAATCTGCCGCTAGAGCGTTCGCGTAGTTGCGACTTTTCCCTTTCCCTTATTCTTTGAAGCAATCACTGTAGATAAGCAGCGCCGCTTCGGCTGCTTATCTGCCGTTTCGCTGATTTACCGCAGATTACGCGTTGATGACGTCGTCCCACGCATTCTCGGCTGTGCCAAAAATTTTTGCATGCGTGCAGTCGCGGTCATCGAACCAAGAAAAAGAAGCGTAAGCGGTGGTGAGAAGGCAGTTAGTAAACGCCGTTTGGGTGTAGGATCGGTTCCAGCTCCAGGTTGTCCCATACCTGGATGTTCTGGATTGGCCCCTCATGAGCGTTGTCTCCCCCCCCACCATGTTCTCACTCTCTTTCGTTACAAATTACAAAAAAAAAATCCCAACGTTATCTTTGGGGTGCCGAAGATTACAGACTCTTTTCGCAGTTGTTTCTGCCGTAAATCACATGAACGGGGTTGGTCAGTTAATAGGGCGGATTTCGATTTGTATGACAGCTATATGATATAGTAGTCCAATTTTAATAAAATTCAGCACAAACGCGTATATTTATGTAGAAAACGTTTTGGCCGAGTTTTAAAAAGGTCAGTCAATAAATGTGCGAGTTATTCCCTAAACCGATTTAGGCTCGTATGGCAGCTATATGATATAGTGGTCCGATCCGACCGATTCAAATTAGTGTACTACCTACGTAAAAAAGAAGGCTATATACCAAGTTTTTCTGCGAAAAGAGTATAATAAATTGGAATTTTTAAAAAATGAATCACCACTGAGGGAGTTAAACCTAATCCAATGAAAATCGAAGCAGTGAAAAAATTTCCATTACCAACCACAAAAAAAAAACGATTAAATCATTTTTAGGACTTCTAGGGTACTACATGAAATTTATAAAAGATTTTTTAAAAATCACCGAACCCCTAACAGAGCAACTAAAGGTGAAAAAGACAGTCGTAATAAGTCAAAAGTACAGAAATACTATTTAATCATGTAAAACCCTACTTTGTAATGTCCCGATATTAACTTACCCAGATTTAAAAAAAAACATTTATATTAACTACCGATGCGAGTAATTATGCTCTAGGAGCGGTATTATCACAAAGTAATATAGGATGCGACAAAGCTATATAGTGACATAATCACAATCATGTCTTATATTTTTTATCCTAATATTTTTTCTCATTGTAAATCATTATTCAGCGACACTTGATCGCTTGAATATACTTGAACAAACCAAAGGCATTGCTTCTCACCGACATTTGATCGCTTGAACATACTTGAACAAACCAAAGGCATTGCTTCTCAGCGACATTTGGCCACTTTAATGTAAACAGATCAAAGGCAGCTGCACTTAGCCGATATTGTAAGCAATAGCGGGTACGCTAATGCACTTATTTTTTATGATCAAATTTCTTTTGAACTGAGAGGTGTTCTTAATTATTGAGCAATACGCTCTTTTATATTTTGTACCACTGAGGCTACTCAGCAACAGTTTTAAAACATAAGTTTTAGTCTTAAGCCGCACACCAAATAGAATAGACATCCCTTTTTTAAAAGAAACAAAAATTATTATTAAACATTTATTAAATAAATAAAATTGTCTTTTTTATTTCGGGCTGACTCACAAAAAATACTCCTGATAATTTGAGGAGCTGAAAATTAAATTTAAGTGGCGCAGTCGGTAGGATAATCAATTTGATTATCTCACTTTGAGACAAAACAAAAGTGAGAAAACTAAAAATCAGTTTAGTTGCTTCATATGTTTTAGTAGCGGAAGAAAAGTCTTTGCATACTTGAGACAGAGATTAACAATTTTAGTCACTTTTCAAAATGACTGAACAAACACTTAACCCACCAGTGCCAAAGGAGATGGTTGTGTTGTCCGATACACACTTGTCCCAATTACTGGCACAATTGAGGGAGTTACCAAGATTTGAAGGAGAGCAGCATACTTTGGAGCCTTTCATCAGAAGAGTTCACTTCATGTTACAGCTGTACCCGACAGATGACCTCAGACAGAAGAACATCATCTACTCTGCAATCGAGCTACAGTTAGGAGTTCGAGTCCGCCAGGTTACCAGGAGGAACATAATTGGAAACTGGGAAGCTTTGAGGTATACACTCATCGAGAAGTTTATCAACCACGTCCCATACGAGGAGCTAATACGAAGAGTCTACAACACAAATTCTCAAGGAGGTCTACGTAAGTTTTGTGACGAAATAGAATATAGAAGTAATATTGTTCTTGATAAGTTTTCGCTTGATTATTGTGAGATTAATAAGGCTTCTTATAAAATGTCTCTATTGAATACAATTAAGAATGTCATAAAAAAAAAAATTGCCAGACAGAATTTATATGCAGTTGGCAAGACATGATATTTCAACATTAGATAATTTAATCAAAGTATCTCAAGAAGAAGGATTGTACTATTATGAGGATACCCCTGATAAAAATAAAAGAAGTGACAATAATAATGGTAAGAAATATAAAATCCGAAATTATAATTCAGGCTATCAGAATTACGGAACTGGTTCGGGTTGTCAAGGTCAAAAGAGTTATTCAAATCAGAACTATCAAAATTAAAATAGCCAGCCACAAAATTATAATCAGAATAATGCTCAGTCCCAACAACAGTTGAGGCAGGAATTTGCAGCTGGTAGAAAGCAGGATGAACAAAAGTTTAAATACAATAATCAGCAAAATAATCAATCTACCCATCAACCCGCTAAGAAAAGAACTAGGGAAAGTACTGCACAAGGAAAAATGGAAGTAGATGAAAATTTTCATCAACAGGCCTATCCGGAGAACACGTCAGGATAATATTGAACAACAAAATATACAAAGTAGCTATTGACACCGGCTCAACTATCAACATTATGACTAAGAAATTTTTTAATGGTAAATTTATAGAAAAAGAAACAACAGTAAAAACAATACAAGGTACAATTAATTTAGTGAGATGCATAAATTTGTTACCAAGCAAATTGTGCCCAACAGGACAAGAATTTTATGTCCACCCTTTTTCAAACAAGTACGATATACAGTTTGGAAAAAATTATCTTAAAGCAGCAAAGGCAAAAATTGATTATAAAAACAACACACTAACATTATAGGATAAGGTGTTTCCTTTTGTTTATAATGATCAAGTCGAGAATATGGACAAGATTGAAATTACATGTGAGGAGGATCTACCATTGCCTGGAATTACAAACGACGAATTTAATTTTGCACTAGAAACTAACTTTGAGGGAGATTCTGGAGAATACAGAATTGATCATTTAAATGAAGAAGAAAAAAGAGAATTATTAAAAGTTTTAAAACAGTTTGAGGATATCAAATACCAAGAAGGTGACAATTTGACTTTCACAGGTACGATTACTCACAAAATTAATACAAAACATGAAGAACCAATTTACAAACGTTCTTATAAGTATGCTCAAATACATGAGGAGGAAGTAAATAAACAAATGCAAGAAATGATGAGGCAGGGAATAATAAGAAAATCAAATTCTCCATAATGTTCACCCATAATTGTGGTCCCAAAGAAAATGGACGCATCAGATGTAAAAAGTTTAGAATAGCTATAGACTACAGAGGATTAAATGAAGTCACAATTGATGACAAATTTCCGATACCCAATATGGATGAAATACTAGACAAGTTAGGCAGATGCCAATATTTTACAACAATTGATTTAGCAAAAGGATTCCATCAAATAAAAAGGGATCCCGCTTCAATTTCAAAAACAGCCTTCTCAACTAAACACGGACATTTTGAGTTTACCAGAATGCTTTTCGGGCTTAAAAATGCTCCAGCAACATTTCAACGTTGCATGAATAATCTGTTGGAAGATTTAATCAACAAACATTGTCTTGTTTATTTGGACGACATAATAATTTATTCAGTCTCACTAGAAGAACACCTAAGTTCAATTGAAAGAGTTTTTGAAAGATTAAGACAGGCAAATCTTAAACTCCAGCTTGACAAATGTGAATTTATGCGAAGAGAAACGCAATTTTTAGGACACATAATCTGTGAAAATGGTATCAAACCCAAACCAGATAAGATTCAGGCAATTTTAAATTATCCAATACCCAGAAATGTTCATCCCAGCTTTTGTCAAAGTAGCAAAACCTATGACCAAATATTTACGTAAAGATGAAAAAATAAACAAGAACGATCCAGAATACATTCACGCTTTTGACACATGAAAACACTTTTAACCAACGATCCAATACTGGCTTATCCAGACTTTGATAAAATGTTTACACTAACAAGAGACGCTAGCAGCTTCGCGCTTGATGCTGTATTATCACAAGACAAAAAAGGAATTAGTTATGCCAGTCGAACTCTAAACAATCATGAAATAAATTATTCACCCATTGAAAAAGAATTGCTTGCAATAGTGTGGGCAACAAAATATTTTAGGACTTATTAATTCGGTCGAAAATTTGAAATAAACACTGATCACAGACCACTTGTTTGGTTACATTATTTAAAAGAACCAAATAGTAAACTGATAAGATGGAAAATAAAGTTAAATGAATATGACTATCAAATTAATTACATACCAGGCAAGGAAAATTATGTGGCAGATGCACTGTCTAGAATAAAGATTGAGGAGGAGAGCAAACACCAGGAAGATGAAACTATGTGTACACAGCACAGCAAGGAAGATTCTCAAGGACTTATAAAAATTTCAGAAAAACCATTAAACTTGGCAAAGCGACAGGTTATTTTGATTAAGGATGTCAAAGATGAATTTGAACAGAAGAATATAAGTGGACACATTAGGCTCATAATTAAATACAACAAAATGACTATACAAATTATTGGCTGTTGTCTGTCGTCGCGCTCGGACGTGTTTATTTTTGCTCTCAAATTTAATTACTTTTTACTTTCTGTTCATCTGTGCATCGGTGCATTATCTTTGCCTTAAATTAAACAAATTTACTTTGCTTTTAGTCTTTGAAATTTTTAATTCTTTATTTTTGCGCATTAATTGCAAACTAAAAATAGTTGCTCTTGTTTGGCAAAATTTTACATTATTTGTTTCAAGCAACAACAATTTTTCGTTTCTGCTATTGCATGCACTCAATTTGTACGCGCTCTTGCACTTTTCGTTTTCGCTTTCTAACGCTCGCACATTTTTACGCTCACGTTACGCTCTCGGTTTTCAATTGCCTCGGGTTTCTCACCGGAGCCTTTCAACGCTCAGTCTTTTTTTTTTCTTTTGCACTAATCTTTTTGATCTTTGTGTTTTGCTTTCGTGTGGCTCTCCTGAGTCCGATTCTGTGTTCTTGTAAGTATTAACCCTTGGTTGTGCTTATTTTTTTTTATATCTTTATCTTTTATTTTGGCTTTTTAATCGCAACATAATTTAAAAATAAAAATATAAAAAAAATATATCAGAAATGTTTGTCTATGCCAAAAAAAATTGCCAAAATGCAAAATCGACCTCTATGCCGGTCATTGGGTGTTGGCTGTGTGATAACCTCATACATGTTAAGTGTGCTGGTTACACAGGTCGCGTCAATGACTTCATAGAGGCTCGTACGGGTTTAAAGTGGAGTTGTGAGGCTTGCCGGGAAGTTGAGATGGAGATGCGAGCATTTATGCGGCAGACTAGGTGTGGGTTTAAAGATCTTCACCTAGGCTTTGCAAAACTCAATCAGGCTTTTTCAGTTTTGGAAAGCCAATTTAATGGCCTAAAGCTTTTAAATAGCTCTCCAAAGCGTAAGAAGTCTGGCTTGGAAACGCAGAATTGTTCGCGTGTCCTCCAAGTCCCGGCAAATGGGCCTCCAACTCCAACTATAAATAATCAGCTGATTTCTTTTGTGTCCCCTGGGCCGGTACTTAGGTCTGCTAACAATAAAATGTTGGCAGCTCCTAATGCTTGCACACTGGACACTGGGACTTCAGGAAACCAACCTAGTCCGTTGCCTGTAGCGTTCAGCTCGTCCGCTCTGGATAGGAATATATCCCCTCCAATGGCGGTTGGGATTCCACCAACTACGGAGGCTAATTCTTCTGCCCCAGTTGATGTGAGTCCTAAACTTTTAGTGGGGGTTCCGCAGAGGAAGCAAGTCTTTGTTTCCAGACTGGCACCCGATCTTACTTCGGAAGATGTAATATCGTATATAAATTCGAAAGTCCAGGTCTCAAATTTAACTGTGGATAAATTCAAGTTTTCGTATTCTAGGGAGATCGCATCTTTTAAAATTAGCCTTCCCCCTTGCTTCTTCGAGCTTATTTGTTGTGGAGATTTTTGGTCAGAGCATATTGTAGCTAAGAAGTTTACGACGAAGAAAAAAAATCGGCATCCGATTTCCCTAACACCTTCGTCGCTCCCAAAAAACTAGAACCCTTTCATCTAGCGTATCAAAACGTTAGCGGACTTAAATCTAAACTTAGTCGTTTTTTTCTTAGTAGTTTTGGTTTTAGTTATTCCATAGTTGTATTAACCGAGACGTGGCTTAAGCCTGACATTTTGGATTCTGAAGTGTTAGGTAATAACTTTTCTGTTTTTAGACGTGACCGTGTGTCTGGTCGTGGTGGCGGCGTTTTTATTGCTGTTAACTCGGCCTTACCTTCGGAACTTATTTCTACTAACCCTGTAGATATTGAATTTATTTGTGTTAAAATTGATTTGAATGGCATTTTCTTATTTCTAACAGTCTCCAATATTCCTCCTTCTTCCGATCTTTCTGTTTATATGTGCCATTTAAACTCTATTAAATATGTTTCAAATTTCGTAACCGACAAGGACTACCTTGTCGTTTTGGGCGATTTCGATCTCCCAGAAATATGTTGGTCCAGTACTCCTTATTCCAATTCGGTATTACCCAGTAATAGTCACGACTTTATTGATGGTATGCTTGAATTGTCACTTTCCCAGGTCAATTTTGTCAAAAACTCGCTTAGTAGGCAATTGGATTTGATTTTTTGCTTGGATCGTTCTAATACGCTTGTATCTAGAATCGATCCTCTTTGTCTTCCTGAGGATCCTTATCATCCTTCAATTGGATTATCAATTGACTTTTCTTGTCGGAAAACTTTGTCTGCTTGTCCGTCTATTGCCTCATACAGTTTCCAAAAAACTGATTTTCGAAAACTAAATAAGCTTATTAATGACTTCGACTGGTCTAACTTGTACATGTCTAAGAATCTGGACATTTCAATAAATTTATTTTATAATGCTCTAAATTCTATTCTTACACAATGTGTTCCCATTTCCTGTCATAGTAACAATAATAGGCCTTTGTGGTATTCACCTAAGCTAATGAATTTAAAGAATGTTAAGCTTAGGTTGCTTAGAAAGTTCAAATTATCCGGAATACTAGTGACCTCTCCCGTTATCTTTTGGCTCGATCCCAATTTTCAGTTTCTAGCACAATATGCAATAAGGCCTACTTTTCTCGCTGTAAAATTCAATTTCGCCGTAACCCAAATAATTTTTTAATTTCGTCAATTCAAAGCGTAATACCTCTATTTTTCCTTCTTCCTTATCTTTTATGTATAAGAAACCAAATACTGACCAGTCTATTGCTGATCTTTTTGGTACCTTTTTCCAATCTATCTATTCGACGTCAAATTTTAATTTAGATCAGCACTATCCCTTTGACCTTCCTCGGTCAAATATTATATACCCTCCTTTAATTACAGAAACTCAGTTGCTTAATGAACTTAAGCTAATCAAACCAGTTTTTTCCCCGGGGCCGGATGGGGTTCCTAGTTGCGTATTGAGGCATTGTGCTGAATCTCTGTGCAAGCCCATTCTTAAACTTTTTAACTTATCAATCAGTCTGTCTTCTTTCCCTGCTATTTGGAAGGAGTCTTTTATTATTCTTCTCCATAAAAAAGGTATCAACTCTGATGCTCAAAACTATAGAGGCATATCGAAACTGTCAGCTATTCCTAAGATTTTTGAGAGACTTTTAACTTCTCATCTTCAACATTTATGTAAGTCTCTAATTTCACCCTGCCAGCATGGATTTGTAAAACAAAGGTCGACCACGACTAATCTCTTAGAATTTTCTTCATTGATAATTAATGGTTTTAAAAACAAATCCCAGACTGATGTTATTTACACAGATTTTAGCAAGGCTTTTGATTCTGTTAACCATTCCTTGCTTTTATATAAACTAAACATAGTAGGTTTCCATCTAACCTTCTTGCCTGGAAAAGGGATTATCTTACTTCAAGAACTCAAAGATTTCTTTTTAAGAAATCATTATCTAACAGTATAACTGTGTCGTCCGGGGTTCCTCAAGACAGTCACCTTGGTCCCCTTTTATTTACTCTTTTTATAAATGATCTTCCATCAGTTATATCACACTCTCGTGTTTTTATGTATGCCGATGATGTTGTTGAGCGCACTAAGAGTTTTTAGTGAACTATTAAATTTCAATAATAAAAAGGCGAGAATTATTCACGTTATAATTATGTTTTATTTATGCTGAAGCTTGGCCGAATACCTTGCTTGCATGTACCAACGAACGAACCAAAACTAATGTGCTTATGCTGAAGCTGGGCCGATTGCCTAGCTTGCAATATACTAAAGCGAGATCGAAACAAGATAAAAGCTCGTACAAGAGAACTTATGTGTAAGCTTAAACGAAAGTAAGCACAAAGAAGATGACAAAAGTAGGCAGTGCAATAACGCAATGATGGTGCTTAATAGTGTGTACATATTTGAACTAACTATAGTAGTTACAGTGTTTGGCGGGATTTTTAAATGCGAAAATACTTATGATAGATTTGTTGTGGCTGGCCCGACCAGATATTAAACTGTGTTTTTCTTACAGGGATATGGAATCTCACATTAATCTGCAAACCGATTTAAGTGCTTTAGATTCGTGGTGCCATTTCAATTTGCTAAATTTAAATGCTTCTAAGTGCAAAATTATGACCTTCTGTCGGGGCACTCCACTCTTGGCCTCCTTTCATTTTAATCAAAATGCACTTCAACGTATAGACTCGATAAATGGTTTAGGGATTTTACTTGATTTTAAATTAAAATTTGATAGTCACATTTTATCCACTGTCGATAAAGCCATGGGAGTTCTTGGATTTGTGAAGAGATGGTCTAAAGAATTCGATGACCCTTATACAACCAAGATTTTATACGTGGCTCTTGTTCGCCCAATTTTAGAATACGGTTCATGCGTTTGGTGCCCTCAATATAATGTGCATCAAAATCGTATTGAGTCCGTTCAAAAAAAGTTTTTGCTTTTTGCTCTCCGTGGCTTAAATTGGAATTCGGAATTGAGCCTTCCCTCGTACTCTAGTAGGCTACAACTAATAGATTTGCCGTCCCTAGTAAACCGTAGAACCCTTTTTAATACTCTTTTTATGAAGAAATTAATAAACGACATGGTTGACTCTTCTGAGTTAATTAGCCGAATTAGTTTCGCAGTTCCTTTTAGACCTCTGCGGACCTTTTCTCCTTTAGTGGTCTGTCCAGCCACATCTAATTATTTAATGCATGAGCCTTTTTTAAATTTATGTAGAGACTATAATAGTTTGTACCACTTATTCTATTATCTATTATCTATTCCTCTTCCTTCAAAAATTTATGATTTATTCAGTTTTTTCGCGAATCGTGTCACGTGACTCTGCCCCACGGTCGGTTGGGCATCTGAGCTATCGAGCTTGGTAACCCGCGAGATACCGGTGTCTAGGTACACCGGGTGTGGAAGAGGTTGCCCAAAAAATATATTAAAAGATCTCCGCCGAATAAAAATCAATCTCAGTTTTTTGTCGTCCAAAGTGGAACTAACTGTGCTTTATTTTCCAAACTTAAGCTAAGCTAAATGTTTACAAAAGAATTCTAGAGTTCGTTGGCAATATGTATATATCGAAGTGCTGGTGCGGCGGTTCTTGTTCCTTAACCGAGAATTGTCGCAATCACATCCTGTCAAATTGCTGTGTCTGCATTTTGCGACATAGTTGCAGTTTCGAATCAGCTAATAGGGGCAATGACTGTTTTGGCGGCTTGGCGGGTGGTACCGAATCGTGTATACTCTGTACTGCGATATCGGTAACTCACGCGTAAACAGGCTTCCGCTTGGTTTCGTTGGGCCACTTGATCGTACTATTCTTTGTACGCCCATTTCAAAAAAAAAAAAAAAAAAAAGGCAAAGGAAATTTTAAAAGAATACTTTTTAGATAAACAAATTACAGTATTTTGCAAGAGGCACATAAAGAAATAATAAACACAAAAACTGCAACAGTGGTAAGAACTATGCAGATTCTGAAAGATATCGAGTCTTATGCAGCTTTTAAAGAATTGATTTTACGGGAACATGAAAAACTTCTTCATCTAGGTATAGAAAAAATGTATAAATTGTTTATAGAAACTCATTACTACCCAAACGCTTTGAAGCTTATTCAAGGCATAATAAACGAATGCGAGATTTGCAACGTAGCAGAACATGAGCATAGAGACACAAAATTGCCAATGAAGACCGCACCAGAAGCAGATCACTGTAGGGAAAAATATGTAATTGATATTTATGCAAGCGAAGGCAATACATATTTGACATGTATTGATGTTTATTCAAAATTTATAGCTATTGAACCTATGATCACTGTAGGGAAAAATATGTAATTGATATTTATGCAAGCGAAGGCAATACATATTTGACATGTATTGATGTGTATTCAAAATTTATAGCAGTTGAACCTATGAAAGGAAAAGATTGGCAAGAATGCAAAAAGGCATTAATAAAAATATTTGGTTATCTGGACAAACCGGAAACGATCAAATTTGACAAAGATGCAGCATTTACGAGCAACGCAATTAAGGATTTTATAAGTCACAAGGAATAAACTATGAAGTTACAACTAGTAAAACAGGAATAGCAGACATAGAGAGAGTTCATAAAACCAGAAATGAAAAAATAAGAATCATAAATACGCTAAATAATTTAGAACAAAAATATACAAAAATGGAAAGTATTTTATACAAACATTTTATTTTTATTTTATGCAAACATAATGCTTTACGCAGGTACTCCTCAATTTGATGTACAAAAGAAAAAGAAAAAACGAATTGAAAAACTTAATAAAGGAATAAATGACTATGAAATAGATACAAGATACCAGAAGGGACCAATTATAAAAGGAAAATTAGAAAACCCATTTAAGTAGTTGAACAGATAAGTGAAAATCATTATAATGTAGGAGATAAGCGAAAAATAACTTTGTATAAATCATCGTTTAAGAAAAAGAAGAAAATTAGTAAAAGCAAATATTCGCAGGAATCCTCGGAACAATAATGATGTTGATAATGATTTGTGGTGTCGTACAGGCCCAGGAATTGAGAATAACACCCATTGAACAGGAGAACGGATATCTAATGGGCAAAAGCGTACAGAAGATTGAAAAGTTCGAGCATCATTCTTTTGTGGTTAACTTGACCGATATTTACACTAAGCATAAATATTATACTACCAAATTTAACATTACTACAAATACACCGCATATAAATTATTGTATAAGAAAATTGAACAGGGAAATAAACGGTATAAAAATAATACATAGGCAGAAAAGAGGATTGTTTAACATAGCAGGCACATTTATATTTAAATATTTATTTGGAACCCTTGATAATAATGACAGAAAAGAAATTAATAATGACATAAACATTTTGAAAACTCAAATGATGCAGACTCATGAACTAAATGACATGATAGACATAATAAACAAATGCATAAAGGAAGTAAACACTCTTAATGGCAAATTTAAAAATGAAATTGAAAAATCAATTTACAAATTTGGATTGACTCAGTTCATTGAATACATAGAAGATGTAGAATTAGGAATGCAATTGGCAAGATTGAGAATATTTAACCCAAAACTTTTGAACTATGATCATTTGGACCAGATTAACTATGGAAATATCTTAGATGTTAAAACTTCTGTTTGGATGAATGAAATTGAAAAAACTATTATTGTTGTCACCCATATTCCAAAAATTAAGAAAAGCTATACAATCACACAAATCGTACCATATCCAAATAAACATGGACGAATAATAAAATTAATATCAGAGTTAGGATATTACTTAAGAAACAATATTGTTTACGATGAAAATGAAAATAAAATACAAGACGAATGTATCATAAGCATTATGAAACAGCAAGAACTAAATTGCGAAATAAGAGAAATAAACAAAGTTCAATTGATTAACCAAACATCATAGTGACTTGGAATATTTCCGGCCACTTGATAAAAACTGATTGTATCGAAACTAATAATAAAATAATACTCGACAAAAATAAAATAACTGAAATAATAAATTGTTCAATAGAAATAGGAGAAATAACTTTAAGCTCTTCTCAGGCGGAAATACCATCAAAACCAATAATTGTTCCAAACAAACAAACAAACTAAACGAGAGATTATCGAACATTTAAAAACAAAAGAATTTATATTCACAGAAACAAGTGACATTTTGAAAAACATTGGAATTGTAATAATTATAATTTTTGCTACACTTTTTTTTTTTTTTTTTTTTTTTTTATATTTTAAATGAAATAGACATCATGTTAATTTCTGAAACTCATTTCACTAATAAATCATATATTAAAATAGCTGGATACGATATTATCAGAGCTGACCATCCGGCAGGCAGAGGTCACGGTGGAGCAGCTATCATCATTAAAAACAATATGAAGTTTAAAGTGATGGACAGCATCAGAGAAAATGCCATCCAGGCAGCTACAATAGAAATCAAATGCATGCACACAGACATATCGATAACTGCCATTTACCTACCTCCAAGATTCGTGCTCAAAGAAAACGATTTCAAGAGAGTGTTTCAAAACCTCGGACCAAAATTCATTGTTGGTGGTGACTTCAATGCCAAACACCCGTGGTGGGGCTCCAGATTAGCAAACCCAAAGGGAAATGAGCTATACAAATGTATACGAAACAACAATATAAAAACTCTTTCAACTGGTAAGCCTACATACTGGCCCACTGATAACCGAAAAATACCCGATTTGATGGATTTCATAGCCTTCTTTGGAATCCCACAATCGCACTTGCACATTACGGAAAGTTTTGACCTGAGTTCGGATCACTCACCATTTATTGTGACATATAGTGCAATAGCTCAAACCTTGGTTAGACCATACAAGGTCATAACTAACAGCACAAACATACATGACTTCAAATGTTATTTGGAGGCACACACCAGTCTGGAAATCCCACTTAAGACAAAGGATGAAATCGACTCTGCTGTGGAAATTTTGACCAGCCAAATTCACAAAGCAAGCTTGATATGCACGAAAAACGATCCCAATCAACAACCGTTAAAGCAGCTTTATCTCCCAGCTGAAATCCGGCGACAAATACAAAATAAGCGGAATCTCAGAAAAAGATGGCAGGAAACACGTTACCCTGGTGACAAAAGAATATACAACAAGGCGGTATCTGACCTTAAGATAATGTTATCAGATTTAAGAAACGAATCCTTAGCTGCTTATCTCAAAGGACTTGATCCACGTTCTAACAACCATGAATACAACCTGTGGAGGGCTACAAAATACCTAAAACGACCCACAAGAAGAAACACAATAGTTCGCAAAAGCAATGGCGCATGGTGCAGGTCTGACGACGAACAAGCTGAAGCATTTGCCCAGCATTTACATTCTGTATTTCAACCAAATGATATTGCTAACCATTCAGCAGAGGATATAGATAACTTCCTTGACTCACCCTGTCAAATGAGCTTACCAATTCGCAAAATCAGTATTAATGAAGTCAAGCTACAAATAAAAGAGCTGAACAACAAAAAAGCACCAGGCCCAGACAAAATTGATGCCGCAACTTTGAAAAATTTTCCAATGAAATGTATCCGCTTTTTAACGTTCGTATTTAATGCAATACTCAGGTTAGACCATTTTCCAAGACAATGGAAATGTGCAGAGATTATCATGATCCTTAAGCCACATAAATCAGATAACGAGCTAACATCATACCGTCCCATCAGTTTACTGTCAATATTCTCTAAAGTATTTGAAAAAATACTTTTAAAGAGAATGTTGACAGTCTTAGAAGAACTTATGATCATACCCGAACATCAGTTTGGATTTAGAAGGGGCCACGGAACTCCTGAGCAATGTCATAGAGTTATTAATACAATTACGTCAGCTTTTGAAAGTAAACAGTACTGTACTGCAGCATTTCTTGATGTTCAACAAGCCTTCGACCGTGTTTGGCATAATGGGCTAAATTATAAGATAAAGAAGTGGCTGCCTGCACCATATTTTCTTCTACTGAAATCCTACTTGAGCGAAAGATCTTTCTATGTGCAACAAAGGAATGAGTCGTCGGCATTTTATCCCATCAATGCAGGTGTCCCACAAGGAAGCGTGCTGGGACCAGTTTTATACACTTTGTACACGGCTGATATGCCAACGACCAATGATTGTGTTGTTGCTACATATGCTGATGACACAGCCATCCTAGCAACGAGTACATGTAGAGAGGAAGCTTCCCGGCTGCTGCAAGCAGAACTCACAGCGATTGAAGAATGGCTGATAGCCTGGAAAATAAAAGTCAACACTGGCAAGTCCGTCCACATCACATTTGCACTACGTCAGGGTGACTGCCCAGAAGTTTTTCTAAATGGTTCAGCAATCCCAAAAAGTAATTGCGTAAAGTACTTAGGCCTACATATCGACCGCAGACTTACATGGAAAAACCATATTGTAGCTAAACGTCAGCAATTAAAACTAAAAACTATGAAAATGACATGGCTACTAAGTCGAAACAGCGCATTATCTCTTGAAAACAAAGTTAGATTGTACAAAGCAATATTAAAACCAGTGTGGACCTATTCAATACAGATATGGGGAACTGCTAGCAACTCGAATGTCGAGATCATTCAGCGTTACCAGTCCATAATTTTACGGAAATTAGTAAATGCACCATTTTATGTAACTAATGCAAACATACATAAGGATCTCAATATCCCTCTAGTTAAGGAAGAAATAAAAAAACATAGTAAAAACTATACTGAAAGACTATACAACCATGATAATAATCTAGCCTTAAGTTTATTAGATAACAGCCTTACAATAAGAAGATTAAAGCGACTACATATCCTTGATCTCCTAGATAGGTAATTAACTGTAACCAAATGTGATATGAATACAACAATGGATTTCAATGGGAATTTATTGTACCTGTTAGTTTCTTAAGTTTAGTTATTAATTTACGCATTGTCTACAGACAGAATGTAAATAAAGAAATGTAAAAAAAAAAAAAAAAAAACTTTTTATATTTAATATTATTTATAAGTATAAGAAAATGCCACGACAGTTAGTTGTCAAATATTTTAAAACCCCAAACCAAGAAAACATTGAAATACAAACACCACCCCCACTACAAACTCTATACCCTAGCTTATAAGCATATAAAAAAAAATCCCAACGTTATCTTCGGGGTGCCGAAGATTACAGACTCTTTTCGCAGTTGGTCAGTTAATAGGGCCAATTTCGATTTGTATGACAGCTATATGATATAGTAGTCCGATTTTAATAAAATTCAGCATAAACGCGTATAATTATGTAAAAAACGTGTTTGCCGAGTTTTAAAGAGATCAGTCAATAAATGTGCGAGTTATTCTTAAAACCGATTTAGGTTCGTATGGCAGCTATATGATATAGTAGTCCGACCTTTACAAAATTTGGTACATATATTAATTGCTATAAGAAACATATGCATGTTAAATTTAAACAGCATCGGATAATAAATGTGGGAGTTATTCTCTAAACCGATTTAGGTTCGTATGACAGCTATAAGATATAGTGATTCGATCCGGGCGATTCAAACTAGTGTACTACCTAGGTAAAAAAGAAGGCTAAATACCAAGTTTCAGGCAAATAGCTTTTAAACTGACGGAGTAAATCGCATAGAAACAGACGGACAGACGGACATGGCTATATCGACTCCTCTAGTGATTCTAAGTATTCTAGATGTAACTTTTGTGGGTCTACGATGTTTGGTTCTGTACGTTACAAAAATCAGAGCAAAAGGAATATACTCTTTTTTCTGCGAAAAGAGTATAAAAAGGGTCAGCGAATACCACCGCGGATGCTTTAAGTAGAATGGAAAAAGAGGTAAACAGTATGGAAGAATTGGGTGTTGAGAAGAAAGCATTAATTAAATTTAATATTCAAATAATTCTTAAGAAGAGTAGCGCAGAATTAAGAACAGTTTCGGTACCATTTAAAAATAAAATAAGGAAGACAACAGGATTGAAAAACCTGGACGAGGAAACGATAATTAACATGTTTAAAAACAATATTAAACCACACAGAAAACACGCAGTTTTCACTGACGACCAAATATTTGACAAACTAAGCAACACTTTTACTAAACATTTTGAAGAAGAAAATAAATACGAGATAGTAAGAAAAAGAGAAATCTTAGAGGACATTATGGAAGTTAAGTCGCCCCGTGTTCGTGGGCGACTTTAGCTGGACGCCCGCGCCGATATTACCTGAGGGCGCGGGTCATTTCCAGCTGTGATCCCTGTATTTATTCCTTGAAATGAGAAGTCCGGGGGTGATTTGTTCTGATTTGAATATAATTTTATTTTATTAAGAAAAACTTGGCAATTCAACTTGCACGCTTGTCGCTCCAATCAAAAAGTGAAGTACAGAATTTTTCCCTAACCCAGTTGAAGTGACTCGGGCACCGCCAGAAGTGCAGATCAGCACTTTTGGCTGTTGCTGGGCCAGTTGCGCAAGATGGAAAATGAGCGACTTGTCAGCGGAAAGAATTGGGTCGGGAGACCGAATTCCGCTGACTTGCTTTTGCTACTTGTAGCCGTCGCTTTTGCTGGACTGGGTTCCGGGTTGGCAACCTATGGCGAGTTGAGGCGGAGGCGAGACCGGGAGGGCAGAAGCGGGCGAAGCGCAGTCGTTGGCTGCGCTTTTTTGAAGTTTCATATTGTTTAGGTGAAGAATTCGAGGAGGGGCAGGGGTGAGCGGCGAGTGGGTGAGTGGAGTGGGGGGAGCCAACAGTGGTGTCTTAACTCCTCCCTCCTTAAAGATCTGCGTCCCGCAGATTAGGGGAACTTCGTTTGCGGGGGAGTGTGCCGTGATTCTATATCCGAACCCAAGGCATTGAGCTTCAGTATCCCCTGGGTGGATGTCAGCTTTTTCCATAGCAAGTACATTAGGGTCAGGATTACCAGGGCTAATGTTGCCTCAGTGAGGAAAGAGGCGAGCAACTCCAGGGACACGGTCGACATCTTTTGCAGGTTCTTCAGGCTCACGTCATGCACGTACTCTAGTGACAGACGGTAATCGGTGGCCGTCACATGAGTAAGAACCGCTGGTAATGGCATCATATGGCTTTTTGAGTAGCTGCTGTAATTCCGCTCCCCAATGGTTGCCGTCTCGTTGTCGAGCCGAATGATGAAAGAACCAGTTAACTGGTACTTCCTTGTGGCGGTCTCTATCGTACCATTGAAGTTGGTAAGGAACAGCGTGCTGTCTTCGATCAGCTTTACCGTCTCCCGGTTATTCCTGAGATAGGTGCACGCTGCATGGCCGCCTTTCAAAAGTCGCGGGATGCAACTTTCCTCTTCCAGCTTGAACAAGTCTTTTTCTTGGCAGACTGTCGTGTTGCCTATAGAGAGGCAGCCACCCAGGACGGCGTAGGTTTCGCTGTCGTCCAATGCCAGATCGTTGTACTCCAAGGCCACTTGCTTCCCATCGCAAATCGTTGGGTAGAGGTGTATTCGTCTATATTCCTTGTTGAGTACTTTGGGGAATGCCAAAACGTAGAGGAGCGTCGTTCCATTCGATAGGACGGTTGGGCGGCAGAATTCCACCGCTTCGATTGCGTTCTGGTATGGGAGATTCTCGACCTCGGTCAGTATAGTGTCTAATTCGCCATGGTCCAGAAGATTGGAGTTTACCACCCCAGTTTTGGCCAGCTGACATGCTCTGGCGATTTCCTTCACCTGGCCGGCCAGAATAATGGCTTTGTGCAGGACTGTTGTTGTTGCATGCAGGTCATTTTCGACAGAGTTTACCCTGGAGACGATGTTGTTTATTTTCCCGACCATGTCATGGGTCGCGTCGAACAGGCGATAGTTTATCCTGATCTGCTGATCGTTGTTTTTCGCCATTACGCCTTGCTCTTTTAAGATGGAGTTCCAATCTGCGGCGTCAGGCGATCCTGCCACCCACTTCCATGCCGAGCCCAACCAGTCGATAGAGCGCGGTTTCCTCGATGGTGCGCCCGTTATTCTGCCAATTGCCTCCGCTGTTTCGCTCAGGTAGTGTGCTACCAGCATTTCGGTTGCTTGATCGGCCATTTCCGATTCCTCTCGGGATATCTCACTACTGGTCTGTTGCAGTCTGGCAAGGTCGATGCCATGGGCCAGTTTAAAGACGCCGTTGACGCGCCAAATGCTGCCTTGCTGCAGTGGCACCACAGGAGCCTCGTATCTATAGATGTGAATGGAGCTTATAACTTGGGCTAGGGCCATGCTTATAAATTTTGAAAAAAAAGGAGTTTACAATTAGGTGAGAGCAAGCTTACTTAAGATAGTAGTGTTGACAATAATCGTGTTGTGCAGTTGTGTGTCTTAATAACTATACCCGGTCATGGGCGAGTGAAACGCTGGCCTTTTTTTTATTTCTTATAGTTACTGCCTTGATTCTTAACATGATTCTTAACATTATTGTTATTTTTATTTATTTTTTTGTTTTAATGTATTTTTTTATATTTTTCTTTGTTTTAATATATTTTTTTGCCTTTTTTTTATGTGTTTTTTTTATTACTATTTTCCTATTTCCTAATGTCCGATTTATGGAATATTTTTCCGGACTTGGTTTTCACCGTGACCAACCTATCCTCATGGACTTCTTCAGCCCTAAAACGCGGTTTCTCCTTAGTCTTAATCTGCTTGTTCTTTACGAACACAGTTTCCCCTGCCAAATACCTAAGAGGCTGCGATCTGTTTTTGTTATGGCTCTTACTGGCCATAGCCTGCCTCTGCTCGATCAGGCCCCTCACGTCCTCTATGGTTTTTCTTTTAAAATCGGACAGACCTTGATAGTTGATCTTGGACGTGCGATCGAAGAATATGTCGACCGGCCTTCTATTAGTGACCGAGTGGACAGAAGTGTTGTACCTATCTACTGCTATGGGAACTAGCTCTGCACTTTTAAACTGGGGGTACTCGCACTTTAGGCAGCGGTAAATTTCTAAAAGGGTAGAGTGGAACCGTTCCACTTGCCCGTTTACCTCGCTCTTTTGGGTCGGGGTGTAGTATAGTTCAATCTGCAAGTCCCGAAGGTAGTTCAAGACCGTTGGGCAGAGAAGACCCCTTTCATTATCGGAGACGATAATCTTCGGCACCGTGAAGTAGTGCAGAGCTTCGAGCAGTTTCTCGCGAAGAGATATTGCCGACTTGGATTCTAAAGGGAAAAGTTTGGCAAATTTAGTAAATTTGTCGATACAGCTAAGGTAGGTTTTCTTTTCCAATGTGAATACATCAATGTGAAGTATTTCACATGGATAGCTTGGTATGGGAGTCGGTTGGAGGGTAGGCTTATTCGGGTGTCGATCGTATTTGAATGTTTTGCAACATTCGCAAGACGACACTTGTGCACGTATGGTGCTAGCCATTCTGGGGAAATAAAACCTTTCTAGGAGTTGAGCCCGTATTTCTTTTGGGCCCCTGTGGGCTCTGCGATGTTCTTTTTCAATCACCTCGCAAATCTCCTCTTGGTCCGTTAGATCCGATACCAACCTCTGCGTTATACGAATTTTATACGTTTTAAAATTCGCCAAGCAACAGGTTTGGAGATCTTGCAGGTAGGACTCAGGAATCTTGATTCCATTTAGGATCAAGGGTCTTAAATATTTTCGTAATAGTTTTGGTAGGTCGGGTCTTGTTTGGTCATTGATGGGGATCCTATGGCGGACATATCCCATGTGTGGGTTTTCGCAAATATACTCGGACAGGCTTGGGTCAAATATCAACTGATTTTTGTAGACGTTGATAGGGGCTTCAATGTGTGGAATCAATTGGGTGGCATCCTCTAGGGCACTATGCACCGTTGCGGCGTCGGAATCTAAGTGATACACCTGCGTCGGGATGCGCGAGAGCGCGTCCGCGACAACATTGGATTTTCCCGGCTTGTAGATGAGTACACAGTTGTACTCCTCTATCCGGGCTTTCCAACGCTTCAGCTTGGCGTTGAAGTTCCTGTTGCCCAGTGCAAAGGTCAATGGTTGATGGTCTGTATAGACTCTAATGCAACCTGCTCCATATAAGTATGAGCGAAGACTATCGAGGGCCCAAACAATCGCGAGCATTTCCTTCTCATTTGTCGCATAACTTTCTTCCGTCCTATTCAGAGAACGGGAGATGTATGCAATAGGACGATCCTTGCCCTGGTCGTCCTGGGAAAGGACGGCCCCAAGAGCATAATTAGATGCGTCCGTCGTTAAGTGGAATGGCTTGGTGAAATCTGGGAAGGCAAGCACTTCGGAAGACGAGAGGATGGATTTTAAGTCGGCGAAGGCTTGTAGAGCCGTCTCATCCAGTTCAACCGCGACCCTCCTTGATTGATTAGCCTTGACTCTGGCGGATTCGCCTCGAGTCAAGTTCGTTAGGGGTTTAGCGATTTTAGCATAATCGCGAATGAATTTCCTATAGTAAGAGGTCATCCCCAGGAAGCTTTTCAACTCCTTGACATTGGTAGGAGGGTTTCATTCTGTTTATGGCTTCTATTTTTTTCCCATCAGCCTTAATCCCGTCAGAGGTGACCGTGTATCCCAGGAATTCAACCTGGGTTGATAAAAACTGAGTTTTTTCCAGGTTTACCTGGAGCCTTGCCTCTTTTAGTCTGTCGAAGACTTTGCGTAGATTCGTCCAATGGGATTCGTAGTCTCCGCTAAAGACGATTATATCGTCTATATAGACATAGCAGATCTTGCCGATGAGTCCCCGAAGAACATCGTCGATCATGCGTTGAAAAATAGCCGGGGCATTTTTAAGCCCGAACGGGAGACGAAGGAACTCGTATTTTCCATCAAGTGTGGAAAATGCCGTTTTTGGAGTATCGGATTCCTTCATACGAATTTGGTGAAATCCCGACGTGAGGTCGAGCGTGGTGAAGTATTTAGCCCCACCGAGGCTCGCTAGGGTAGAGGTTATGTCAGGGATCTGGTAAGTATCTGAAATCGTGACCGAATTCAGACGCTTGAAATCTATTACCAGCCTATATTGTTTCTCCCCATTGGGCTTCGGTTTTTTAGGGACTATCCAAACCGGGGAGTTGTAGGGGCTCTTCGATGGTCGAATGATACCCCCGTCCAGGAGTTCCTCGACTTGGGGGTCGACCTCGTTTCTCATATTTGTGGGATAAGGGTAGGTCTTTGAATATACGGGGTCGTCGGTGTTGGTACGAATCTCAGCTCTCACGGTCGTTTCGACCGCATCCCCTGGTGACAGAGGTTCGAAGATTTGAGCATATTCGTTGACCAACCGATTTAGCATTACCTTGGCGTCTTCCGGATGCTCGGCATTAAGGGGGTATAAGTTTAGGGAACGTTTTGCCAGGAGCGGAATCTTAATTCCCGGTGAGATTGTTAAACAATTTTTATCCCTGTCTACCAAAGCCTTCTGGGACTTTAGAGTGTCATCCCCGATGATTCCATCGAAGGAATGTAAACCGGGGAGCACGTAGAAGGTGAGTATCGAGTTGTTCCCTACGGGTTCGAAAAACTGTCCGGCCACCTGGTGCGTGATCATTGCGCTTCCGGTGGCGGACTGGACAATGAAAGGGTTGGGAGTGGAGTGGAGCCAGTAGCGATTCTGGGGCTAATGAAGTTCTTGTTTGCTCCGGTGTCTATAAGGAATTGTAATTTAGCCCCATCCGCGGTTCCATACTCTAAGTATGGTACACTGGAGAGGCTCTGGTCATAAAATTCGCCTCTTCAAGATGCAGAGGCACAATCTCCCCGGTGGGTTCTGCTTCGCGTGTTCCTTGTACCGTTACCTCCCTGTCCTCCGGGACGCCCTGGCAGAACTGCTCATAATAAGCTTCGAGGGCACGGCCTTGCTCAAGGCCGGGGTTTTCGGGCGTGGAGGACGATTGTGTAGGCATCACGTGGTACAGTCGTTGGGCCTTCTGAAAAGGATTCGGATTCCCGCTGGAGGCTCTCTTAAAACCGGATCCTTCGTTCGGGCGGAAACTGCGCCCTGATTGATAGGACTGGCCCGAACGATTAGACTCCATTTTTATGGCTGGCCTCGAGTTTTGGGGCCTGAAAGGCGGTTGGAAATTCCTACCCGGTCAAGACCGTACGAAGGCCTAATCATAGAGTGGTCTTGGCCTTGGAAATCCCCTTGGAATCTGGGGTTCCCGACCGGTTGGTAGAACTGAGGCCGTGTTGGTCTACTGGGGAAAGGGGATACAGAAGGGTTGCCCCTTGGGGCGACACCTTGCAATTCCATGCAAAGAGAATATGCCTCAGGCAGGGTTTTAGGGCTCCGAACCACTAGCAACTTAGAGTACTCACTGCTGACCCCTCGAATGAAAACGTCTAGGACCCTGTCCCTGTATGTTTCGATTAGGGCATTAGTTACTTCGGGTCCATGGTTCTCATTCTTTAAACGGTTCAGAATCAATGAGAAATGGTCGTTCACCTCTAAATAGTACCTGTCCAGGGTTTTACTGCCTTGAGTCATTTGGCTCAGCTGGTGTTCCAGCGTGCGTATATCCCTCTTGTCTGCGTAATGCAAGGCAAGAATACGCTTAGTACCTTCCCAGTCGTCGTCCCGCACGCCATAGGCCGACAGCGCCATATCAGCATTGCCTCTAATCTTTTGCCTGATATGCAGGACGATCGATCGGTACAAAGGCTTGTCCCTTATGACTTCGTACTCATTTAGGAGGGACTAAGCCCTGTTCACCCAAGGGAGATAATACGCCTGACGACCCTCGAAAGGTTGAAGCTCCTTCACAGAGTCCGGAAGAGTTGCGACTTTCGCGAGCTCATACTCAGTGCACGCTCGTGCCAACGGGGCCTCACGGGGTTCCGTTGGATTCTGGCTCACGTAATTGGTTTCAAGCGCAACCACCCGCTCACTAATTGTTCGTAACTCTCCCCGGAAGCCAGCTAACTGGTCAACTATTCCCTTTAACGTTTCTTTAATTTCGTCCATATTTCCCAAGAGGTGAAGGTGGTCAAATGCGAAGTTATTGCTCCAATTTAAATTTTCTAATTTTTTAATTCCTAGTTTTAATTTTAATTTTTATCTTAATTTTAATTTTAATTTTATTTTTATTTTTAATTTTAGTTTTATTCAAATTCTTTGTAGTAAAAATTTTTCCAATCTATTTTTTTATTATTATTATTATTTTTTTCTTTTTTTTTAAGTTTTTTTTTATATCTGGCCTGTGCGTTTCACTTACCCCGATCCGGTTTTATGGTCTTATGGTTTTATCTCGTTTCCTTACAGGATAGTTGTGGATCTGAGGAAATAAGAACAATTAGTGATTCCAGGCATTTTTTATTTTTAATAATCGTTGTTTTCCTACTTTCGTTTTTTCTTCCTTTTTTTTGTTTTTGGGCGAATAATTATTATGATCTTTTTTATCAGGTTTTTATCAATTATTATTCCCATAATTATTTTGTCCAAATTTTTGTGACTTTTTTGTTGTGCAATTTGATACTAGTTCCTTGTATGTTTCGCAAGAAGAACAAATTCTTCTTTCGCTTCTATTTTTTCATTTTTTTAATTCGGGCACTGGGCACGGTGGTCCGTATCATTCCGTTTTGGCTTCTGCCTACTAAGGTACGGTTGCCACACAGGCCACTGGGCAGCTTTTTCGGGCGCATTCCACACCTCTTAGCCTATCCAGGGGCCTGCCACACACCACTTTATATTTATTTTTTTGTTTCCAGCGACTGGAGGCCGCAATGCATTTAGCTTATTGAATTATTATTATATTTTTTTTATGACGCAAAAAATTTTTTACACCGGCGGACGGTCTGCTTGCAACAGAACCAATCCGCTCAGGGTGGGTTATTTTGCTTATTTTATTTTTATTTTTTTTATTTTATTATTTTATTTGTTTTATTTAATAAGAAAAACTCCCTTCCTCCCTCTCGACACAAGTGTGACAGCCTCTCCGGCGGACTCGAAACCCGTTATAACCCCCGACGGCAAACATAAAATTCTTGCATCCGCCGTCGGCAAAACACAAAATATTTGCGTACGCCGACGGCAAAACAAGAAGTAAGATCGTTTTTCGCCGTCGAAGATTCAAAGCGAGGGTTTCCACCCGAGACAGCGAATCACCTTCACTTCACAAAAAAAGGAGGAAGGATATAACACGGGTGCATTCACCATTACACTATCGAGGAGGTTTTTTCTTTTTGCTTTTATCACACACAAGGAACATCTTTTTTTATTTTTTCCAAAAAAAAAATTCATTTTCATTTATTTATTTATTTTTTATTTTATTTTATTTTTTTTTTTTTAAATCTTCATTCTTATGCTCATTCGTGTTTGCACTTGTATTTTGTATTTCGTTTCACTGTAATTTCATTCTTATTCTTTTTGTAACAAAATTTTGTTTATTATTTTTTATTTATTTTATTTTATTTTATTTTATTTTATTTATTATATTTTATTTTATTTATTATTTTTTTTTTTTATTTATTTATTTTTTTTTTTTTGAATCTTGACTTTGCAAGACCTTTCGTTTCTTTATTTTTTGCTTTTATATTTTCAGCTTTACTTTACACTCTTCGCACTTGTTCAAAAAAAAAGGGGGAAAAAAAAATTTGAACTCTTTTTATTAACTATAGTCTTCCAAAACAGAAGACAATTTTCGGGCACCGTTCTTTTAGAAAGAACGGTCCCTGCTCGGGCGCCAGTTAAGTCGCCCCGTGTTCGTGGGCGACTTTAGCTGGACGCCCGCGCCGATATTACCTGAGGGCGCGGGTCATTTCCAGCTGTGATCCCTGTATTTATTCCTTGAAATGAGAAGTCCGGGGGTGATTTGTTCTGATTTGAATATAATTTTATTTTATTAAGAAAAACTTGGCAATTCAACTTGCACGCTTGTCGCTCCAATCAAAAAGTGAAGTACAGAATTTTTCCCTAACCCAGTTGAAGTGACTCGGGCACCGCCAGAAGTGCAGATCAGCACTTTTGGCTGTTGCTGGGCCAGTTGCGCAAGATGGAAAATGAGCGACTTGTCAGCGGAAAGAATTGGGTCGGGAGACCGAATTCCGCTGACTTGCTTTTGCTACTTGTAGCCGTCGCTTTTGCTGGACTGGGTTCCGGGTTGGCAACCTATGGCGAGTTGAGGCGGAGGCGAGACCGGGAGGGCAGAAGCGGGCGAAGCGCAGTCGTTGGCTGCGCTTTTTTGAAGTTTCATATTGTTTAGGTGAAGAATTCGAGGAGGGGCAGGGGTGAGCGGCGAGTGGGTGAGTGGAGTGGGGGGAGCCAACAGTGGTGTCTTAGCTTGGATATTGAAGAACAAAAAAAAAAAAAAAAAAAAATAGTAAGGCGATTTCACGAAAACAATAATCATAGAGGAGGCGAAGAGAACTTTTTGCAATTAAGCAGAAAGAATTTCTTTCCAAATCTTATGAAAATAATAAGAGAAACTGTTAAAGCATCTAATATATGTCAAATTATGAAGTACGTTAGAAATCCGCAAAAGTTAGTATATCAAATCCCAGAAACAGCCTTGAAACCTTTAGACATTTTACATATTGACATATACTACATAAATAACAAATCAATTATGACTATAATACAATTTTATCAAAAAAATGCCATCACCATATTAAAAACGCTAAAACTGTTTATATCTGTTTATATATGAATTTTTGCAAACAATATGAAATAGATCTTCATTACACGTCATTTCAGCAATCTTCCAGCAATGCACCGGTAGAACAACTACACTCCGCTCTTACAGAAATATACAGAATTATTTACAACATAAGAAAAGAAAGGAAACTCGAAATTGACCATGACGAAATTTTGTCCGAAACACTAATAACATACAACAACACAATTCATTCAGCAACAAGGCTGAAACCTTTCGAGGTGTTTCCAGGAAGGACATACAACCTTGACAATATAATATTGAAATTCTCTACCGATAGGAGGATTTATAAATGGATTGGGTGCAGTTATAAAATCAATCACGTGTGATATGGATGGAAGATCTGGCGGAAGTGAATCAAAAATTTATAAAATTGGAAAATAATGAACAAATTTTAGATAGTAAGTTGAATGACCAGCAAATAACAAATACCAATATTTTGCCCTTAACAATACAACCAACTTTATTAATTCAGAACAGAAGGATTTCGAAAAATATTTAAAAGAAACCGAAAATACCATTATGGGAGAAATAAAAAAGGAAGATTTAGAGATAGAAGTTATACAAAAAATTATAAGAATCAATTAAAGCATTGACATATTATCGAGTTATGTTAACAATATTGCTGAAAGCATTTTATTATAAAAGTTAGATCATTAGAAGACATTAATCAATTATTAAAAATGAGGACGGAAATCGAAAACTCTAAAATTTCTTTTATCTTACACAGTCCTATATTGGAAAAAGAAAATTTCACCTTTGCACATATAATCCCCACACCTATAACTATGACATAATATTTCGTACCCCTAGTTATGTAAGTTATAACGAAAAGAAAATATATGAATTTGTAAAACCATGTTTGAAAGTGGGAAAAATGTACTATTGCCAAAAACCAACCACACCAAACAATAAATGCATCATAGGTATATTAAGAAACGTTGAACCCACTTGCAACGTAGAATCAACCGAAGAAATAGAAAGAGTAATAGAACTAGAACAGGGATACATTTTAATTACTAATAAACATAAAACAAAACTTAATACAACTTGTGGCGTGCAACCTCAAAGGTACTGCACTAATCAATTATAAAAATTTTAAAATATCCATAAATAATTTCACATTCGACTCCACAAATAAGAGATATCATAAAAATTTTGACGCACTCATTTATGAGAACACCTCAATTAAGATAAATATGACGGTACAAATACCAACACTAAAAACAGTATACTTAAATAACTTATAAAATGAGGTAAAAATTCTTAAAATTAAGTAACGTAACAAACAATCAAAATATAAGTACATACATAATAATATCACTGTTGGCAATAGGAATCATCATAGTAGGAGTTATATCAATCAGGAAACAAACTATTCTCTATATTACTCAACTTGTCCATCAAGTTTCGTACCTCAGGGATCCAAATCCCAGTGGCCCTCACTTCTTACTCAGGGGGGAGGAGTTACCAATACTGGCATTGGTCCCGGCTAACCCCCACGTCGTCGACACACAAATAAAAAAACTCAAAGATAAAACAAAAATGTGTAAACAAAACAAGACTCAAGCTCCACAAGCGGATGCTCGTGTCCAATAAAAATGAATACTCAGCCCTAATAAGCTGTGAGCATAGCATCGGCGTCGGCAGCATGGGAGCGAAGTCGATGTCAGCTCAGTGGGGCGTTTGGAATTAGAGCGATGCACCTGCACCCGGCATGTACAGGAAGTTGGACAATGCACCGGCACTTGGCGTGTGCAGGAAGTTGGGCAGACGCTTAGTCTGCAGATTCGGGCTTTGTGTCTTTTCAGTTATCAGTATTTTATTTTCGTGGGAATGAGTTTTTCTGTTGTTAACTCTTCCCCCTCTGCTTTTTGCTTGTCCTCAAGCAATTATCAAAAATATGGTATATTGTAGAATTTGGGTTCGGCAACTTGTCGCTTTGGTACAATCTGTGGTGTTGTTATTAGCTCGACTTGTGGCTCTACTTTTGGTGTAGTGAGTAAGTGTGGCACTTTTCATTCTTCTTCCGTGGATGTGAAGGGCGACGGAGATTGTTATTGTAATGCCGAATAATTTAATAAGAAAGATTCTGTTCGTTAATGAGTTCGTTTTCAGATATTGCAGCTGTCCAGTGCACTATGGGTAAAAAGCCGAAAATTTTGATATTAATTACAATTTTAGAGATAGAGACTTGAATTTTTTTATATGGACTATTAGGATTTAAATAGAATTTCAGATTTTTTTATTTTTTGATCTGACCACGCCTTCATCTCCGCCCGCAAAAACAACAACAATACAAATGGGAGAAAAGTAAGCACACAAGATGCAAAAACATTTATTATGAGATAAAAGTCAACAAACTTTTTATATTTTATTAAGTTTATTGATATTCTTCAACTTCCTGCTCTAAAAATATATTAAGGCAATTGAATTCGTCTTCCACTTCCACTTCTTCTTCTTCATTATTAGATGGATTACTTGATTTATAAAGTTCTGCATCCGGATTTTGAAGAATATCGATTACTTCTTTTGGGAGGGGTTTTTTTCCAAACCTACTTCGATCTCTTAAAGAAAGACTTGAAAGCAAAGGATCAGATGAATCCATTGCTCTATTGAAAACATCTGTAGTGTTTGCTAGTCGGCTACATTTCCTAGCGTGAGATTTTCTGTCGCTTTTGTAAAGTTTGTTGCGCGCTTCTGACGCATTTTCTCCAAGGACACCAACAGGAACAATAAATTGGTTTATAATTTGATATCCATGTACCAATATTTTGTGGACAGTCGGGGACATTGGGTACCAAGAATATTGTTCCATGTATAAATTAAAAGTAAAATGGCATAGAGATTTGAATTTTTCTGCATCAATCATGTGGTCACAAGAAATTGAAATCAAAATTATATAAAAATTGTAAATAATTTTGTAGTCCAAATTATTTTTTTATTTTTATTTTTATTATTATTATTATTATTATTATTATTATTATTATTATTATTATTATTATTATTATTATTATTATTATTATTATTATTATTATTATTATTATTATTATTATTATTATTATTATTATTATTATTATTTATTATTTTTATGCTTTCTTGTTACTAAGGAATCAAAAAATGAAAGCAGCATTAAAATATCAACCACAAAAAAATTTACATTAATACCAAAATTTCCGGCTTTTTACCCATAGTGCAGTGTTATTAATATGCAGCGCCTCCAAAGACCTCAGAGATAGTATTCTGAGATATTCGGCTTCGTCTGGCGACGTCTGTATTACAGGATCTCTCGGTTGCATGATGGTCTTCTCCACATTATTGAATTCTTTGTTGTTTATGAGTACTGATTCATTCCAAAACTGAATTAAGTGTCTTCCCTCTAGGTGGTGCTCTGTTCCATTCTGACCCACTGTGCCGTTGAAGTTGTTTAGCAGTATGAGTCCATCGTCGATCTCGTCGACGTCGGGCAGATGATCGGCATTGTTATAGCTGCACAGCGACTTCTGACCTCTAATTAGCCTAGGGATACATTTCGACTTACCTAAGTCTACAATTTTATTCTTAACACATATCTTTATGTTGGCAACTGTTTCACAATTATTTATAATACCAAAAATCTTATTTTCTGATACAAATATTTCGTTATGGTTAAAATTTATTGCAGAGTAACTCTTGATTATTGGCTTTATGATCAGATTTTGAATATTAGTTTCTTCTAAATTTGGAATTTTTACAATGTATAAAAGTGTAGATTTATTATGCAGAATGGATATTTCAGAAAATTATAACATCTCTTCCATTGATAGAGAAGACACTTTACCGGCTTTGAATATTTTTCCTATTTCAGTTAATTCACTCTCGCTCAACAAAAAGGTATTTATTACGTCTACTCTTGCCAACTGTATGGCATATTTTATTTTAATGATCTCTTCCTTGAGCAACCTAATTTAATTTTGTAAACTGATGGCTACTTCATCGCTGATTACAATAGTCTTTCTTATTCCGTTACTTAATGAATTGGAAATCGTTGTCAGGCTATTTAATCTCTGTTCTAATTATTTATTAATAATAACTTGTTGATTGTTGTTTGATATTACATTATTTAGGCTTCCTTCTAACATAACCAGGTCATCATGATCTGGTGTGCCTGCGATGTATTTCCAAGCGGATACGATCCAATTGATAAATCGGGCTTGTCTCTTGCTGAAAGATGCAGTTATTGTTTCGAAAGCGTGAGTAGCTTGGGTGACTTCATATTGAAGTGTGTGATAAAAGTTGCTGTTCTTTAATATATTTTCTGTGTGGTCACGTATCCTATCTATCGCTATTCCTATTTGCGTTAAATCTATCAAATGAATTATTTTTGTGGTAGACAACCTTACTTTTCTGAGTCCTCTATGTATTGTCACAGTCTGGGAGTCTGTATAGTTTGTTATGTCCATTGTTCCGTTGGTATTTGCGATTGTTCATATTGTAAATATTCTGAAATTAATCATTTTTGATGTTACTTTTATGTATTGTCCGTCCAGATACCGTTAGTAGTGTTGTATTCCTATCCTCTTTTACTATTTCTTTTTTAAACCTGGGGGACAACTTAGAACCCAACCTAGAGTTTATCTTAGCCTGGGGTATATGTAGGGATGATTTTTCTTTTCTTGTTATAGTACTGTAGGTCCGATGTCTGTTTTATCTTAAGTCTGTGCAAACTTCCCTGTCTGCCTTTGTCATAGTCGTTAGGGTTGGTCGTTACGTTTCTACCAAAGAAAACCTCCAATGGTTTTTTCTTCGTAACTGAATGTACGGTATAATTGTATTCGTAAACTGGTCGGTCTAACTGATCCTCGAAAGTTCTGTGAAGGTGTTCCCTCTTGAGACATCTCATGATTTCGGAGAGCGTGGAATGAAATCTTTCCAGTTGTCCATTTACAGAACTTTTGTAGGGCGGTGTTCTGAAGACTCTTATGCCCCAACTGATCTTGCATCATGAAAACAATGGATGCGGAATTCAGATATTTCTCATTGTCAATTATTTCGAATTTGGGAACTCCGTAATAGAAAATCAGGTCATGCAATGATTTTTTAATGTCTTCTGTTGCTTTGGATTTGATTGGTTTGGCTTGTGCTAATTTAGAGAATTTATATGTTGCTGTCAAAACCAGATGTTTCTCAGTGGAGTAAATGTCCACATGGACAATGTGTCCGGGGGTACTCTGGTATTGGTGTCTCTTTGATTTCTGGATTCGTGGGGTGTCGGTCGTACTTTTCTTCTTTACAGATTTGACATTGCCTCACCACGAATGATATTCTCTGTTTTATTTTAGGAAAATAAAAGTTTTCTGTCAGCTGAATTTTATTTTCGAGGGCATTGTGGTGTGCCCTGTTATGGATTTTGAGGATTTCTTCATCCTGCAAGATTTCGCTTTGTAAATCTTTAACTATTATACTGGTAACTCTGGTTCTAATATTCCCAAAGTGGAGAGGGTACAATGTTTGTATTCTGCCCATGATATTTTCGGATGTTACTATACCATTGATAACTGAGGGATTTAGATATTTCTTTAGTAGTTCAAGCAGTCTTTCGTCAGTACAATGTGGTTGCGTTATTGTATGTCTGTGGAATGTAGGGAAGGGTACTTCGAAATTGTAATGCTATCTGTTACTATTTTTATGAAAATCTGGTATTTAAACGCATTGATTGGAGCTTCAATGCTAGGTATCAGATATTCGGCAGAACTTTCTGCGCTATGTTGTGTAGAGGGTATGAGTTGATTTGGGTAGAGATGGGTATTCTGGACAACGCGTCCGCCACAATGTTATCTCTACCGGGTTTGTACAATAGCTCGTAATCATACTCTTCCAAGTAGGCCTTCCACCTATTGTTTCTTGCGTTGCCGTTCCAACTGCTCAAAGAGTGGGTTAAGGGTTGGTGGTCAGTATAAATTTTTACCTTAGCCTTGCCATATAAATAATTCTTAAGACACTTGAAAGCCCAAATAATTGCCAACATTTCTTTTTTATTAGTGGCATAGTTTTCTTCGGCTTTCGATAAAGTTCTCGATAAGAAAGATATTGGTTGCTTGTTCTGTGATAGAACTGCACCGATGGCGAAGTTGGAGGCATCCGTAGTCAAATGGAAAACTTGGTCAAACATAGGATAACTGAGTATCACTTCGTTCAAAGCTAGTGAATTGTTAAGTTTTTTAAAGGCCTCCAAAGCTTGAGTGTTGAACTTTATAGGTTTTTTCGCTGACTCTCTCTTGGACACTCGTCCGTCTTCCCGTCTTAAAAGAGAGCTAAGTGGTTTTGGCAATTTAGCGAAGTCTTTTATAAACTTTCTATAGTAACTTGCAAGTCCAAGAAACGACCGAAAGTCTTTAAGTGTTCTAAGTGTGAGGAATATCCTATGGCTTCAAGTTTTTTTGGGTTGGTCTCTACGCCTTTGTCAGAGATGACAAAGCCAAGGAACTCGACTTTATCTTTGAAGAACTCACATTTGTCGAGCTGACAGTTTATGTTAGCTTCTTGTAAAATTAGAAAGATTTTTTCCAAACTCTTTGTATGCTCGTTATTATCTTTACTAAAGATGATAATATCATCGATGTAGATAAAACATATCTTGCCGATATGTTCGCGGAGGATATCATCAAGAGCACGGTGAAAGATTGCGGGTGCGTTTTTAAGTCCGAAGGGTAGTCGTGTAAGCTCATACTTTCCGTTATTGACGGAGAAGGCGGTTTTTTCGACGTCTGAATTTTTCAACGGTATTTGATGGAACCGCAATAATTTCCGGTAAGGGATATCTATCTGCGATGGTTACCTAATTTAGTTTCCTATAATCGATAACCATTCGATATTTTTTCCCCCTGAAGCGTATGTTTTTTTTTGGTACAATCCACATACAAGTAAATAATAAGAATTATTTGTTTTGATTTTTTTTGATTTTTGTTCTAGTGCTTCCAGTGATAGGATGTGTAGGCGTCCCACCTCGTCAGGTGTCAGCTGTATCAGTGGCGGCGCGGACCTTGTGGGAGCCGCCTCAGAGTTAGTAAACTCTCGGCCATTAATGCTGATGGTTTCATTTAGGAAAGTTACCAGATATGTGCCGCTGATTTGCCTCTCGTCGGTTTGCCACTTAACCGTGCCGCTGAAGTCATTCAGCATGAGTAGTCCGTCATCTAGCTCCTCTATCTCGGGGATGTGGTCTGCATTGGCGAACTCGCACTTTGATTGCTTTCCATTAATTAAATTGGGTAGACAAAGGTCTTTACTTAGGTTGCTAACAATTTTATTCTTACATATTTTTAAACTATTGGAATTCTTGCAGAAGGCATTAATTCCGTAGATTTCATTTTCGAATTGAAATATTTCCTTAGATGGTAAGTGTATTATGGTGTTGTTTTTCTTTACTGATTTTATCAAAAGATTCAAAAAATTTGTAGGTTTTAGTGTTGGTATTTTAATTACATATAAAAGTGTAGTTCCGTTATGCAAAACGGAGATTTCTGAAAATTCAAGCATTTCCTCGACTGTCAAAGCGGATGTCGGCATGTTGTTTTCTGTTAGGAGGTTCTTTATTTTATTCAGCTCAATTTCGCTCAGCAGAAACGTGTTCACGACATTCAACCTCGCCCATTGGATCGCGATCCTAATGTTAACTACATATCTCTTCTTTAACGAGTCTAACCTGATTTTGTAGGTCTACAACTAACTCGTCGCTCACAGTCGAGTCCTTTTTAATAGAGTTTTCTATTTGTGTGGCCACACTGGTCAGTCGGTTCATCCTGTCCTCTAACTGTCTGTTAATGATTACCTGTTTATTGTTGTTTTCCGTCAAGTCATTTATGCTGTCTGTTAGTGTTATGAGGTCGTCATGGTCTGGACTACCGGCAACGTATTTCCAAGCAGTCCCTATAATGTTTATTGATCTTGTTTTCCGTCCTTTGGTCGGGATTATGGTGTTGAGTAAACTCAGAGTTTGGGTTAGTTCGTAGTTCAGTACGTGGTACGATTTACTGTCCTTAAAATCATGTTCGATGTAGTCTCCTAGTTTGTTTATAGTCGATTGAACGTGTTCCAGATCGATGATATGGATGAATCGCGTCGACCCTATTTGTATTCGTCCGGTCCCTTTGTAGATTGTCACAGTTTGTGCGTCAGTGTAGTTGGTAATTTCAACCAGTCCATTTGTCCGAGTGACCATAGTCAATATCCTGAAATTAATTATGATCTGATATTACTCTTGTGGACTATTTTTCCTGATTCGGTCAGCAATTTTGTATTTCGGTCTTCCTTAACTATTTCCTTCCTAAATCTACTTGATAACTTAGAACCTAATCGTGTGTTTACTTTCACGAAAATTTCTTGTCCCTTAATGTAAGTTTTTATGGGTTTCTTTGTCCGGTTATGGTAGTGGATGTCAAATTCTTGTTTCTTTTTTAGTCGGTCTACGTTGTCCAATCTAGCTCGTTCGTATTTTTCAGGGGCCACGGCAGCCACTCTACCGAAGAACACCTCTAGTGGTCGTTTTTTGGTGACCGAATGGACAGTGTAGTTATATTTGTAGATCGCCCTGTCGAGAAGTTCCTCGAAGCTTCTATGGATCCCATCTCCTTTAAGGCATCTCATTATTTCAGAGAGCGTAGAGTGGAATCGTTCTATCTGTCCGTTTACCGTACTTTTGTACGGGGGTGCCGTATAGAGCTCAATACCCAGCTGATCGGTCAACATGAATTTGATCGAGGCCGAATTGAGGGACTTTTCGTTGTCCATTACTATAAATTTTGGCAGACCATAGTAAAATACAATATCCCTGAGTGGTGTTCTTAAGTCTTCCACGGCTTTGGATTTGATGATCTTTCCCATGGCCAACTTGGAAAACTTGTCAATTGCAGTTAGTACTAAGTGTCTTTCCGTCGAATAAATGTCTATGTGAATAATCTGTCCTGGATATTCCGGTGTGGGTGTTTCTTTTAGTTCTGGGTTTGGAGGATGCCTGTCGTACTTGGAGGTTTTACATACCAAGCACTGCCCAACGATGTTTGAAACCTTCTGTTTCATTTTTGGGAAGTACACTCTTTCGGCCAACTGGGCTTTGTTTTCCACAGCATTTCTGTGTGCCCTATTGTGGGTTTTGAGTATTTCTTCCTCCTGTTCGGCCTCAGTCACCAGGTTTTTCACCTCAGTCTGAGTGAACCTGACCTTGAAACCCTTGAAATGGATGGGATAGAGAGTTTGTATTTTTCCCATTACATCCTCGGATGTGAAAATTCCGTTGATCACGGATGGGTTGAGATATTTTTTAAGGTCAGACAAGAGGTTGTCGGGTGTAAACAGATTGCGTTCTATCAGATGTTTATGGAATGTCGGGAATGGGATGCTAAACGAGTAGTTCTCAGACTCGGACCTCCTGAAGTATATCTGGTTTTTAAACGCGTTTATCGGCGCTTCCACACTCGGTATCAGAGCTATCGGAGCTGTGCACAGTTGAGGCCACCGAGTTGATTTGGTCAGTTGTCGGTCCCCTAGACAAAGCGTCAGCTACTGTATTTTCTTTTCCCGGTTTATAAAAGATCTCGTAATCATACTCCTCCAAGTAAGCTTTCCATCTCTTTATTCTGGCGTTCCCATTCCAGCTACTGAGGGAATGGGTCAAAGGCTGATGGTCAGTGAAGATTTTTACCTTCGATTTTCCGTAAAGGTAAATTTTGAGCTTTTTTAAAGCCCAAATAATGGCCAGCATTTCCTTTTCATTCGTGGCGTAATTTTCTTCCGCCTTCGAGAGTGTTCTCGACAAGAATGAGATGGGTCTGTTGTCTTGGGAGAGAACAGCGCCCACTGCGAAATTGGAGGCATCTGTGGTGAGATGAAATTTCTTCCCGAAGTCAGGATAGTGGAGTATCACATCTGGGGAGACCAAACTGCTCTTCAACTTCTTGAAGGCTTCTAAAGCTTCCTCATTGAGTGAGACGGAGTTTTTCTGGGACAATGTCTTAGAAATACGTCCATCCTCCCCTCTCAAAAGCGAGCTAAGTGGTTTTGCTAACTTAGCGTAGTTTGGAATGAATCTCCTGTAATATCCAGAGAGTCCCAAGAAGGATCTCAGATCTTTAAGTGTTTTCGGAATTGGGAAGTTCGAAATAGCCTGTACCTTAGTTGGATTGGTTTCTATGCCCATGTCAGACACGACGAAACCCAGGAATTCTACTCTCCTCTTCATGAATTCGCATTTATCCAACTGACATTTCATGTTGGCTTGTTGCAAGGTCCCGAAAATTATGTCGAGGTTTTTGTAGTGCGTTTTATCATCTTTGCTAAAGATGATGATATCGTCGATATAAATGAAAGTGCACGTTGGAATATTGACGGTGCGTTTTTCAGACCGAACGGGAGTCGCGTGAACTCGTATTTTCCATGATTTATGGAGAAGGCGGTCTTTTCAATATCTGAGTCCTTCAGTGGGATCTGGTGAAACCCACTTTTAAGGTCGAGCACCGAGAAAACTTTGTTGTCACCCAGTTGGGCTAGAACTTCGTTAATATCGGGGATAGGGTATCTATCCGCCACCGTTACCATGTTAAGTTTTCGGTAGTCGATCACTACTCTGTATTTCTTTTCGCCAGATGAGTCAAGCTTTTTTGGCACAATCCACACGGGGGAATTGTAGGGTGACCTTGAAGGTCGAATTATACCGTCGCGTAAAAGCTCTGCTATTTGCTTGTTGACCTCATCTTTCAGGGACATGGGATACTGATAAAATTTCGAATACACGGGTGTATCCGATGTGGTTCGAATTACTGCCTTCACGTTTGTTGTGTAGGTCAGTTTTTGATTTGGGTCTGCGAAGAGACCTGGATACTTGTCAATTATCCGATTCAATTTTTCCCTTTGTTCTTGTTCTAAGTGATCTATTCTGGGGCTGATTGTGCTAACAGCTTCGAACTTTCGTTCTTTAATAGCAATCTTCTCCCCGTTTCCCAATGTCATGGTCAAATTTCCTAGATCTATCTGTGCTCCCATTTCCTTCAGAGTGTCTTTACCGAGGATTCCGTCAAATGTCGTAAGGGACGGTAGTAGGAAAAATTGTATTTCCCAGTTAAAAAGGTTTGCTTTCTTATGGTGTGTTATTCTTAGATCGCCGCCTGGAGTGGCAGCTGTGAAAGGTCTGTTGTTTGGAACTGCGTTCGATACCAATTTGGGCTGGATGTAGTTTTTGTTAGAGCCCGTGTCGATTAGTATTTTCAGAACCTTTCCACTCCTCACTCTACATTCGAAGTATGGCAGTGAGGAGTCTTTTAATCTAAAAAATGCAACACTTGTTCTTGTTGCTCGTGGTCTGTCAGTTCGCTGCAGTATTCGGTTATCGTACTATCTACCCCGCTGCTCGTCTCATATTCTTGCAGCGAGTGCTCGTACTCTGTCATACTTGGGTCTGCACTGTTTGCCTGCATAATTGGCTGTCCCATGTCTGTCGTTTGAATATTGTAGTTTCTTTGCCTTTTGGCTATGTCGGTAATACGAGAGCTTGGCCGTTTGCTGGCATCAAAGTGGTGTGGTCTATTCATGTAATTTACGTTTCGTGTTTGCACACTACGGTCCACATCCAGTGGCTCTGGCCTTGGTTGGGGCTTAGCTGCAAACGGTCTGGGTGGCGCAGCTTGTTGCTGCCACTGGAAGTTCTACCTTGGTGCAGGGAACGGCTGAACTCCGAAATTTGAAACGTATTGTGGAGGCGCAGCAAATGGCTGGCCGAAATGTTGGGGCGGTCTCCTCCCGAAATTTCGTGGGGGAACCGGCGGTGGCTGTCGATAGTTAGAGACATTCTGCAAGTGCAAATTGCGGGGTGCTGGGATAGGCTTTTCGTTGGCCCTGAAACCCATTTGTTGCCCCTTGGATGCTGCGTGATTAGCGCGAAATTTTTGGTTCTCCAACTTTAGGGAATAATGCAATGCCGATGGAAGATCTGTTGGTTCTTTCATTACCAAAAGACGAGGCAAGTCTCCTCGTAAGCCCCCTATGAAGGTATCAAGAGCTTTCTCCCTGTAGATTCTGGTCATCAGTTGCTCGGATTCTCTGTTCAACTGCATACAACTGATTTTATTCAGTATAAGCGACAAGTGCTTATAGACTTGTTGGTGGAATTCCTCCACCGACTGTTGATGCCCCTGTGTCAGGATTGACATCTGGCATTCCAAAGTATTTATGTCTCGTTTATCTGCGTAATGCAAAGTGAGACACCTTGAGATAGCTTTCCAATTCAGTGGGATGCTGTAGGACTCGAGAGCCACGTCAGCGTTTCCCACTATTCTATTCCTGACAGTGTGCAGGATTCCAAAATACTTTGGAGTTCCCACGAAAGGAGCGTAAGTCTCCAGGATCCTGTCGACGCTCTTTTTCCAAGAGCCAAATTTCGACGGATCCCCAGAAAATTCTCTCACGGTTTTAACGATATCTGGTATCTTATCGAATTCTGCCACATTATTCCTGAACTCTGGAGCAACCACCTGATCACTCACGTTGGTGAAGTCGAGCGTGCCCCCGTTCAACTGTCTCAGCATGTCCGGCAATATCTGGGCTATCGCCTGACCGACCAGCCCTGTCAACTGTTCAACACCAACCGATGGACCAGCCCCCGATGGACCAGCCCTTTCTCCTACTGCCGGTCTTTCGGTCGAGCCAAGAAGAGGTGGTCTTAGCAAATTATTTTGGTTAGCCATAGTCTCGGACAATTATTGACAAATAAACTTTTAACAAATAACACGGCAACCGCGAGCCTGAGCGAAGTTGAGTAAGCAATCTGATATCTCACAGTCGGGAAATCGAAAAATGTACCAAAAGCCAACACTCCGTTTTGTATGAGATGTGGCGGCACAAATATAGAGAACTTTTTTATTTAAGCAAAGGGAGAAGTTCAACATGCGACAAAATCAACGCTTTTCTTTTCACAAAATTCCGTCACCACAAGTAAAATTTTTATTTAATATGGATTTAGAAAAAAAATTTTTTTTTTTTTCAATTTAAATTTTTCTTCGTTGTGTGTCTTAGGATCTAGAATTTATTTCGTACTTTATTTTTAACTTTGGCAGAAGGCACAAGTTATTTTTGCAACAATATTTTTCTCTGCTTGTATTCTTTAATCGAACAGTAATTTTTTTTACTTCAATTTTGTTTCATTTCTTCTCTTTTTAATTGAACAATAATTTTTTTTTATTTAGATTTTATTTCATTTCAATTTTTTTTTTTTTCAAAATTATCAATTTACTTAATCTTTTCTTTTTTTTGAATGTCTTATATTCTATGATTTTTGTTCTGTTTATTCACTTAACTCTACTTACATTAAAATTGATGTGGCCACCCCCCTTGACTGCGTGGATGGCATCCCTTTTGGACTTCTACTCGGGAATCCGACGTCAATACCCCTTGAGGGTTTCCTGCGGACGAGCCTACAGGATGTGTGGTCCACCGATGGGCAATAGCACTTGGCTTTGCCGGCAAAAAATTAATTTTTCGTTGGAAAATTTTGTTTTTATTTTTTGCCTCTTTTAGGCCGACCGTGAGGTTTTTTTGGTTTCACGGGAGTTTCTTCGGCACTTTTTCCTACCAGCGAATGTGATCTCAACTTGTGTTGGACACGCGTACTTAGAAAACGTTTTGTTCTATCGTCGCGATTATTCGCTGGTCCCTGCTCGGGCGCCAGTAAATAATAAGAATTATTTGTTTTGATTTTTTTGGTGGTCGCAAGCGACCGTTTATTTTGGTGGATTATTTGAAACTAATTTTAAGTACAAAGAAGGTTCCCTAAGTTCCCTAGCAATCAAGTGAAGCCGTCGGCAGAGGCGCGGCGTCGTTTGCTTTCTTGGCAGAGCGTTCAAGTGCAGCGTTCAAGTGCAGTGACACTTGATCTGCTTTTGTCGGAGCATGGCGGATATCGTGCAGACGCTAGGTCAGCACTTTTGGGTGGTCAACGTTTGACATCTGGGCCAACGGTCGATGGCATGTGTTGGTTTTGTGTCGCAACAAGTGGATGGCATGTTTTGTTTATGCGACAATAACTTACATAGGTGAATTTTACGGTGACCGGGATGGACGGATTATTCCATCCTCCAAAAGTTCTTTGATTTTTTTGCTGACCTTGTCTTTGAATGACATGGGCTATTGATAAAATTTTGAATACACTGGTGAATCCGAAGATGTACGAATCTCTGCTTCGGATATTTTTTTTACCAAAAGTCTAAATCCGCTTTTTGTTGTTGAGAGAGATGGTCAGTTCGAGGTATTATACTGTTTACCGCTTGAAATTCTTTTTCTTTGATTGGTATGCAAATACCAATTTTCAAAATCATACGTATTTTCCCTGTTTCTATTGTGGCACCTAATTGCTTGAGGCTGCCATTTCCCAGTATTGCTTCGAAAGTTTTGAGAGTTTTTAATAAAAAAAATTTTACTGGTACACTAGGGTCGTTAAAAAGGTTTGCTAATTTATGATGAGTAACCTGGACGCTTCCGCCTACGGTTACTGCATAAAAGGGCTTCTGGTTTGGAATTGGATTTGAAACAAATTTAGGTTGAATATAATTTCTATTGGAACCGGTGTCTATTAAAATTTTAAGGGGGGCCCGCTGCTCACTTTGCACTCGAAATAAGGGAGTGAGGAGTTCGTTATTCTAAAAAATTCAGAGATGCGTCGAAGTCATCTTCATTATTTCCATCAGTGTTGGGACTGTATTCTTCTATGGTTTCATCAAAGTCGTTTCCTTCGTCGTATTCTTCGATTGCTTGCCCATATGCTGCCACAGTGGTATATGCTTCGGCTATCGATTCGCTGTCTTGTCCATCTTGTTCTGTCTTAATATTGAATTGTCGTTGACGCTTTTCACTTCCTGGTCTTTTGCCTACATCAAAGCGTGGTCGGTTAATGTAATTTAAATTCCTAGTCTGGATGCTTGGATCCACATCTATTGGCTCCGGGCGTGGTTGCGGCTTTGGTGCCGTTGGCCGACCTGGAGTTGTCGGTTGTGTCTGGGAGCAGCCAATGGCTGATTCCTGTATAAATAATTGGGTCGAGCCATGTTGTTCTGTTGTCCGAAATTAGTTATCCCTTGGTTTCTGGGAGAAACTTGGGGGTTGGTTGTTGAAATTGGCGATAAACATTATTGATAAATTGCTGCGATCGAGGTGCTGGAACATGTTTTTCTGGTTTATTCTGCTGTCCTTTACCTATCGCATGGTTAGTGCGATATCTCTGATTTTCCAACTTTAGGCACAGGTGGAGTGCCGAAGGGAGATCCACAGGCTCCTTCATTCCAAGGAGTCTGGTAAAGTTTTGTCATTACATGTTCTGCTTCTTTTCCCAATCCCATACATCCGATTTTATTTATAATGACTGACAAGTGTTTATACACATCTCCGTGGAATTCCTCCACTGATTGATGGGTGCCTTGCAACAATTGGCTCTATGCTGAGGCTCTATCACTTGGTCAGTGACATCATTGAAATTTGGAGCCGCATTGGCCCCCGCTACGAGTGATGCAATTATTTCCCCTACCACCTGTCCGATTACCGCACTTATTTCGTCCAAATTCATGATGTCCCTATTTTGCTGATGCTTGTTTCTTCTTTGTTCTTGTCTTTATCTTTGTAATCTATTGGCTAACTCTGAACTATTTGATTCTGTCACCGGAGGGGTTACTAAGTTATGGGGGTTGGACATAAGGGTTGGGTTTATCTAGGACGCGAAATTTAATCAACTGAAACAGTTATAAGTGTGCGCAAAATTGTCGCCAAATATGAATGAAATAACTCAATGGAAGAAATTCTATTATACAGAATAATTTTAAGCAAAAAGGAATGTGTTAAGTTTCGAATGTCCCTAAGGGTGTGAATGCCTTCCACTGCGATCTTCACACGTTGGCACAAATCCAGGACGAGGTGGTCCGACAATTTCCGGCCACAAAATTCTGGTATTGCAAAAAAAGGGTCACCGACATTTTCGCGGTTGAAGAGAGGAAGGAAATCCTCACCGCAGAGCACAACAGAGCTCACAGGTCGGCCCAAGAGAATGTGAAGCAGGTACTCTCCGAGTACTACTTCCCCAAGATGACTAAATTGGCGAGCGAGATAGCTGCCAACTGCAAAACCTGCGCCAGGGCGAAGTATGATCGACATCCAAAGAAGCAGGAGCTCGGTGAAACACCAATCCCGGGCCACGTAGGAGAAATATTGCACATCGATATTTTCTCAACGGATAGGAAATACTTCCTCACCTGTGTGGACAAGTTTTCGAAATTCGCCATGGTGCAGCCGATCCCGTCTAGATCTAAAACCACCCCTGCTACAACTTATGAATGTTTTCCCCAAAGCCAAAGCCATCTACTGCGACAATGAACCATCATTGAAATCGCACACAATAGTGGCCATGCTGGAAAACCATTTCGGCGTCAGCTACTCGAATGCACCGCCCCTCCATAGCGTCTCCAACGGACAGGTGGAACGCTTCCACAGCACGTTGATCGAGCTCGCTAGATGCCTAAAAATCGATAAAGGCATAAATGACACGGTGGAGTTGATCTTGCTGGCCACAGCCAGATATAACGAGTCCATCCACTCTGTCATTAACAAGAAACCGGCCGAAGTCATGCGGGCAGATCCGGACGATCCACAAAGTGATGTCCAGGAAAAAATCAAAAACGCCCAAAATTTGACTAGAAACCGAGAAAACGCCTCTCGGCGGAACAGAGTCTTCCAGGTCGGCGATAAAGTCCTAGTAAAATCAAACAGTCGACTAGGCAACAAACTCACTCCCTTATGCGAGGAGAGAACTATCGAGGCAGACTTGGGGACCACAGTCCTAATTAAAGGGAGGGTGGTCCACAAAGACAACCTCAAGTAACCCGAACAGAGCCCAGTTGCGGTTCCCCCGGAGTTTTTTATTTTCATTCTTTTCATTCATAGCCACTTGGCATAGGTTTTCATTATTTTTCGCTTCCCATAGCCACTCGGCTTAATTTTTTAACGTTTAATTTACTTCCTCTTATTCGTCTATTGGTGGTGGGCAACTCCATTCCGAATATTTATTAATCAACCACACATATTACAGGTCGTTTCCAACGCTTCTACTTTGTCTCCTGGCGGTGGCATCGGCCCACGTCACAGATTACACCCATGCAAATTATATTCCCGTCATCGACGGCCAAGTCTTAGTATGGGAGGAATATGCCTACGTTAGACACTCTGCTAACCTCTTCGAGTATAGGCGAGTGATTGACGAAACCAACGGTATGGTTGGTATGTTCCCCGAATCCCATATGAAGAAGCTCCTGAGCATTGACATCGCTCACCTTCGTGACATGCTCGACTCGTTGAGCGTCCATCACAGAGTGGCCAGGAGCCTAGACTTCTTGGGAACTGCGTTGAAGGTTGTCGCAGGGACACCTGACGCCGAAGACTTTAAGAATATAAAGTTCACCGAAGCAAGACTAATTGATGCACACAATAGCCAAATCGAAATTAATACTAAAACACAAGTTCGAAAGAACGAACTTACCGACACTGTCAATCAACTTTTAAAGATTTCCAAAAATAAGCAAATTGATACAGGCCATCTTTACGAAATGCTATTAACACGCAATAGAATCATTGTCATGGAACTTCAGAACCTTTTGCTTACGATCACACTCGCAAAAATAAACGTAGTTAGTCCAGTCTTCCTGGACCATGCAGACTTGGAGAATGTTTGGGGCGAGGAGCCCACCAACACCCCCATAAGGGAAATTTTGTCCGTTGCGTCCGTAAAAGTTTTACAATCCCTTAACGTTTTGCATTTCGTTATAAAATTCCCCAAGATTGTCATGGCCTGTAACAAGATCACCGTCTTCCCAGTGGCTCACCACGATACAATGTTGAGGTTAGATAACAACATGGTGGCAGAATACAATGGAGAAATCCGTACCGTGAAGAACTGTTCCAGATCACCCGGGGCGACGTTTCGCCAGTTATCTTCGGTGAGCTCGTGTGCCCAAGAACTCCACGCTGGAGGCATGGCACACTGCGACACGCAGCAGAGCGACCTACATCCTATCACCTACGACGATGAAGGAATCATTATCATCAATGATAGACCAGCACTCGTGCGTGTGGATAATGGAACAACCATCCACGTTAAAGGTACGCACCTAATAACATTCATTGTGAGTGCCATGGTCAATGAGACCGTCTTCACAAACCACGACATGGTCCAGAAGAGGGCACCGGGAGTAGCTAACTCTCCTGTCCTTAATATCTCGATGAGACACGAGATCCTGAGCCTCCCATACCTTCACCGCTTGAGTGAAAAGAATTTGGATCAAATCAGGAAATTCGAACAAGACGTCGACGGATACCGACTAAGTCAGATAGCGCTAATTGCAGGAGCAATTTTTTGCGCTCTCATCTGCATCGGCCTAACCTGCCAACGAGCCATTAGGGTCAAGAAATCCACAGCCTAACTTAAGGAAGTACTCGCCAAAATAGGGTCGGCCGAGGACGGCCTCAATCTTGAGGGGAGAGTAGTTAACTGAGTTAACTGAGCGGACTGATCGTCCGCTGACCACCACCGGTCAAATTGCTGACCAAGCATTTGGCCGGAAGCTCGAGCATAGCCGGCAGAGCTCTGCACTTTGGCAGAGGCCGCTATGAAGCTTTTTCCTTTGTTAGCTTTAAGCAGTTCGTTTTGGACACTCTTAAAATAAAGAGCCATCGCTCAAGAACCAACAACTCCGGTATTCTGTCGTTAATTTTATATTTGATCACAGCAATCTGAGTCTCTAGGCCAGTTGTATTACGGAAGGCAGTCACCTTCCCAACGTAATCGTCGTAAATCTCCAAGTGGATTTATCACCCCCTTCCCTGCACGAGGGACACCATCAGCCAACCGGCAAATCATTGGAGACCGCAGCGAGGGATCCCCCGGCGGCCACCTGGATCTTGATAATTTGTATGTTCTATATGAATTTTCCAAGAATGTAAATTTTCATTAGGATCGAAATTTTAAATTTTTCAAGAATTTAAAAAGCTATTTTGCTGAAACTTGGTATTTAGCCTTCTTTTATACCTAGGTAGTACACTAGTTTGAATCGGTCGGATCGGATCACTGTATCTAATGGCTGTCATACGAACCTAAATCAGTTTAGGGAATAACTCCCACATTTATTATCCGATTCTATTCAAATTTAGTACACATATGTTTTTTTTAGCAATTAATATATAACTTATTAAGACACTTCGAGTATGTTCTCATTAAAATGTTCAATTTATTTATTTAATTTATTTATTAGTCGTTGCCGGTGGCAAGCGTTGGCATACCGGGGTCGGTTGGCTTATCAATCCGAACTGAAACGTTTAATTATAATTATAAGCTAAGCTAGCCCTAAGTTCAAAAGTACTGACTCTGCATTTGGCGACCACGTCGGCCAGTTGACACTTGATATGCCCGAGACTGCAGCACTTTATTTCTCGAGGTCTACCAGCGCTAACGTCAATGACCAAGTTGGAATTTATTTTTGATTATGCAACTTATGGTCGTATTGAAATTCTTTTTAGTTAACTCCTCCCTCACTTAACTGAGGGCCGTCCTCGGGCCTTCTGTAGCCATCAATGATAATTTGCGCAGCTTGGGTTTGCTGATCTTTCTTCCGATTTACTCGCAATCGGAGAAGAGCATAGCCGATCAAAAATATGCCGGAAACTGCTAGCCCAGAAATAATTGGAGCTGCAATAACTTTTTCTTTGATTTGCCCAATGGAGCGGAGGTTTTCAGAGTTTAGCCTTTTAAGGTAAGGAAGGCTCAGAATTTCGATGTGACTGGTGATATTCAATAGTGACGTCGATGGTGAAACAGGTGCTTTTTTCAGCAAACCTTTCCGGTTTTTGTACAGCGATGCATTGATCTGGATATGATCTTCGAAGGTTACTAAATAGGTACCCGTGATTACTTTTTCAACACCCTCTGCAGTTTTTATAGACGCTGTGTCATCATTTATGATTATTAAACCATCGTCAATTACTACCAGAGGCTCCAGATGACTGGGTCTTGTATAGCAATGTGCCGTGCGGCCAGAATGGAGTTGCAGCGCGCAGGTTTCGCCGGTTGCTTCCAAGCAAAATGTTGATGTTAAGGTTGTGCTGCAGTTAATGATAGCTAGAACTTTTCCCTCGCAGTCGGCCACATAGTCCCTTTCGCCAAAATGCAGGATTGTGTTATTATGCTGGACTGGAAATAACATTATTTTCTTACAAACTAACTTGGGTATAGGATACTTAATTAAAAAATGCAAAAAATCATTACTTAATAAGACCTTAATATCTGATACCTCCATTAAATCTGTTATAGTTACATTGGTAGAGCGCTTGTTTATTACTTGATTTACTTCGTCAGAACCTAGTATTGTTGGATTGACCATTCCAATCTTTGCTAGTGTTATCGTTAGCATCAAATTTTGAAGTTCAGAAATCAAAATTCTGTTTCGTGCCAAAAGTGTTTCGAACAAATAACTCGTGTCCGTTTTCATCTGTTTTGAATTTTTTAAAATTGCGTTTACCGTCTCTGTTAATTTATTAAGTTGTTCTTGGGTTTTTGTATTAATAGAAATTTGCTGATTTTCAGCTAAAACTAATTGCTGTTGAATAAACTTTAATCCCTCAAAGTCGTCAAAATCGGGTGTGACAGCAACGACTTTTAAGGCCGTTCCCAAAAAATTAAGACTCCGTGCGTTTCTATGATGTATGCTGAGTGCTCCTAACAATGTCCCTATGTGCTTCACATCAGATTCCAATAACTTTGCTGTATGGGATTGAGGAAAATGGACCATCATCGTAGTGGTCTCTTTCATAATCTCATAGTAGACCGTCAAGTTTGTAGAATGTCGTAAGTACTCGTAGTCTTTCCAGATATTAACTGTCCCATCCGATATAGGAATGTAGTCTGAGTGCGAATAGTCCATTAGTTTCGACACTGTTGGCCGAATAAAAAGTACCAGAATCAATACACTAGAACAAAGAAAAAAATCACCATAACTGGTATTTAGTTCTTTTTTAATTACATTTTTTTTTTTTGCATTACATTATTATTATTATTTTTTTTTTTTTTTTTTAGCGTAGGCTGTCCTTGTGGACCACCCTCCCTTTAACAAGAACGGTAGTTCCCAGGTCCGCCTCCACCTTGTGTTCTTCATATAGGGGTGTTAATTTATTACCTAGTCTCTTATTATTTTTAACCCAGACGCGCTCTCCTACCTCAAACAGCCTGTTTTGTCTGGATAATTTGTTTCTCTCTAACTGGTCCTCTTGCGCCTTTTTTATTTTGTCAAAAATCTGTCCTTTCATCTCTGGTCTCATACCGTGGATAATATCTATGGGTCTCCTTTCTGCCACCGAATGGATAGTTCGGTTATACTTAAATGTTGCCAATAGTATCAAGTCAGTTGTATCTACTAGGCCTTTCTCAAGCTTAAGACATCTTGCTATTTCAATAATTGTACTATGAAAACGCTCCACCTGACCATTGGATGTACTGTGTAGGGGTGGTGCATTTACTATTTCAATTCCAAATTGATTTTCCAAAAAGGACGTTATTGTCTCTGATTTCAGAGATGGCTCATTATCGCAATAAATGCATTTTACATTGCGAAAAAAATTTATAGCATTTATAAGTGCCGGTTTTAGGTCAATGATTGTTCGTGAGGGTATACCCTGCACTACAGCAAACTTTGAAAATTTGTCCACACATGTCAGGAAATATTTTTTATCAGTTGAGAATATGTCAACATGAAGTCTTTCCCCGGTATAGTTGGGAAGCAGAGTTACACCAAGTTTCTGCCTGCAAGGGTGTCTATCATATTTTGCTCTTGTGCAGATTTTACAATTCAGCACAATTTCAGAGGCTAATTTAGCCATTTTGGGAAAGTAGTAGTCACACAGGATTTGCTTAACATTTTCTTGAGCTGCTCTGTGTGCGCGATTGTGCTCCAGAGTGACAATTTCTATTTGCTCATTTTTGTCAAAAACATCTGGCACCATAGTTTTACAATGCCAAAATTTTGTCATAGGAAAGCTCCGAACAAGTTCGTCTTGGACAGCTGCTAGAGTAGGCAAATCACAATATATGGCGTTTACTACTTTTGGATTCACTACCGATTTTATTTCTTCCATTAGGTTTTCCCTGTTCGTAAAATTAATGATATGACGGTTCTTTTCAGTAAATATAACAAAATGTCGATTTAGCGGAAATTCTGCCTGTTCCAAAAAGATCTGGTTTCTATAACAATTAATCGGTGTTTCTGTTGTCTCTATCGTATGGGTTAATGACTCCTCACTATGAATTGTTGCGAGGTCTGAAAGCGGTTCCTCTTCTAAAGCGTGAATGTTATGTCGCGACAACGCGTCGGCAACATAGTTTTCTCTACCGGGCTTATGATAGATGTTCGCGTTATGCTCGTCTACAAAACATCTCCATCGTTTTATTTTTGCATTGGGATTACGATCTGACACAGCCCCTGTAAGTGGTTGGTGGTCTGTGTAAATATTTAAATTCTTGACACCATAAAGGTAATTCCTTAGGTTTTGAAGTGCCCACACAATCGCTAACAGCTCCCGTTCGTTTGTTGCATAATGGACTTCCCTATCTTTTAATGTTCTTGAAATCATAGCAATTGGTCTCTCACCCTGGGATAAAACCGCACCTAATCCTAAAGCTGATGCATCCGTCGTTAGGTCGAATGGTTTTTTAAAGTCTGGATACAGAAGAATTACCTCTTCGGAGGCTAAAATCATCCTTAATTTATCGAATCCCTGAAATTGTTTTTCAGTGAGTTTTATCGGAATCTTTTTTGATTGGGTGGCGCCAATTTTGCCGTTTTCGCCTTTAAGGATATCAGTCAAGGGTTTCGCTATTGATGCAAAATCCCTAATGAAACACCTATAGTAGCTTGCTAAGCCTAAAAATGATCTGACATTAAACAGCGTTGTGAGCTGTTCGAAATTGCGGATTGCATCTACTTTGTCCGGGCTGGACTTAATGCCGCTCCTTGAAACAACGAATCCAATGTATTCGACGCTTTCCTTAAAAAAGTGTGATTTTTCCCTAGATACTCTCATATTAGCTTGGTACAATTTTGTTAAGACCCATGCAATATGAGCAACATGATCCAATTCATTTTCTGAAAAAATAATAACGTCATCAACGTAGACGTAACAAAATTTACCTATTTGGTCTCTAAGAACATCGTCAATGGTTCTCTGAAAAATACTCGGGGCATTTTTTAAACCAAAACCTGCAAAATTCATATTTGCCATTTCCCACCGAAAAGGCAGTTTTTTCTATATCGTGTTCAGCCAATATTACTTGGTGAAAACCCGACTTTAGGTCGAGCGTTGAAAAATAACGAGCTTTGCCTAAGTTAGCCAAAATGGCTGTTACATTTGGTATATGGTACTTATCATCTATTGTCTTTAGGTTAAGTTTCCTAAAATCTATTACAAGGCGTTTCTTGGCATTTCCTTGTTCATCTTTGCCTTTTTTGTCAACAACCCATATGGGGTTATTGTAAGGTGATCTAGAAGGCCTAATGATGCCATTACGCAATAGGTCTTTGATCTCTGAGTTTACGAAGTCGGACACACCCATTGGGTATGGGTAAAGTTTCGAATAAACGGGCTCGTTATCCAAAGTCCGAATGGTAGCAACAACGTTTGTGTTATATGGAAGTGGCTCAATGGAATTTGCAAAATTTCCATTTAGCTTCCTCAGCATTTCTTCAAATTTCGCTTTTACGTTTTCTGGGACTTCAATATGTTCTATGCGTGTGAAATTCACATTTGCACACTTAAAAAATTTTAAAACTTTCGTTCCCGTCTTTGTTATTATTTTTTTGTTTTTAAAGTCTAATGTTGCACTTGCTTGCGTTAGCAAATCAAAGCCAACTATCCCATCGAATGTGGAAAGTGATGGGAGAATGAAAAACGTGGCGTTTATATCAAATAAGTTAATTAAACACTTTTCGTTAACATCGTTGAAGCCATGTAGTGACTTCACTAAAAATGGATGTTGAACGGGTAATATGTGCTTCAACTATAAGTAATTTTATTGTTCTCCCTGCTATAACCCTTTCTAAGTAAGGAAGCAGGGACTGTTCTCTAAAAAATGTATTTGGTCGGGTTCATTAGCTTCTTCGATTTCCACTTGCTGCTCATTAGCCATTGTTTGGTAATTGTCGGCATAATTTGGAAGCATATTTTCTTGTATCATATAATTTACTTTTTGGTGCTTCTGCCCAGTGAACCTAGTCGTACCACTATATGCCCTTTTCAGATTTTGGTTCTGGCCGTATTGGGCTGAACCTTGAGCATAGTATTGTTGGTTATATTGTTGACCACCATACTGAGGGTTTTGGCTTGTATGATAATGATTACCATTATTTTTACCCACAGTTTGTTGTCTGAACTGGGAGGAGCTGCTAGTATCCATTGGTTCTGGTGGTGGTTGTGTTTGAGGTACTGAGTTTGCAAAATTTTGATGCTTAAAAAAATGGGGACTTTTATTTTTATTTGGGGAGTTCGTTTGGTTTTGAATATTCCTAGTTTGTCTCTGTTTATCCCTATCCTCCAAACTTTTAGCAAAGTTACTTGCAAACAAGTATCTTTCATGATTTGCTTCGACCTCTTGAGCTAGTGCAAGTGCCGAAGGTAAATCGTGAGGCCGTGCTGAAAAAAGCACATCGCTTAGAGATTTTTTTGTACCAGATATGAAGACGCGGAGTGCATCCATTCTGTACTTTTCGTTTATCGTGGCCGCAATCTGGGACTGGTATGACATAATTGTTTATTTGTAGGAAGTGTCAACTTCTTTTCGATTTCGTCATAATATTGCAAGAGTGACAAGTTACCCTGTCGAAGAGTGGACAATTCCTGCTCAATTAAATATATGGGTCGCTTGTCAGCGTATGTGAAATCAAGCCGATTGATAATGACTTTGAAATTTAAAACAGTGTTAAAAGATGACAACACCATATCAGCTGAACCTTTAATTTTATTCCTAATGATAGCTACAGCCTGATAGTGCTTGGAGCTTCCTTCGTAAGCCTCAAAAAGCTTATATGCAATATGTGCTGCTTGCCTCCACGACACATAATTTTCCTGATTGCCCCCAAAATCGGGTAGGGATTTTATTATATCCAAAGACTCTTCACACGTAACACCCGGGATGATCTGAATTTCTTTGTAGACCTCAACCTCCGGCGCTGCGGTTTGAATCTCATTGAGCCTTTGAGTAATGGCAGTGAGCTGTTGCTCGAAATCTATTTTTTGCGCTTTAAGCGCAGAATCCACTATTTCCTTTACTAAGGTTGGAGTAGCCATTGTTGGGGTAAAATCGTCAGAAGCTCTAAAACTGTTCCACTTTTTACGTAAAGCACTCAATTCAACGTCAGAATTATCGTCAGACATAACAAACACATCGATTTTTGTTCGAAACAATTCTTTTGCAATCTAATATTTTATTCGAATTTTCAACTAACACAGTTTCAAATGGTCAAATTACGGTTTTAGCAAATTTGTTTTTTTCTTTTTCGAACACTTTTTTTAGTTTTTTATATTTTAAACAGGCGCTCTACTTACATTTGCATTTTATATTTTTGTTCAAAAATTCTGATTTTTAATCTATCCAGCGCCGTCTGTCTTTTCCTCGGTCGTCCTCTTCTTGAGTCTTCTCGGATTTATTTCAATCTCCGCTGCCCAAAGCTGTCCACTTTGGTGACAAATTGGTAGGTTGTAGTTTTTTTTCTATTGAATTTTTCTGTTTTGTTGATTTATTTTTTTTTTATTATTGTTTTTTTATTTCTTTTCGTTGGGCGCCACTTATTAAAACACTTCGAGTATGTTCTCATTAAAATGTTCAATTTATTTATTTAATTTATTTATTAGTCGTTGCCGGTGGCAAGCGTTGGCATACCGGAGTCGGTTGGCTTATCAATCCGAACTGAAACGTTTAATTTTAATTATAAGCTAAGCTAGCCCTAAGTTCAAAAGTACTGACTCTGCATTTGGCGACCACGTCGGCCAGTTGACACTTGATATGCCCGAGACTGCAGCACTTTATTTCTCGAGGTCTACCAGCGCTAACGTCAATGACCAATTTGGAATTTATTTTTGATTATGCAACTTATGGTCGTATTGAAATTCTTTTTAGTTAACTTATATGCCAATTTTCGTAAGGACTACTATATCATATAGCTGCCATACGAACCTAAATCGGTTTAGGGAATAACTCGCACATTTATTGACTGATCTCTTCAAAACTCGGCTAACACGTTTTCTACATAAATATACGCGTTTGTGCAAAATTTTATTAAAATCGGACTACTATATCATATAGCTGTCATACAAATCGAAATCCGCCCTATTAACTGACCAACACCGTTCATGTGATTTATGGCAGAAACAACTGCGAAAAGAGTCTGTAATCTTCGGCACCCCGAAGATAACGTTGGGATTTTTTTCATTAGGATCGAAATTTTCTTTGCAATTGGATTCTTTTCTTCTTTTGTTTGTTTAGTTTTTCTTCTCTTAAATATTTTGATTTAAAGCTTTAGGTTATATTCTTTTCACTTTGCTTTATTTATGCCTTTGATTGTCGAAAACGTTCGCGGCAAACCTGATTTAACTGATTAGGAGTTTTTCCGCTAGTTTCACAACCGTTAAACGAAAACGTTTGCGGCTAACCTGATTCAATTGGTTAGGAGTTTTATCCGCTAGTTTCACAAACGTTAATTTCTTTCGCGACTCATAGGAAGAAACTATATCGTCGCGCACGTAGAAGCGTTTTGTTCTATTGTGTTAAAATTTCGTTTGTTTTACAACCGTTAATTTTTTATACCCTGTACCTAAAAAGGTACAAGGGTATATTAAGTTTGTGGAATGTATGTAACACAGAGAAGGAGACGTCGGAGACCCCCCAAAGTTACCCACAATATGATCAGGGTGACTAGAGAAATTGATATAGCCATGTCCGTTCGTCTGACCGTCTGTCCGTCTGACCATCTGTCCGTCTGTCCGTCCGTCCGTGTGAATGCCTAGATCTTAGAGACTATAAGAGCTAGGATAACCAAACTTGGGATTCGGACTCCTTATGTGTGTACGCTGGTCAAGTTTATTTTTTTTTCTTCCTCCGCTCCAACTGCCACCCCCTCATTTTTTCAAAGCCATGTAATTTCTAAACCTTTCCGATTTAAGTATTAGTTGCTTCTGTTAGGAATCTAAAAATCTTTCGATTGACATCAAACATGACTAAAATTGGACCATATTTACTCGAGATATACAAAAAACAAATTTTGAGGGTCAAGATTTTAATTCCCCTCACGTAACCAGCAAACTGCCAAATGAGCAGTCCGATAGATGGCATGCTTGCAATATTGTGAACAATGTGTTTTTCGATTCAAAGGAATGTTAAGACCAGAGGTTTTATGTGAATGCTGCTGACCAGGGCTACCACCCGACTAGGGTTGCCACCTTGTTTTTTTTTTTTAATTCCGTCTACTAGGTACAGGGTATCCCAAACTAGGCCGCGCCCGAGTTTAACGTTCGGCTTCATTTTGTTTTTATTTATTATTGATTTGGTTAAAAAAAATAAAGAAACAATTAATCCAATGTTATTTTGATTATTCAAAATCGTTTTTATTAGTTAATGATATTTTTAAGACTAACTTGACAAATGAAATACTCAGCCCTAATAAGCTGTGAGCATAGCATCGGCGTCGGCAGCATGGGAGCGAAGTCGATGTCAGCTCAGTGGGGCGTTTGGAATTAGAGCGATGCACCTGCACCCGGCATGTACAGGAAGTGGGACAATGCACCGGCACTTGGCGTGTGCAGGAAGTTGGGCAGACGCTTAGTCTGCAGATTCGGGGTTTGTGTCTTTTCAGTTATCAGTATTTTATTTTCGTGGGAATGAGTTTTTCTGTTGTTAACTTACACAAGTCAAATGCATACACAAAACAATTGCATAAATTTAAGATTGAGATACAGAATGAAATTAGAAGTCAAACGGGAAAGACGTGTTTTTTAAATTTATAATTGGGAGCCGTTAACTATTGACCTTGAAATACATTTTGGATGGGTATAATCTTTAACCAAAATTGAAGGAAGTCACACATTCCACCTCTCACCTCCTGTCAGGACGACTATTGTAACCAAAATCGAAGGAAGTCACACATTCCACCTCTCACCTCCTGACAGGACGTCTACCACACACACACACACACACACACACACACACACACACACACACACACACACACACACACACACTACACCGCGTGGTGAGCGGCTGAGAATACCACCACAGTCCGTCAGTACTTGTCGTAAGAGGCGACTAATCTGACACGGGGATGTTTCGGTTCGGAGAGGTACCTTTAGTAGGTGGAACGATCCTGACCGCCATTTACCGGGTAATGGCCAGGTCAATTCCTTTCCAGATCCGTTAAAGCAGCTCGTGACCTCCGGCAATAGGCCAGGTATCCCCTGGATAGTTACTGCACAACCGTGCAGTGCCTAACCAATACGAGAAGGCACCTAAGGCTGAGCCCAGTAAAGCCCTAGGATCGAGTACTGGAAGCCCCCTTTTGGATCTGTAGACCCCCTGGGCTGACGGTCAACAGTATTCTAGCACCTGAGTACGCGGAGTGACATCCTGCTGAAATGGCTGCTAGGCTAATGCTGTTACCGCCCCCGTTCCGTTAAAAAATGGCAAATCTCTGAATACGCTCCCTATCTCGTGGTCATTCAGTTGACAGCACAGGCTCAGATGTAGCATTCCTGATCAATGCGGATCTGGCTCTGAACATACGACCCCATAAGGGCGCATGTCAACCCTAGCATGGCCTCCCTGCTTGCAAAGATAACCATGGGATCATAAAAACGCGACTGTGCAACGGTTAGGGATAACGGCTCTGAGTTGGGACCCAACAATATGAGTACACCAAATTCAACCCCGGAAGTAAGGAAGGAGAATGAGCCGCAGAATGTGGCAAACCCCTTCGCAGGGAGTAATAGATTGGCAAGATCGCCAAGAGACGATCTGAGCGCCAAAGCTAAACCGAAGACGATGGTTCCGGGAAGGAACCCCAAGCCGCGTCCTGTGAGGCCAAAAGACTCGGCTTCAGCTCTCTGCGACCTTGGGCTGGAGATAGCTGAACTGGTCAACATGCTGGAGGAAAATGGTGGGGCAAGGAGAACCATCCACCAGCCCATGCGAGATGCGATCGAAAGCATAAGGGTGCTTTACGAACTGGTAGCCATACAGCTCCACGATAACGTGGCCAAGGAGGTAATAAGAGCTAACCAGGCTTGCCAGACTTCTCCATTATTCCGCAGCTCACTGGAGCAGAAGAGGAAACAGGAAGGCGGTGCACGGACACCATCAACAAAAAGGAGCAAAGATGAGATAAAGTCCTGCAGTAACGTAGTGGACAAGGCGAACTCACCCGCCACACCAGGAGTACCACACCAGCTGCATAAGGCGCCGGTTCGAGAAAGGGAGGACGAAAATTGGAAGATGGTGCTAAAAAAGCAACGCAAGTCCAAGAAAAAACCTAGCAATCAACTTAGAGAGCGTCCAAGGGCAGGTGCTATAATCATCGCAGCTAATGGCGAAAAAAGCTATGCCGATATACTGCGACAAGTCAAAAATAACGAGAAATTGGACACACTGGGCAAAGCTGTAAATAAGATCAGGCGAACCCATAAAGGTGAGCTACTATTACAGCTTAGTAACTCTGGTGAGTCTACATCAACTTTAAGAGAGTTGATTGGGATGGCACTAGGTGAGCAAGCCACAGTAAGGACGATGACGCATCGAGTGGTAATCGAGTGCAGGGACCTCGATGAAATTACAACATCGGAGGACATAATGCAAGCCCTTAAAGAACAGGCGAAGATATCCGACATATCTTTAGAGGACATAAGACTTCGAAAAGCCTACGGCAGCACACAGATTGCGACGCTAAAGATGACAGCCGAGCAGGCAAGATCGTCGCTCTCCCTGGGCAGACTAAAAGTTGGCTGGGTCAACTGCCGGCTTAGGGAAAGGGTGCCTGTCACTAAGTGCTTCAAATGCCTTGAATTTGGACATCTCGCAAGACAGTGCAAAAGCACGGTCGACCGGTCTGATCTGTGCAGGAGATGCGGACTCAAGGGTCATGTAGCTAAGGACTGGGAGCGCGACCCTCAATGCATGTTCTGCAGGGAAAAGGAACAAGACGCAAGGCACATAGCCGGAAGTGGGAAATGCCCTCTTTTCAGGAGCGCACTTTCTAGTCAATCATGAAGTTCCATCAGATTAACCTAAACCACTGTGAAGCAGCAAGCGACCTCATGGAACAGTCGCTTCGACAAAATGGAACAGACGTCGCCTTAATAGCGGAGCCATATCGACGGAAAAGAGGAGGTGGCTGGGTTGTGAGTGGCTGTGGCAAAGCTGTTATATGGTCCCTCAACACACACCCTCGGGAGATAGACTCAGGTCAAGCAGGGTTTGTAAGAGCCAAGCTAGAAGGAGTCACCATATACAGCTGCTATGCACCGCCGAGCTGGAGTTTAGAGGAGTTTCAAGAAATGCTAGGGAGACTCACGGAAGACGCGAGAGGCAGGGCTCCTCTTATCATCGCGGGTGATTTCAACGCCTGGGCGGTAGACTGGGGGAGCAAGGAGACCAAACCCAGAGGTAGATTTCTGCTAGAAATGCTAGCGACGCTGGATTTGTGTATTGCCAACGATGGAAAGGATTTGACCTATTCCAAAGCTGGAAGAGGTTCCATCATTGACGTGACTTTTCTCAGCAACTCACTCATTAGAAACGTGGCTTGGAAAGTCAGCCGTGAGTTCACTAGCAGCGACCACCAGGCTATCCACTTCCGGATCAACGAAGAAAACAGGAGTAATCATCAACAGCCAAAGCTGACGGGTCCTAAATGGAAAGGCGAATTCCTCGAAGAAGCGCTATTCTTGGAATGGTTACACCACGCTACTTGGAGGTCGGGTGACGCCGAAAGTATGGCGAGCCAGCTTTCAGGTAATCTGACAGCAGCTTGCGATGTGTCCATGCCGAGAAGGCGCCCAAGCAAGAAAGGAGCACCATGCTACTGGTGGACGGAGGACATCAGCCAGCTGAGGAAAAAATGCCTGCAATCCAGGAGACTGTCGCAACGAGCAAGAGGCCGCCCAGATTTCGAATCTAAATACGAGCAACTTCGAATTAACAAGAAGAGCCTTAAGATAGCGATCAAACAAAGTAAGTCTAAATGCTTTCGCAGGATATGCGAGGAGGCTGACGTCAACCCATGGGGTACAGCCTACAAAGTTGTTTAAAAAAAAATAAGGAACCAGTGGACACCCAGAGTGACATGCCCAATTGCACTTAGGGTCATTGAAGGGACACTCTTCCCGAATCACCCTGTAGAGGAGCGCGCTACCCTCCCGGACTTACAAGACCTAGATGAGGTATCGACAGATGAGATTGTGGACGCAGCCAGGGCCATAGGCGATAAGAAAGTCCCAGGACCGGATGGTATCCCAAATAAGGCAATCAAGTTGGCAATGACAAAAGTGCCGGAACTCTTTGCGGAAACATTCACACAATGCCTAAGGGACGGAATGTTCCCGAAGGCATGGAAGACCCAGCGACTACTGCTGCTACCAAAGGGAAAGGAGATGCTCGACGACCCTTCGGCGCTTAGGCCAATCTGTCTGCTGGACACAGTCGGCAAAGCCCTAGAGCGCGTAATTTACAACAGAATAATGAACTTTCTGGAAACGAGCAATGCCATCTCTGAACGACAGTACGGATTCGGCAGAGGACGCTCAACGACTGACGCTATCCAGTCAATAGTGGGGATTGCCGCAGAAGCAATCAAAGGCACCCGATGGAGATGGGGAACGAAGGAGTACTGTGCTATTATCACTCTCGACATCCGGAATGCCTTCAACTCGGCTAGATGGACTCGCATTCTGGATGCCGTGGAGCACAAGGATATACCCACCTATCTGAAGCGTATAATATCAAGCTATCTGACGGACAGAGTCCTCGAATATGATACCAAAGATGGCCCCCGGAGATACAACGTAACGGTAGGAGTTCCGCAGGGGTCGGTCCTAGGTCCACTCCTGTGGAACATAATGTATGATGAGGTGCTACGAGTCCAACTACCACGTGGATGTACCCTCACAGGATTCGCGGACGACCTGGCACTTACGGTAGTGGCAAAAAATGTGGTGGACGTGGAAATTGCTGGGAATGAAGCAATCGCCCTCATCGGAAACTGGCTAGAAGGAGCCGGGCTGGAGCTTGCTGGCCACAAAACGGAGGCGGTGTTAGTCTCTAGTAGGAAAATAGTTGAGCGCGCACAATTCAGAGTAGGTGAAGTGACAGTGTTGTCAAAAGAGGCCATTAAATACCTGGGGGTCATGATTGACCGGAGGTTGAACTTCCAGGCCCACATTGACTACGCGAGCAATAAAGCGGCGAAAACCCAGGTATCCCTGACACGTATGATGCCAAATACCAGCGGTCCTCGGATTGGGGCCAGGAGGCTACTAGCTGGAGTAGTGACTTCGGTTCTACTCTACGCGGCTCCGGTATGGGCCATGGCGCTGGACAAAAACAAGGAGCTATGTAGAAAACTATCGGCACCCTACCGCCTGATTGCAATTAGAGTCATTTCAGGTTTTAGATCCATCTCGGAAGATGCAGCTCTCGTGCTCGCCGAAATGGCACCCGTAGACCTACTAGCGAGAGAGATGGCCGCACTCTACAAAGATAGACTAGATACGGGAGGCATAGCACCAAATGGTACGGAAAAAAGGGCAGCACGGGAAGCGACGATAGCGGCATGGCAGGCTCGATGGTCCGAATCGCAGAAAGGGCGGTGGACCCATCGGCTGATCCCCAACATAGAAGTCTGGCTGAACAGGAAAAGAGGGCCCCTGAATTTTCACCTAACCCAATTTTTTTCAGGTCACGGTGGATATAGGGAATACCTATTTAAATTCAGACACGAGGAAGCCCCCTGGTGCCCAGTATGCCCGCACTATAAGGAAAACCCGGAGCATGTGATGTACCAATGCCCGAGATATTTAGTTAAAACAGCGGGAGCCCCGCCACCAGAGGACCTCGTGGCCACTAGTATCTTCCGATAGATTACTCACCCCCATAGCGTATCCATGAAAAAAAAAAAAAACACACACACACACACACACACATACACCGTGTGGTGAGCGGTATAAGAATACCACCACAGTCCGACCTGCTTGTCGTATAAAGCGACTAAAGGTCACGAGGATGTGGCTGTTTGGAGAGGTGCCCCCTCGGGGGTGGAAAGTCCCTGATCGTCATTAACTTGGTAATGGCCAGGTCAATTCCTTTCCGAGCAGTCAAAGCAGCTCGCAGCCTCCGGCGAGACGCCAGGTATCCTCCGGACAGATGATACACAAACGTGTAGCTTCTAACTAATGCGAGAAGGCGACTAAGGCCGAGCCCAGTAAGCCTTAGGTGTGACCACTGGATTCACGATATGAAGTAGACGACCCCAGGGCTGACGGTAACTGTATTCTCTCACCTCAGTAAGCGGAGTGATATCCTGCTGAAATGGCTGTTAGGCTAATGCAGTTGCCGCCCCCGTCCCGTTAAAAAGTGGCAAATCTTCTACAACGCTCCGTAATTCGTCGCTATTAAGTTAGCAGCACAGGCTCAGATGTTATATTCCTGACCTACGCGGATCTGGCTCTGAATATCTGACCCCATAAGGGCAGATGTCAACCCTTGCATGGCCTCCCTACTTGCATAGATAACCATGAGATCACACCAACGCGACTGTGCTACGATTGCGGATAACGGGTAGGAGTTGGGTCCCAACCATTATCATGAAAGAAACAAACAATTTTGCGGAAGGAAGAAAAGAGTTTACGCCTACCCAGGTAGGCAACCCCTTTGCAAGGAGTAATACAATAGCGAGATCACCAATGAGTAAAACAATTAGCGCGGAGGTCAACACCCGGATAGCACCAGCAAAGACGGAGGCCCGAGAGGCCAAAAATGGAGACCCCAACACGGCACTCTGTGACTTGGGAGCCAAGATCGCGGAGTTGGTCTACACGCTGGAGGAGAATGGAGGCTCGCGAAGATCGATCCACCAACCAATGCGAGACGCCATAGAGAGTATAAGAGCTCTCTATGAGTTGGCAGCCATCCAGCTGCACGACGAAAAGGCAAAATCGGTCATACGCATGAACAAGGAGTCTCAGACGTCGCCGATATTCCGCACGATGGTCGAGCAGAAGAGGAGACCGGAGGCTGAGGTAAGGACGCCAAAGCCGAAAAGAAGCAAGGCGGCTGCTAGAGCAAATGCAGTGGTCCAGACCCTGGACAGTCCAAGTACTAGCGTGACGGGACCTAGCACTGCTCAAAGCACCGCCACCCCGGTGAGGGAAGAGAACTGGAAGGTGGTAGGAAAAAAGAGGCAGCGTAAGCCAAAACCAAAGAGCCAGGCGAACCCAGTACGGATAAAAGGACGCCCACGCCAGGATGCCATCATCATAACGGTAAGCGGAGACAACAGCTATGCTGATATCCTGCGCAGTGTAAAAACGGACGAGAGTTTGAAGGATTTGGGCCAAGTGGTGGAGAAGATAAGGAGGACGCAGAATGGCGAGCTACTGCTACAGCTCAGCAAATCCAGCGAGGATACCTCGGCACTGCGGACTCAAATTGGAAAATTCTTAGGAGAGAAGGCAACGGTACGGGCCATGTCGCATCGAGTTGAGATCGAGTGCAGGGACCTCGATGAGGTTACTACGGCAGAGGACATCCGCGACGCCATCAACAACCGATGGGAGGGCTACGACATAACCCTGGAGAGCATCAGGCTCCGAAAGGCGTTTGGAGGCACTCAAACAGCCTACGTACAGTTGCCCGTGGAGTGCGCAAGCAAGGCGCTCAAAGTCGGGAAGCTGAAGGTTGGCTGGGTCAACTGTCGACTGAAAGAGATAGTGCCAGTAACCAAGTGTTTCAAATGCCTGAAATTTGGACACTTGGCAAAGCAGTGCGAGAGCGAGGTGGATAGATCTGACCTCTGCAGAAGGTGTGGAGAAAAGGGCCACAAGGCTAAAAGCTGCGACCGAGATCCTATGTGCATGCTGTGCAAGGGCTCAAAGGAGGACGCGAAGCATATTGCTGGTAGCGGAAGGTGCCCCCGGTTTAAGAGTGCACTAGCTCAACGCCTCTCATCATGAAGTTCACACAGATCAATCTGAATCACTGTGAAACGGCTCATGCCCTCTTGGAGCAGACGCTAAGACAGCGGGAGACGGACTTAGCCATTATCTCGGACCCTTTCAGAAGAACGCTCGGATCTGGCCTAGTCAGAAGTAGATGCAGAGGAGCGGCATTATGGTCCCCCAGGATCATCCCAAGAGAGTGCAACTCTGAACACGACGGATTCGCCAGGGCCAAGATAAATGGCACAACCGTTTACAGGACCGCGAAGAAGAACCTAAAAGCGCTCATAAAGAACACCAAGACCAAATGCTTCAAGGCTATCTGCGAAGATTCTGACATAAACCCCTGGGGCACAGCATACAGGGTAGTCATGAAAAAGATCAGAAGCCAGTGGACACCCAGAGTCACTTGCCCAGCCATTCTTGGCACAATAGTGGAAACACTGTTTCCCAGGCACCCAACCGTGGAGACGAGAAGACACCATGACGACTTAGAGCCAGGACTGGAGGTATCCACAGCGGAGATAGCAGTGGCAGCCAAGGGAATCGGCGACGCCAAAGCACCGGGCCCGGACGGAGTCCCAAACAAGGCACTCAAAGCGGCTATTGCGGCTAGGCCGGAGGTCTTTGCAGACACCTTCACACAATGTTTGAGAGAAGGGGTGTTTCCTAAGGCGTGGAAGCGGCAGCGGTTGATCCTGCTGCCAAAGGGGAAGGATTCCACAGATGAACCATCTGCCTTCAGACCAATTTGCCTCCTGGACTCGGTTGGCAAGATGCTGGAGAGGGTCATCTTCAACAGGTTGACGGAGTTCCTGGAGGAGCACAATGCCCTTTCAGAGCGTCAATTTGGGTTTAGGAAGGCGCGCTCCACTGTGGATGCGATCCAAGCTGTTGCTAGCATAGCAGCAAAAGCGATCGAAGGTACCCGGTGGAGAGGAGGAGCAAAAGAATATTGCGCGGTCGTCACGCTTGACATCCGCAATGCATTTAACTCCGCACGCTGGACCTGCATCCTTGAAGCAGTAGATCACATGTCAGTGCCAAGATACCTCAAGTCCATTATTTCTAGCTACCTGTCGGAAAGGAGACTAGAATACGAGACGAAGGAGGGCACCCGCTACTATGACGTGACGGCCGGAGTTCCACAAGGATCGGTCCTGGGACCCCTCCTGTGGAACATCATGTACGATGGAGTACTGAAGGCACAACTTCCGGAGGGATGCACGGTCATCGGGTTCGCTGACGACCTGGCACTGACGGTGGTGGCCAAGACCGTCGCCAAAGTGGAGGAAGCTGCCAATTCTGCAGTGGAGACAATCGCGAACTGGCTCAACGGAGCTGATCTGGAACTAGCTGGACACAAGTCGGAAGTGGTCCTAATTACTAGCCGCAAAAGATTGGAAAACGTCAGAATAAGAATTGGCAGCGAGTTGGTGGAGTCCAAGCCGGCGATTAAATATTTGGGGGTCATGTTGGACCAAAGGCTTAGCTTCAAAGCGCACATCCAGTACGCAGCTAGCAAAGCGTCCAGGACCCAAGCAGCGCTCTCTCGGATCTTGCCGAATGTTGGAGGTCCCAAAGTAGAGGCTCGTAGGTTGCTGGCCAATGTAGTGAACTCGGTACTGCTCTACGCCGCCCCTGTCTGGGCCTCAGCCCTGGACAAAAACAAGGAATTGCGCACCAAATTAGGAGCCCCTTACCGTCTGGGAGCGCTACGAGTGATTTCTGGGTATAGAACGGTCTCCAACGACGCAGCCCTTGTGCTCGCGGAGATGGTACCGGTGGACCTGCTCGCTAGGGAAATGGCTGAGATGCACAAATGGAGAGCAGCCATGAGTGGTCAACCCGTTCCACGAGAAGTCAGGAGTTCGGAGAGGTCAGCGTCGGTAGCAACTTGGCAGGCGCGCTGGACCGCGTCGGAGAAAGGCCGTTGGACATTTCGGCTGATTCCGAACGTGCAGATCTGGATGGACAGGAAGCGAGGGAAACTCAACTTCCATCTAACCCAGTTCTGCACGGGCCACGGAGGATACAGGGAGTATCTACATAAACGCCGGCACGAGGAATCCCCCTTCTGCCCGGTATGCCCGACGTGCAAGGAGAGCCCGGAGCATACCCTATATCACTGCCCAAGATATGCTTCAGGCACGGAGCAGCTGCCTACGCCGGAGGAACTGATCGCGCACATGGTGCAGTCGGACGAAAACTGGAGCCGAATAAGCCATCTCGTAATAGGCATCCAGAGAGATCTGAGAAGATGCGAAAGAGATAGGCGTGTGCGGGAGTTTGCCTAGGATGGCAACCCCTCCCCGCGAAGTAAAACCGAAAGATATTCCCGCCGACGATGTCGGTGAGTCGTGCATGCTGTGGGTACGGGCCCGCAGTATCTTAAGAAGATTTTCACCTCCCTTGGCGCATCCATAAAATAAAAAAAAAAAAACACACACACACACACTACCCTTTTCATTCTCTCGAATTGATACCACCGGACTTACGACATTGCGTCTTCGGTTATCTGGAGAATCTATGCATTGTGACCGAAACGTTTTCCGAGCATTTGACGGTTTTGATACGGATTGTCGAACAGTTTCGTAAGGCTTATCTTAATCATAGCTTGGCTAAAAGTCAATTCTGCGTTATGCAAATCATGTATGTCGGTATCTCTTGGAAGTGGTGGGGTATCGACAGATCCGTCAAAAGTATCTTGTATTTTAAACTGGCCAACGCCTAAGAATTTAAAACAAGTTCGTGGGTTTTTAGGTATCTGTGGTTGGTATCGATGACTTATTCAAAATTTTGCTGAGGAAACCTTTTCAATCACCGAAGTTCTTTCAACAAAAAAATAGCTTTAAGTAGTCCACGGAAGCTCAAGTTGCCATAGACAGGTTAAAAGTCTTATTGACATCAGCCAGCCTATTACAGCATCCCAACTTTGAAAAAAAAATTTACTTACACTGCGATGCTAGCGATGTAGGAATTGGAGCACTACTGGTACAGTTGGATGATGATGTAGAAGAGAGACCCATAGCATTTATGTATAAAAAGCTTAATCAATTTCAACGCAATTACAGCGTGACTAAGGGTGAGTGTCTGGCTGTAATTTTAGTCATTGAAAAATTCAGATGTTATTTAGAACTACAAGAGTTTGAAGTAGTTACCAATCTTTCAAGCTTGGTATGTTTACGACAGCAGCAGAATGTATCAGGGAGATGGCGGAAAGGGAAAGGCCATGTGGTACCTGATGCTTTATACAGGTTAGAAGAGCAGGAACAGATAGGCAGTGTGGAATTAACAGGTCCTCTAATTTATCTAGACTAAGAGAATTTTGATAGTGCAGAGTATCTCGAATTCAGAGCTAAAATCCTGGCATACCCAGATCAGTACCCTGACTTGAAAGTAGTAGATAAATTTGTATATATACGAACTGACCATTTGGTTGGCTAAGCAATAATCGTTAAGTTGGAAATTATGGACTCCAGGCCAATCATAAGACAGGCTCACGATAGCGTATTATCCGCTCACGAAGGAATGCAGAAAACCATAGAATGACTCCGTCGAAATTTCTTATGGCCAGGTTTATCAAAAGAAGTACGAGCATATGTGGAAGCCTGCGAAACTTGCAAGGAAACTAAAGCTCCTAACAATATCCTTAGACCTCCCATGGGACAACAAAGTGTCTCTTATAGGCAGTTTCGACGATTGTATATTAATATACTCGGTCCGTATCCCAGAAGTAGAAGTGAACATATACGGTTGTTAATAGTCCTGGATGACTTCAGTCGCTTTCATTGGCTCTGTCCGTTAAAAAAATTTACAACTTCGATTATCACGGATTTTCTTTTAAAACAAATTTTTCACTGCTATGGCGTGAATTAATTATCAGTGACAACGGTTCACAATTTAAAGCAAATGAAAGCTGCAAAGCTTTCGTTACCCAATACAGTATCAAACACTTTTTACTGCATTGTACTCCCCTCAAAGCAACGCTGCAGAAAAGGTCAACCGATCGATACTTGCACCTATTTGGTCATATATGAAACAGGATCAGCGGGATGAGGATTTATACCTCACGCATATTTATTGTGCGTTGGGTTCATCTTTACATCAGTCTTTAGGTTGTTCCCCATATAAAGCCCTCTTTGGACTTAACATGATGCTACATGGTAAAGTCTATAAATTATTGAAAAATCTATCGCTATTAGAACAACCGATCTTTTTGGCTAGAGATGACACTCTTGCCTATTTACGCGAATCTATTGAAAAAATAGTAAACAAGCATATGATAAAAATAAGCGGCAATACGATCTTCGCTGTATGCCCATAAACTTCAAAGAAGGTCAAGAAGTTTTTAAACGAAACTTCATCTTAAGCAATTTTAGTAAAAATGTTAATAAGAAACTGGCCCCTTCAATTCTTAAAGTGCCGAATTAAGAAGAAATTAGGGCATATTTTTTATCTATTGGAAACCTTACAAGGCAGAGTGATTGGCACCTTCCATGCGAAAGATATCAAAAGCTAATTCCAGCTAATCCTCCTCGTTGCCGGGTCGGAATTATCTGGCCTTGTAATGGCTATCTATATGTGCCATTTTAGGCATATTGGCTTGTAAGTTATTCAAACGAAATCAAAGGCTTGTTATAGCATCCAGCTTTTTATCGAGCTGCGCATGCGCCCGTGCCACCTGTTAGATCGTATCGGCGACAGTAGACAGTGGATTATGAGGAAAAGGGTTTTGACATATGGGTTAGATCGCAAATATTTCGTCTAGCCAGCTCTCTTTTTCCTCGTGCTGTCGACCAGAATGGTCAAGTATACCTGACCTGCGAAAAAGAAAATTTTTATTTGTTCGCATGGAATTTGTCCGCATGCTTTGAGCCCAATGCAAGCGTTTCTTATTTTTCTCAATTTAGAGCTGCTGCTGCTACTGGGTCCACAAAAATCTATCTACTTGTCTTGGATTTCTTTTGACTCTTTCTAAATCGCTCCACAAATTCCGTCTACATTCTGCCCGTCATCGATCTTCTTGAGTTACGCTTCGAAGTGGAAAAAAAAAGGAAACCAGATCGCACCCATATCAAAGCCTTCGATAGTCCCCGAGAAAAAAAAAACAACAATACTGATCCAGCATAAATTCTACTTGAAACTTACGGCGAACCAAAGTTTCAATTATCAAAAAACAAAAAACCTCAAAATTAAAATGAATGTAAACGATGAGAATTAAACTAGGTGAATTAAGCTAAGGGAATGAAGGAAAGTGGTTGGTTATCACAAAAAATACTGAAATATAAAAATACATAAATTTGACAAAATAAAAACAAAATGAACCCGAACGTTAAACTCGGGCGCGACCGAGTTTGGGATACCCTGTACCTAGTAGACGGAATTAAAAAAAAAAAAACAATGTGGCAACCCTAGTCGGGTGGTAACCCTGGTCAGCAGCATTCACATTAAACCTCTGGTCTTAACATTCCTTTGAATCGAAAAACACATTGTTCACAATATTGCAGGCATGCCATCTATCGGACTCCTCATTTGGCAATTTGCTGGTTACGCGAGGGGAATTAAAATCTTGACCTTCAAAATTTGTTTTTTGTATATCTCGAGTAAATATGGTCCAATTTTAGTCATGTTTGATGTCAATCGAAAGATTTTTAGATTCCTAACAACTCAGAAGCAACTAATACTTAAATCGGAAAGGTTTAGAAATTACATGGCTTTGAAAAAATGAGGGGGTGGCAGTTGGAGCGGAGGAAGAAAAAAAAATAAACTTGACCAGCGTACACACATAAGGAGTCCGAATCCCAAGTTTGGTTATCCTAGCTCTTATAGTCTCTAAGATCTAGGCATTCACACGGACGGACGGACAGACGGTCAGACGGACGGACATGGCTATATCAATTTCTCTAGTCACCCTGATCATATTGTGGGTAACTTTGGGCTGTCTGCGACGTCTCCTTCTCTGTGTTACATACATTTGCACAAACTTAATATACCCTTCTACCTTTTCAGGTACAGGGTATAAAAAGACAAAAATTCTTCCGGTGTGTGTGACTCAGAAGTACAAATGCAAAGAACAGCTGATCATAAGTGCACTCTAACTAATTTACAGAAAATAAAAATATGAGAGTTTTATAAAATGTACATGTTAATATCACAGTGATTAGGCACAGAAACCCGAGTTATTTATAGCACAGTCAAAAAGAAGAGAGGGAGAGACAACTACACAATAATTGTAAAAAGAAACAAAAAATTAATTAACAAAAAATTTGCATCATTTTTTAAACCACACACTAATTGTAAAAAAAAAATATGAAGAAACAAAAAAATTTGTGCATATTTTCGGATCATAATTATAACAGGAAAAAAAAATTAAAAATTATATTTCTGAAGAATTAGAGTCTCGATTAGCCCTCTAAAACTATTTTTTAAAATACCCGCTGAAATTAATTCAAATAATTTTTTTTAGGAAATTTGGGTGCTCTGAGCTCGAAAAATCGTAAAAGCTTTCGTTTGCCTGGAAAATGAGAAAATATGAATACGTGCCTCGAGGCACTTTTGGGGCTGTGAGTATACAAATTCAATTTTTAAGTTACAAAGTTAAAATTTATTTTATTTTATGGTAATCAAAAAAAAAATTTTATTGGTTGTGCAGCATAAATGCAGATTGCATTTTGCACAAATACACTGCGTTTGCGAAGTTTTACAATGTTCTCGATCAATTTTTCCTTGCTGGCATTTTCCATATTTAAACGTCTATATCAAATGTATGAGTTGGTGGCTGCCATATCAATTACGTGGTAGAGAATCCTAGTTGCGCAATCCCGAGTCTTGGCTTTGATATGATATCGGCCCAATACCCCATCCATAAGATCTACCCCACCCATGTGAGCGTTATATTTACGAACAATTTGAGGGCAATCTATTTCGATATGGCGTTTAGATTTTCTATCGAAACGCGAAGCCTTTGCCGTTCCTTGATGCACATTTGTCCTCAAAAATGGCTTGACACCCACATAAGTCGACAAAAAGCGAACCGCCTTGCTGACTTTCCACAGCACATTAGAGAAGTCGACTCCATTCGAAGAGCCCACTTACTCAATTGAGAAACCCCTTTGCATTTTGTTAATGGTATTATCATTTGGCAATTTGCAATTCGGGATACGATTTAATCTAACTGTGCCAAGACTATAAATACCTTGCGCACGTAGATAAACCATCAAAGGCAGCGATGTATAAAAATTGTTAAAGTAAATGATGTGGTTCTTAAACGGTTGTACAGTTTGTGTTAATAGCACTACAATGTTGGACGAAGCACCAAGATCTGGGTGGCCAGGCAGGACAATATTATCACCTGCACCACTGTAGATTTCAAAGCGGTACGCAAATCCAAATGAATCGCACAGTACAAATAATTTGAAGCCCCACTTGTGAGGCTTATTTGGCATATTTATTTGGCGCAAGTGGTGCTTCATTTTGGTGCTGCACATTTGTTCGTCGACACATAGCCGGGCTTGCTTCGGCACTGAGTCAAACCTTTGATTAATACAGTCAACAAATTTTCGTGTGCGAAATAGTGGATCGTAGCCTGGTTCACCCTTTTTGATCCGCTCGCTTTCATCACACAGTGAGAGATGCTTCTTGATTGTCTCGAATCTGCTTTTGATCATGCAGGTTTATATTGGTCCAAATGCGTTTTTTCCCCAGTAGCTCTTTAGATTAATACCGATGTAATGGTATATATCATCAATGTTAACATTGAACGTATTTGTAGCATCGGCGGTAAAAGCTGCGCGCATGGTCTCATCGTCAATCATTTTTATGATTTCTTCATCGAAGAAGTAGCAAAAGAAGTTTAATGGAGTTTTAAGCTGATGTAATTTAGCTGGTAGCGAACAATCTCCTCGAAAGGCTATGTTGTTGACATGCAACTGCATACATTTCTCTCGCCACGGAATCTTACTCGGTTCTTCTCTTATTGATTGAATATCTATATACATATATATACAAAATATAATTAATTAGTCACTATTGTAAATCATCGCAATTGAATATACTTACCAACACCATTGAAACCACCAGAAGTTGGCGAAAATACGCACTTTGAGTCTCCAATAACTGGCAATGGTGATCGATCTCTTTTTACAGTTTTCCGGGGTGGCTCAGATGCTTGTGCATTGTTCTGTACATTTTCAGAATTAGTTTCTATAAATGATACAGTCTCAGCATCCTCAATTGCAGTGGACCATGTCCAAGTCGTTATCCTCATCATCACTTGATAGGCTGGACTGGTCGTCCGACGGAACGGACTCAAACAACGCAAACAACTCTTCATCTGTCAAGTCGGATAGCTTATAACGAACCCGCTTTGCCATTTTTCTTTTAATATTTCAATTTCTATTGAGAAAAATCACACCGAAAATAAAACTACTGATAAATTGCACAAAAAATTGTGAAACAGCTGATGGCAACAAAAAGTTAGCTCAAAGCCCCAAAAGTGCCTCCAGGCACGTATCACTATTTCAGTTCTACAACGCATGTTTATTATTTATTTTCATAGCCGTAACTTATTTTTGCAAGTAAATAAACTTACCTTTCAGGAAAAAAATTTTTTAGCTGAATATTTATTCCACTTTTCTATTTATTGGCACAACAAACCACAACTTGCAGCTGGTTAATTTTAAGGCGCGCAGAAACATATGTTCTGTATTCATAAAAATAAAACGTCCGTTGAAAGCTCCTGTGAACTTTCAAATCTTCTTTACTTTGAAATGAAGTTTGTTGTTAACTGCCAAAAAAATTTTAAATAATATAAAAGCTCTTAGTTTTTTCGAAAATGACAAAAATAAAATTAGTGCCTCAAGGCACTAAGACGGGGGCAGTGTAAATTGATGTAGCATTTTTAATGGGCATCTACAAACAAACCAAAACTTGTGGGTCATAGGTCGGGTGGGTATAGAGTGTGTGAGCCATCCACTATCATAAGTCCATACCTTTTAACCAATGAATTTGATGATCGTATTTAATGGAATCCTCCGCCCCCCTCCTACCTAATAGCGTTTCGCTTTCTTTCCTTTTTTTATACACATTGAAATTATGGTAGCTCGTTTTGTTTTTTTTTTTTTTCTTCAACACGGAAAAGTGTCCACAGCAAAACAACCCCACAGATCGAGAAGACCTAGCAATAAAAGGGTCCCGCTCCGCTGTGTTCATTTTTTAAGCTCGAGATACAGGTGGTCCAATTTGAGAAGTCCTGATTACAGTTGTTTTTGTTGCCGATGTCCTTGTCGTTGGGTATCCTTCCAGGGGTTTTTATACCAAATAGATATTTTTGGGATTCAAATAATTAAGTAGCTACTCGTATGTTTGTATTCGTGTTCCAAAACTGAACTGATCTGTACTTTAATTCATAAACTTAAGCTAAGCTAAATGTATAAGTTAACGGCTCGCAGCAGAATTCGCCGGCTCAGCGTAAGTTGAGATGGTCAGTGGTTGGTTCATTGACCAACAATGTTGCGAAACATCCGCTGACCAAACTGAGCTGGCACGACGCGCAGTGTCAGCGCTTTCCACGCCGCGGCTGCAGAGAAGACAGAGGTAGTGTCAGCCGGCACTTAGCTATAATATTCCTTTGCTGTTAGCTTTAGATTTAGATTAAGAAGAGCGGTTGACAAGAGCACTTCGTGCCTTGTAATAAATAATTTGTATCACCGAATCTTAAAATCTCAGTCTTTATTGCCGCGGCACAAGCCCGGAACCTACTTAAAAATCATAGTTTGCGATAACGAACCAAAAAATACTAAATGGCGCCCAACGTAAACAACGAAAAAAGTGTCCAAAAAAAGGAAATAATTAATAATTAATAGTTAATAATAATAATTAAAACAAACAACAAAACTAAGCAACAACGAAAACACTCAACAAGCTAACATTGTGAAACATGTCTATAAGTCAGAAGAGTGAACAAACAACCCAAGCCATGTAAGTGAATTGATTTATTGAATTAATTTTTATATTGGCACATTTTTGAGGTTTTGTGCCTCCAAGATAAAACGAAAATTCAATTTTGTGTAAAAAAAATTCTTTTGTGTAGAAAAAAAAATTAACTTCAGGCATTTTTCATTCATTCCTGTACATGAAAGTTTCAGTTTCTGTGGTTTTTGCTTTGTTTTTCTTATCTTGAGTTGTGGCATGCCGGCATTGTATCATATTACGGCCATTTGTATAAATTAACATCAAGTGTTCCTTTTAAATGATAAGTCGGTTACAACTTATTAGTTGGATTATTTTGCTTTATTATTATATTGTTTATTAACGGACAAGTTTACATTTCGGATTCTTACCAGAGACTGAAGACTACTTCTCACAGTCCCATTTTTATAATGCTAACTTACTTCTACCTTAGCCCTACATTATGCTGAGTCGGCACCTTGCCGTGGCCGACTCCGCCACCGCTGCCATGGTTAGCAGCGACGCCAACTGCGCAGTGACGCTGGCTCTGCAGCGTCAGCACTGCACGCGCTGTGGATTGTGGGCTCAGCTATTTGACATCCGCTGGGTCTTTTGCTGACCCAGTCGGACTGCTATCCGGTGTCAATGCACCCAGGTTAACTCTTCCCTTTCTTAAGTGAGGGACGTCCTCGGCCCGCTCTAGTGCTCTTTTGAGGGCGATGATTTTGTTGATTTGGCGTTTCTCATCGGACCTCTTTCGCCACCACAGGAACACCAGGATGCCTGATCCGGTCAAGGCCAAAGTTATTGCCGCGCCGAGGATTGGCCGGGAAATCACCTGTTTCTGCAAGCTGTTGATATGGCGCAAATTCTCCAGACCCATCTCATGAAGGAACGGCAGACTCAGGCTGCTCCGGAATTCCGTTATGTTTATCTGTGACACGGCCGAAACAGCCGGTTTTCTCCCAAGGGTGCCACGCATATTCACGTGCCTGGTTCCGTTCACTGAGATCTCTCGGTCGAATGTGATCACCACTGTCCCGGTCGATGTCACCTCGGGACTTCCCTTCTCAGCTATCGTGACCGTGGCGTCGTTAATGACCACGACACCGTCGCTCACATCTACCACGGGGTCCAAGTACCCCGGCTGAGCTATGCAGTGTGCTGGTATACCCGCAACCAATTGCTGGGCACATGAGGGCTCTTTCTTCTCTCTGCAAAATGTAGTTCTAACTCCAGTAGTACATTGTCCAACGGCGAGAACGCGGCTTCCGCAATCCGCAACCACATCGTCGTCGCTGAAGTCTAGTATTTTGTTATCTCTCTGTACTGGAAAAATCTTAATTTTCTTACAATCTAGATTAGGTTTCGGAAATTTAATTAGAAAATGTAGACTTTCAAAATCTAGAAATACCTTAACACTAGATACCCTAAGTATGTCAGTTACGCTAAGTTCTGTGAGACGTTCACCAATTATTTCCTTAATATCTATTTCATTCAATATTGCGGGGGCAACCAGATTCAACTTCGCAAGGGTCACGGTCATTATCAAATTTTGTAGGTCACTTGTGACCATTCGATTTTTTGTTAAGATTATTTCGTACAAGTGCTCTGTATCTATCCCCTGTGACATATAAATGGAATTTATTGAGCCCATGAGTTCATTCATCCTTTCCTCGAACTTCGAATTTATCTTAATCTGCCTACCCTCCGCTTCTATGAGTTCCTGCTGTTTAAACCTGACTTGCTCCCAGTCATCGAAATCCGGATTTCCGGCTATTACCTTTAGAGCCTTACCCAACAGGTTAATGCTCCTGGCGTGCCTATGGTGAACCCTCAATGTTCCCAGCAGTGTCTCAATTCGTTCCAGGTCGTCTGTCAGCACCTGTTTCAGATGCTTCTGTTCGATTCCGTTAACACAGTTCCTTGTCTCTTTCACGTAGGTCTCGTAGGTCGTCAGGTTGGTTGTATGTCCGAGGTATCCGTACTCGTCCCAGACTGTCACGTCTCCGTCAGTGAGTGGAATATAGTCAGCTGTCGAGTAGTCGCTTAGCTTCATCGTCGTAGTCGCGTGCCGTATCACTGTCCATATCAGTAATAGCTTAATCCTAAAAGAAAATTAAAGTGGTCGAACCTTTTTATTTTAGACTGTCTTTATGGACCTTCCTCCCTTTTATTAGGACAGTCGTCCCGAGGTCCGCCTCCACAACCCCTTCTTCATAAAGAGGTGTTAGCTTGTTTCCCAATCTTTTGTTTGTTTTTATTAGTATTTTCTCTCCGACCTGATATTGCTTACTCTTTCTCTGTTTATTTTCTCGCTCTACGCACTTGTTCTGTGCTTCATGTATCTTTTGCCAAATTTCTGCTTCCAAGTCTGCTGGGAGCGATCGTACTAGATCGATCGGGCGTTTACCGGTGACCGAATGTATTGATTTGTTGTACTCTACAGTTGCCAGTAGAATCAATTCTGTTGTGTCCTCTATGTTCTTGGACAGCTTGAGGCACCTGGCTATTTCTAACAGGGTGCTATGGAACCTCTCCACTTGACCGTTTGAGGTACTATGTAGTGGGGGGGCGTTTTGGATTTGAATGCCGAAAGCATTGGACAACATGGTCCTAATGGTCTCAGAGTTTAGCGATTTTTCGTTATCGCAGAATATGGTTTTTGTATTTGGGAAAAAGTTGACGATCTGCAATATAGGAATCTTTACGTCTATAATTGCTCGTGACCCTATCGGGTAAGTTATTGAGAATTTTGAAAATTTGTCAACGCAAGTCAAAAAATGTTTCCTATCGGTAGAAAAAATATCGATATGAAGTGCCTGTCCTACCCCTGGTGGAATAGGGGTTTCTCCCAGCAAATGTTTTGCCGGGTGCCTATCGTATTTGGCTCTAGAACAGACTTTGCAATTTATAGCAATTTCCTGCGCCAATCTGCTCATTTTTGGAAAAAAATAGTCTTGCATGATCTGCTTGACATTTTCTTGGGCAGCACGGTGAGCTCTATTGTGTTCGGCTGTTGCTATCTCCCGCTGTTCAGTGACATCAGTTACGTCTTGAACCCAGAATTTGGAGTACCTGAATGTTGTCGAGGGGTACCATTCGATCAGCTTGTGTTGTATGAAAGCGAGAACTGGAAGGCTACAGTGGACCGCGTTTACCACGTCCGCTTTAACTAAATCCCCTACTGTTCGCAGCAGATCTCCCCAATCAGAGAATCCAACAATGTGGCGCATTTTTTCCTTGAAAACTATGAAAGTTCTGACCGAAGCCGCATCCGCTTCTTCTATTATTATTTGATTTCTGAAACAATTAACTGGTTTATCAGTGGCCTCAATCGTATATGTGAGAGATTCCTCACTATGGACAGTGGCCATGTCTGACTCTGCCCCGCTCCGGAGAGCATTGACGTGCTGGCGGGAAAGAGCATCTGCAACGTAATTCTCTTTCCCTGGTTTGTAAATCACGTTCGCGTTATGTTCATCTACGAAGGCCTTCCAGCGTTTCAGCTTCGCATTTGAATTGCGATCCGACACCGCGAATGTCAGAGGCTGGTGGTCAGTGTAAATATTCAGTCCCCGTACTCCGTACAGGTATGTTCTAAGAGATTTCAGAGCCCATACTATGGCTAAAAGTTCTCTCTCATTTGTAGCAAAACCCTTCTCTCTATCCCTCAGCGTCCGAGATATCATCGTTATTGGTCGTCCCGATTGAGACAGGACAGCTCCGAGGCCGTATGCCGAGGCATCGGTTGTCAGGTCAAAGGGCTTTGAAAAGTCCGGGTATGTGAGCATAACATCTTCTGAAGACAGTATCTGTCTGAGTTTATGGAATGCTTTTAATTGTTCGGCATCCAGCTCGATCGCAACTTTTTTTGAGTGGTTGGTGCCGATCTTGCCATTGTCGCCTTTAAGTAGGTCTGTCAGGGGCCTTGCTATAGCCGCGAAGCCCTTAACGAAACATCGGTAATAGCTGGCTAGCCCAAGAAACGAGCGTAGTCCAAAAAGGGTTTTGGGTGTTTCATATTCTAAAATGGCTTTGACCTTGTCAGGGGAAGTTGTTATTCCCCCTTTGGTTACTGTAAAACCCAGGTATTCGACCTCTTGTCTAAAGAATTTTGACTTCTCGCGTGACACCCTCATGCCCGCATCACCTAATGCTTTTAGTACAGTGTTCACATGTTCGATATGCTCCTCTTTGTTTTTTGAGAACACGATTACGTCGTCCACGTAGACGTAACATATCTTCCCAACGAACTCTCGTATGACATCATCGATTGCTCTCTGGAAGATGCTTGGCGCATTCTTCAACCCGAAAGGAAGCCTACAAAACTCATATTTCCCATTGTTCACCGAGAATGCCGTTTTTTCACGGTCCTTTTCTGCTAGTTCTATCTGGTGAAATCCCGACTTTAGGTCGAGTGTAGTGAAAAACTGGGCCTCACCCAAGTTCGAAAGTATAACCGTAATTGGTGGTATGGGATATTTATCATCCGCCGTCACTTTATTGAGTTTTCGGAAATCGATTACTAATCTTTTTTTCCTATTCCCCAATTTATCGGTTCCTTTTTTATCGACAACCCAAATTGGGTTGTTGTACGGGGATTTCGACTGTCTAATTATGCCATTTTCTAGCATATCCTTGACCTCGTTATTCACAAAGTCCGCTACCCCCATCGGGTATGGGTATAGTTTTGAATACACGGGCACTCCATCTGTTTTGATGGTAGCTACCGTATTGATGTTGTATGACAGGGACTCGTTTGGATCTGCGAAAGCATCTGATCTATTTCCGATCATTTCGTCAAATTTTTCTCTCACAGTGGACGGTACCTCTGTCGTGTCAATCTTAATGTGGTTGACATTTCTACATTTTATAAATTTTATGGGCTCGCTCCCATGGTCGTGCTCGATAAAGTCGCCTATCAAATCAATCCTAGCGTTGACCCGTCTCAGGAGATCGAGGCCGATTATACCATCGAAATTCGACAGACCATCCAGCACGAAAAAATAGGACTCTGTCCCAAAGAGGAAGATCTTGCATTTGTTTTTGATCTTGGTTTGCCCGTGAATTGACGTCACTTGAAATGGCTTTTTCACTGGTACAAAATTGTCCAGCTCTGGCCACGGCTTGACGTAATTCTTGGAAGCTCCCGTGTCGATGAGGAGCTTTATTGTCTTCCCCGCTACTGTACGTGTGACGTAGGGCAGCAGGGATTCACCCCTAAAAAATGACAACTTTCGTCTTCGGAGGCCTCGTCTGACGAATCCTCCCCTAGTATTTCCTTGGTTTCTTCTGCAGTCCTTTCAAAGTACTCTTGTTCTTCCTGTTCTGAGCCCTGGGTCGTATGATTGACCCACTGTCTGCTCTGTCCCGAACCACCATTCTGAGGGGTCGAGCTTTTCCCTTGCCACGCTTTTGTTGTTTGGCGGAAGCGCGACGTGGATGGGTCCACATCCATGGGTTCCGGTCCTGTATTTCGGGCCTCCCTAGGACGTTGCCTAAAGCTACCATTATCCCGCTGTTGGGAAACCTGGTTCTGGTTGTTCTTTTGACCCCGGGAGAAATGAGGGTTTCGCATGGGTTGTTGGTCGTCATAAGGACGACGAGTCTGAGCGGAGGACGATGCTGTTCCTCTGTTCTTCTGAGGACCATTCTCAGTATTTCTCACGAAACTTGTTGCAAAGGCATACCTCTCGTTACTAGCCTCCGCTTCTTGCGCTAACGCTAGTGCGGTCGGCAGGTCTCGAGGTTGGGCCGGGAATACGGCCATCTTTAAGGGCTTTCTCAATCCTGATACAAATGTATGTAATGCATCGCTTCTGTACTTTTCATTAAGAACGTTCGCTGCATCTCTTTCCTGTGTCATTATGGTCTTGTTTGTCAATAATGTCAGTTTTTTTTCAACCTCATCATAATATTGTAATAGGGTCATATCGCCCTGCCTCAGTATATCTAACCCCTGCTGTATCACCCTTACACCCTTGTTTTATCAGCGTAGGTGAAGTCGAATCTGGCTATAATGGCCCCGAAATTCAACACTGTATTGAACGATGCCAGCGTGGCGCTGGCCGCTCCTCTGATTTTATTCCTAAGGATGGCCACAGCCTGATAATGCCTAGAGCTACCATCATATGGCCGGAATAATTCGTATGCTGCGGTTGCAGCCTGACGCCAGGAGACATACTGTTCTTGCTTGCCCTCGAATTCCGGCACTGATTTAACTATGTCTAGCGGCTCGTCACATGTTACTCCGGGTACAATCTTTACTTCCTCAAATACCTCCACCTCAGGGGTGTCTGACACCTTACTAGTAAGTCCCCGTACCTCTTCACAGAGCCGCTGAATTTTGGCGTCCATTTCCCTAGTCATTTCATTAGCCTGAAACTGTAGTGCTGCTCGGACCGCGGTCTCTACTAAAGGAACAAGCTCGGCTGCACTTATTGCAGGAGCTGCCACGTCTTTACCCTTTTCGCCGGAAGCCGGATTCATTTTTAAGCTTCCTTTCTTTTTCTTATATTCTTTATAACTGTCGATGAACTCCTCCTCACTAGAATTCAGAGATTCGGAATCCTGCATAGAAGGTCAGAAAACCAAATGAACGGACTCGCAAGCAAAGGGAACCAAAAATAATTTTCTTTTCCTTCTTCTTTTTTTTTTTTTTTTTTTTTTTTTTTTTTTTACTATTATTCTGTCGTACTCAAAATAAGACAGATAGAGAACACTTCACTTTAATCTTGTAGAAGGAAAAAAAAATATCTCAAGTATTCAAATTTCAGAAGTTTTCCTCTGGTTGCCAGCGATATAAATGGAATTTCGTTCGTGTTTTTTTTTTTTTATTTTTAATATGTTTTTCTGTTTTTTTTTCCGCAATATGAGTATTTACTTTTTAAAAAATTTTGCAATAGTAAGCTGAGAATTACTCTACATATGTGTTTTTGTTTTTTCGTTTTTTTTTTTTTTTTTAAACTGTGAACGTCTCACTTACATGTTTCTCATTCTGTCCGAATGTCGGTCCCTATCTTCAGTGGTTGCGGTGCGATGTTGTTGTTGTTGTTGGTTGCCACTCCGGTCATCTACAGATAAGAATCTGTTTCTTCGCCGCTGCCCAAAAGCCGTCCGCTTATGGTGACAAATGAATTTTTATGTTTTTTTTTTTTTTTTTTTTTTTTTATAGCAGAATGCTCTGCCTTGTTGTTGTTGTTTTTCCTTTTACTTTTTGTGTGACTGACCTTAAGTCAGTTTTTACAGTTTTGGTTTTTAACTTTTCTTGCGTTATTGTTGTAGGGGTTTTTTGTTTTTTTGTTTTTTAATTTTTTTATTTTTATCCACTGTTGTGTGGTAATAGTAATTTTAACTTCCCCCTTTTTTTTTATTACTTTTTTTTTTTTTAATCACAAAATAACTTTCTCAGCGATGGCTGGTTCTCGTCACAATTTTAACTGTTGTATCGGATGAGTAGTGTTTGTTTTACCGACGCAGCGATGGCTGTTTTCCGTCAACTTAAAGATTTTTTTCTTTTTGCGCGATTGCGTAGAAAAAATTTCGATTAGCGATTGCTGTCGAATTTTAATTCATTTAATTAATAATTTGTTACTTTTACGCGTTTGCGCGCGGAGCCTCTTTAAATACCCGTTGGGCGCCAATTAACATCAAGTGTTCCTTTTAAATGATAAGTCGGTTACAACTTATTAGTTGGATTATTTTGCTTTATTATTATATTGTTTATTAACGGACAAGTTTACATTTCGGATTCTTACCAGAGACTGAAGACTACTTCTCACAGTCCCATTTTTATAATGCTAACTTACTTCTACCTTAGCCCTACATTATGCTGAGTCGGCACCTTGCCGTGGCCGACTCCGCCACCGCTGCCATGGTTAGCAGCGACGCCAACTGCGCAGTGACGCTGGCTCTGCAGCGTCAGCACTGCACGCGCTGTGGATTGTGGGCTCAGCTATTTGACATCCGCTGGGTCTTTTGCTGACCCAGTCGGACTGCTATCCGGTGTCAATGCACCCAGGTTAACTTATATGCCTTTGCTTTTGTGGGCGTTACAGTGCAATTGCAGTGTGTGTGAGAGCTTTTAATTGGCCTGGAACGAGTGAGCAGCGACAGTCTCTTTTTGCGTTTACAGTCCACTAACAAATTCTCCGAAATGAGTATGACACCAGAACAGCTCTCGGCTGCGATAAACAACTCGGTCCAAGGCGCTTTGCGCACACAGGCAGAGTCGTTTCAAAAGCAGATAAACGATTTGGTGGGGCAAATAAATAGCACACAGGGTCACAGGAAGCATATGTTTCTTGGCGACAGGCGGCACGGGCTGCATATAAAATTTTCGAAAAATAAAAGGGCAGCTCTCGCCATTATCAGGCGGTGTTAATAATAAGGAGCGAAATTCGCGGCACAACTGATGCCGCCCTCGCATTCTTCAACACACCATTGAATTTCGAGGCCATCATCAATTGGTTAGATTTTACATACAGCGACAAGCGGCCAATCCATGTTATCGAGCAGGAGCTTGGCACGCTGAGACAGGGAAACATGTCCGTGTCCGAATACTACGATGATGTCGAAAAGAAATTGACCCTTTTGACGAACAAAGCCAATATGACCTATGATAGCACGTTTGCGCAGGGCCTTTGCGAGAAGTTTAGGGGTGATGCCATGAGGGTATTCATCTCGGGCTTAAAGCGTAGCTTGACCGATGTCATGTTTGCTGCCCATCCCTCGGACTTGCCCACAGCTCTAGCATTAGCCCAGGAAATAGAGGCTAATCATGAAAGGTATAATTTTGCTTCTAGTTATGCTAGGGGGCAAGAAGAAAAGGTCCAAAGGTCGGAGAAGAGGCAGTCGAATGGAGAGCAAAAGTACGCCCCGAAGCAGAGTGGGCATGCTCACTCCAAGTCCCCACACTACAAACAGCAGCTGAGCAGTAGGCCAGGTGATCAAGCCAGAAATAGGCCAAGCGATAACGCACCTGAACCAATGGAGGTAGACTCCTCGTCACGGTTCAGGCAGCCTACGACATATCAGAGGCCCAGTAACTCAGGCAGAGCCAGCTACGGGGGCACACAGAATCCGAAGCGACCGGCATCAGGGCGCACATCGGGGCAAACGGTGAGGCAAAGGGTCGACCATATTGCCTCAAATTCAGAGCAAGCCCAAGCCGCCTACACCAAGTCGGCCGCAGAAGCAGTTGACCAAGTAGAGTCAGGGAGCGAAGCGGAGTCAGAAGATGACGCCGTTAGTTTTTTAGGGGAAGGTCCCTGCTGCCCTACATTCAGCGCAGAGTAGCGGGGGTCAGCAAAAAATTTTTAATCAACACTTGTGCAGCTAAAAGCTACATCAGGTCCTTCGAACAACTTGAGGGCATAACCCCTGTAAACAAACCCTTCACAGTGCACTCGATTGTCAATTTTTAGGGTAAAATCCCCCTTTTTCATGCTAAATAGCCTATCAACCTTTGATGGGATCATTGGCCATGACCTGCTGCTGCAGGCAGGAGCCAGCCTCCACTTAAAAGACGGGGAATTAAGAATAGGAACAAAAATCGAACCGCTGAAATATTATGAATGCACCGACGTCAATATGACTAAGGCAGCAGATATTGAAGCATCGCCCTCACTAAAAGCAAAATTCGTACGAATGCTAAGGGCAAGGGACAAGGCCTTCGCAGACCCGAATGAGGCTCTGTCGTTCAACACTTCGACCATTCGAACGGAAAACGAAGAGCCAGTTTATTTAAAACTGTACCCTAACCGATGGGCGTAGCAGACTTTGCAGACCAGGAGATTAAGAATCTCCTAAAAGACTAAATCATCCAGGAATCCAAGTCACCATATAATAACCCAATATGGGTAGTAGACAAAAAAGGGGTAGATGAGGCTGGCAACAAAAAGAAGCGTCTGGTAATGGATTTCAGGAAGCTAAATTCGAAAACCATTGCCGATAAGAGCCCAATGCCAAATATATCAATGATATTAGCAAACCTCGGGCAAGCCAAATACTTCATGACACTAGATCTGAAGTCGGGCTACCACCAGATTACTCTGGCGGAACGCGACCGGGAGAAAACTTCCTTCTCCGTGAATGGAGGGAAGTACGAATTTCGAAGACTCCCGTTCGGTCTGAAGAACGCGGGAAGTATCTTCCAGCGGGCCATCGACGATGTGCTGCGCGAACAAATAGGAAAGACGTGCTACGTCTACGTAGACGATGTCATAGTTTTCTCCAAAAATGAACCTGACCACGTCAAACACGTGGACTGCGTCTTAGGAAAATTATATCAGGCCAACATGAGGGTGGCCATGGAGAAATCAAAATTCTTCAAAACAAGCGTGGAATACCTCGGCTTTTTGGTAACCAATCAGGGAGCAAAAACTGATCCTGAGAAGGTCAAAGCTATTCAGCATTACCCTGAGCCCAAGTCCCTGTATGAGGTTAGGTCCTTCCTGGAGTTGGCATGCTACTATAGGTGTTTCGTGAAGAACCGTTAGCAAACACATGGCAAAAAAGATGCCCGTTGCCTTTAATGACTTGCAGCGGTTTGCATTTGAGAGACTGAGAAACATTTTGGGCTCAGAAGACGTAATGCTGATGTACCCGGATTATCGGAAAGCATTCGATCTTACCACCGATGCTTCGGCTTATGGCATTGGTGCCGTTCTCTCCCAGGGTGGCCGTCCAATAACAATGATTTCAAGAACACTCAAAGATAGAGAAGTCAACTACGCTACTAACGAGCGTGAGTTGCTGGCTATCGTGTGGGCATTAGGTAAACTCCGTCAGTATATCTACGGGGCCAAGGAGATTAACATCTTCACCGATCACCAACCATTGACCTTTGAAGTTTCTGAGGGAAACCCCAACGCAAAGATCAAACGGTGGAAAGCCCGAATTGATGAAACCGGTGCCCAACTATTTTAAAAGCCCGGTAAAGACAACCACGTTGCCGACGCCCTATCCCGGCAAAATGTTAACGCACTCGATGATAATGGCCAGGCCTCTGATGCTGCCACAGTTCACAGCGAGGCGTCCCTCACTTATACAATTGAAACGTCTGAAAAGGCGGTTAAATATTATGGGAACCAGAAGAACGCAATCCACTGCGATTTTCACACACTGGCGCAGGTACAAGACGAATTGGTAAGGACATTCCCTACCACAAAGTTTCAACATTGCAAAAAAAATGGTCACCGACATATTCGATATTGGTGAGAGAAGGGAGATCATGACCGAAGAACACAATCGTGCACATAGGGCTGCGCAAGAAAATGTCAAACAGGTCATGACAGACTATTATTTCTTAAAAATGACCAAACTTGCGAACGAAGTCGCACTAAATTGTAAAGTCTGTCGAAAAGCCAAGTACGACAGGCACCCGAAAAAGCAGGAACTGGGCGAAACGCCGGTACTCTCGTACGTAGGTGAGATGTTGCACGTGGACGTATTCCCAACTGATAGGAAGCAATTTCTGACATGTGTCGACAAGTTCTCAAAATTTGCCATGGTGCAGCCGATCCCTTCGCGGACCATTGAAGACATTAGAGTCCCCCTAATGCAAATAATGAATGTGTTCCCTCACGCTAGACAACTCTACTGTGACAATGAACCATCTTTGAAGTCAGAAACAATAAGGTCCCTTTTAGAAAATCGCTTTGCTGTTGTAACAGCCAATGCGCCCCCACTCCATAGCACGTCCAACGGTCAGGTGGAAAGGTTTCATAGTACCCTGCTAGAAATAGCGAGGTGCCTGATATTAGAAAAAGACATAAGCGACACAACCGACCTGATACTTCAAGCGACCATTGAATATAATAAATCGGTCCATTCGGTCACCAAGGAGAAGCCAATGAACATCCTCCTCGCGACCCCCTCAGAGTCCCACCAAAAAGTGGGGAACAGAATAAAGGTGGCACAAGCCAGACAAAACACTAGGGAGAACAGAGATGGACAGAGTAGGGTGTTTGATGTAGGTGAAAAAGTGTTGGTGAAAACCAACAGGAGATTGGGGAATAAATTGACACCGCTATATGTGGAAGAGTCTATTGAAGCGGACTTGGGAACAACGGTCCTCATTAAGGGGAGGGTGGTCCATAAGGACAACCTTCGTTAGGAATAGGCAGTTAATTAGGAACTTTAGGAATAAGCCGTCTATACTTGTACTTATGAATCACCTTTCACCTTTTAGGTTGCCTTTTATAATTCTCCTAACCTTCACTTTGACCGCGGGACGCATCGCGGATTATTCTCACTCTGATTACATCCCAATATCAGATGGGAATGTGGTAGTCTGGGAATCGTATGGTTATTTACGCCACACGACGAACCTGACTGAGTTTGAAAGGATGATAGAGGAGACCAAAGGTTTGTCCGATTCATTCATTCACTCGCATATGCGAAAATTGTTGGATGTCGACACAGCGCACGTCCAAACCATGTTGTCCGCAATAAACGTTCACCGCAGAATAACGCGTAGCTTGAACTTCTTGGGGTCTGCTTTAAAGATTGTCGCCGGAACACCGGACGCGGCAGACTTGGAGAGCATTCGGATTACCGATGCCTAGCTCATTGAGTCCAACAACAGGCAGGTAGCTATTAACACAAAAACTCAAGACCAAATTAATGCACTCACTAGCACTGTCAGTTTATTACTCACTGAATCTGCCAAAAAGTCCCAAATTGATACGGGACATTTGTACGAAACCCTCCTGACACGAAATAGAATATTAGCCACAGAGATTCAAAATATCACGCTTTCAATTACACTTGCGAAAATCAATATAATTAACCCCGCCATATTAGACAGTGCCGATATAAAGAATATTTTCAATAATCAATTTACAGAACTAGCAACTACCGATGTCTTAGAATTAGCTAGTGCTAAGATACTGCATGAAAATAACCTAATCCATCTAATAATTAAGTTTCCTATTGCTAAGTTACTTTGTAAGAAGGTCATCATCGGCCTCCAGCTGGCCGACAACATCCTGGCTGAATGTGGAAATGAGATTCGAAGCGTGGCGAACTGCAGCATTGCGACTACAACAACGTTCTGCAAGCTAGCCGAGAGCACCTCTTGTGCCCAAGGTTTAAACACCGGTGGCGTTGTCCACTGCGAGACCCAGCCGAGCCATCTCGAGCCTGTCACCCTTGTCGATGACGGCATCATCATTGTCAACGACCACCCAGCCGAAGTGCAGATTGACGACGGCCCAGTAGCAAAAATATCTGGCACCTTTCTGCTCACATTTACAAATCATGCCATGATCAACGGCACAAAATTCATGAATCGTAACAACATCCAAAGCCGACTTCCGGGTGTAGCAGCCTCCCCATTGTTGAACATCACCGGCCACAGCCCAGTATTGAGCCTGAAATTCCTACAAAAACTAAACGAGAAATGCCTCAACTTCATCACAAATGTTGGGAACAAATTTTCCTCTAGCTCAAAGTCTGTGCTGGTCTTGCGTTTCGGTTTGGGAGTCTGCGCCTTGGCGAGCAGCCTGATACTACTGAGTCACCTAAGAGTTAAGCGGCGTAACGAACGGCAAATAGCAGAGATGATCTCCAAAATGGGTTCGAACGAGGACGGCCGCACTTCTGTGTGGGGGAGTAGTTAACAAGTAACTCCGGCCCACTGTGCGAGCCGAAGGCACCAGGCGGCTCGCAGCAGAATTCGCCGGCTCAGCGTAAGTTGAGATGGTCAGAGGTTGGTTCATTGACCAACAATGTTGCGAAACATCCGCTGACCAAACTGAGCTCGCACGAGGCGCAGTGTCAGCGCTTTCCACGCCGCGGCTGCACAGAAGACAGAGGTAGTGTCATCCGGCACTTAGCTATAATATTCCTTTGGTGTTAGCTTTATTTTGGATTAAGAAGAGCGGTTGATAAGAGCACTTCGTGCCTTGTAATAAATAATTTGTATCACCGAATCTTAAAATCTCAGTCTTCATTGCCGCGGCATAAGCCCGGCACCGACTTAAAAATCATAGTTCGCGATAACGAACCAAAAAATACTAATTTATACAAAAATGTTGGCAATATGTTACTACGAAAGTGCTTATTCCGCATAGTTGAGATACCAGTGATTTTTGGCAACTATTTTAATAATAACATACGAAGAAATTTAAGTTTAATCATTGTTTATTTTGTAGCCAAGATCACGCGACCGTTTGCACACAGAGCTAATCGAATTGTAAAAAATGAACATATGCTGCACTCAGCAGAAGGCCAAGGGCAGCTGTGCGAAAAGTAGTGCAAAAGAAATAACAAAAATGATATTTTTAGGTTTTACAATTTAAGAGGCAATTTAAGAGAGTTTGAATTTGATTTAGGCAAACAATAGAGTTTTATGATGCGTTTTCTGCTGCTGCGCCTGACATACTCCCCCCGTTGGAAGCCTGTCTTTCAACATCATCAGAAAGGGGCAGCAGGCATAGTTTATTCGCAGCTCTTCTTGTGGATCCTACTGCAGTTTTGAGCTCTGCAACGCGGCATTCGCCATCCTTTCCATGTATCAAAGTTGTCACTCTTCCTAATTGCCAGCGCATGGGTGGGAGATTTTCGTCCTTTATGAGAACCACGTCATTCACCTCATTTGACACGCTGTTGTAGAAGGATAGAAGCGATTCCAGAACTGTTGCTGTAATTGAGTTACACGCTGCCAGCCATCAAGTCGGTTATAATTGAGCCTGGTCAGATCGGGCTCAATAACAGTACCTGGAGTGACACCAAGAAGCAAATGGGCAGGAGTCAGGGCATCCAAATCAGCCGGATTTTCTGATAGTGAAAGTAAGGGGCGAGAGTTAATCACTGCCGAGATCTGACATATAAGGGAACGGAGTTCATCAAATGTGAGGATGCAGCAGCCAACCGAGCGCTAGAAGTGATGCTTGGCAGTTTTCACAGCAGCCTCCTATAATCCACCAAAGTTAGGAGAACGAGGAGGGATAAACTGCCAGGCGATGCTATCGGCGAGGCAGAACTGATGAGCCGCTTTCATATGAGGATCACTCAGCAAGAGCTTCTTCAGATCCAACAGCTCATTTTTGGCTCCGACAAAATTAGTGGCGTTGTCTGACCAAATTTGACTGGGTTTCCCGCGAGTGGCAACGAATCTTTTGAGAGCGCCAATAAAGGATGCTGTTGTCAAATCCTTGACCAATTCCAAATGGACTGCCTTGCTCGCGAAACAGATAAATACGCCAATGTAGCATTTGATGGGAGACCTAGTGCGAACCTCTGATTTATAAAGAAACGGGCCGCAATAGTCGATTCCAGAGATGGCAAATGCACGAAAACCTTCAAGACGCTCCTTTGGAAGATTGGCCATGATAGGTTCCTGAACTGTTGGCTTGGCTTTAAAACACACCACACACTTGCTAACCGCCTTTGAAACAGTTCTCAGCCCTCCAATTGGCCAATACTGAAGACGAACTTTAGCCAAGAGTGCGCGGGGTCCCGTAAGGGGATGACGACGAGGCAGGATAATTGGATGTTGAGCGTCATATGGAAGCGATGAATTTCCAAGTCGCCCTCCAACTCGTATGAGTCCAGAATCGTCAATGAACAGCAACAAGGAAGCAATTGAACTTGATTTCTTAACGGCACCATTTGAACGTAGATCTTTGATGTCCTCCCATAAATTGGATAGCTGAATAACTCGTACCACGATGCACGTCGGCAATGTTGAGTCCGGGATGTTTTTTCCGATTAATGAATTTATACATGTATCCAAACACGCGCTGCATGGAGGGGAAAGAATTTAAGCACTTGAGTCCTTGGGTGATATCCATATAAGGAGATTTAATTAGCAACAGCCTTTTCCGCAACTCAAGTGCGGGCTTTTCCGGAAGGACGCGAGCCGGCCAATTATCACGCTTGCCAAGGAGATACGTAGGCCCATTAAACCAAAGTGTTGACTCAGCCAGCACCTCAGGAGTCGCTCCTCTAGACAGTATATCAGCAGGATTGCAAGCCGTGGGAACATGGTGCCACTCCATGTCAGACGTAAGCTCCTGAATAGATGTTATGCGATTCGCTACGAAGACGTTGAATCGGAAGGGCTCATCATTGATCCAAGAATGTGCAACGGAGGAATCTGTCCAACAGTAGTATTGGCCCTTAAAAATATTCATGTTTGAAATTTCATGCATCATCTTGGCCAGCAATACAGCTCCACACAATTCCAACTTTGGTACCGAAAGAGTTTTTAAGGGGGCGACTCGGGATTTTGATGGTAGTAGTAGATGGCAGTAGATGGCTCCCTGGTGTGCGACCTTTAGAAACAATGTAGATGCAAGCTCCATAAGCTTCCTCACTGGCATCGCAAAATCCATGGACTTCCAGGCTGGCATCTTCCATTATTACAACTCTTGGAAATGAAAGTCGTGAGACACTCTGGAAACTATTGCATAATTCGATCCAGGAAGTATGTCGAGCCAAAGGTAAGCTCTCATCCCAAGTCAGCTTATCCTTGCAGAGCTGTTGAAGAAAGACTTTACATTTTGTAATAACTGGCCCTAGAAGGCCAAGTGGATCATAAAAGCGAGCAAATTTGGCCAAGACGTAACGCCTACATGGCTTGCCACTCGTATCTAACCAGGACAAGAAAAACAAAAGTTGATCGGATGCCGGATCCCAAGCAAGGCCAAGAGTTTTTGTGATGTCGCTTCCATCGCTAAACTTCAAGAATTTTTCCTGTTCCTCAGAAGCAACATCTCTAAGGACCTCTGGATGGCTGGAACACCACTTTCGGAGCCTAAAGTTGCCTCGAGAAAGAAGATTGGCAGTTTGGTGCATTTTATCAATAACTTCCTGAACTGAATTGCCTCCAGAAATGAAATCATCCACGTAGAAATCTTGGAGCAGTGCAGCTGCCCCAACTGGAAACGAGTCCCTTTCATCATATGCGTTGCACGAACAGATAGAAATGATGCTGACTTTGTGCCATAAGTAACAGTATCCAATTTGTACACATCCAGATCTCTATCTGGTGCATCCCTCCATAAGATGCATTGCAAATAATTATCAGGCGAACTTACTCTCACACAGCGATACATTTTGCAAATGTCTCTTGTGAGAGCAACTTGATAAGTGCGAAAGCGTATAAGAATGCTAATCAGCTTTGGCTGAATAACAGGTCCTGCCATCATGACATCGTTGAGGGAATAGCCAGATACAGTTTGAGCAGAGCCATCAAAAACTACTCTTAGTTTTGTTGTAGTGCTATCCTCCTTAAATACACAATGATGCGGCAGGAAATATTTGCAGAGAGTAATAGACGTAGGAGCAACTCGAGACATATGGTTTAAGTTAAGATACTCCTTGATGAAGGCAGTATATTCGATGCGCAGGTTTGGGTGCCTCTCCAATTTCCTTTCCAAATGAAGGAATCGACGGTATGCTTGATTGTATGACTCTCTAAGTGAATCAGCAGTGAGCTTCAAAGGCAGGCGTACAGAGTATTCACCAGTAGACAGACGAGTAAAATTATCAACGAAATGCTTCTCGCATTCCCTTTCCTCTTTGCTGAACCTTGGGCCGGTGACATCACAACTTTCTACTTCCCAAAATCGGCGAAGCAGTTTATCGAGACTGGCATCCATTTGCAGGGGCTCATCATCTTTGTAGTTCTGAGCAGCCACAAGTGATGTGTTGCGCAGTCTTTCACCACCACCTGAAACTATCCAGCCCAACCGAGTTTTCTGTAGTAGGGGCAATCCTGGAACCAACTTAATTTGACCAATCCACAATAGTTCGTAAAACAGGCTGGCACCAAGGAGAATATCCACTCGCTGAGGTCGATAAAATGCAGGATCAGCTAGATATTTGAAGGTATTTTCCAATTTGTGGTATCAAGGGCTATACTTGGCTGCCTGTCGGTGGTCGTCGGAGCAAAAAGTGCTGAGAATGTGGTTGAGTATTCGGAAATTCTACATTGCATGCAAATGTTAACAGTGATGCCATCAGTAGCGACGCAAGTGTCGCCAAGACCAGAAACCGTTGCTGGAGATCTGGTTTTCTTTAGCTGAAGTTCATGAGCAAGTCGAGATGTAACAAGGTGTAGCTGAGAACCAGAATCTAGTAAGGCTCGGCAAGGAACCAATGAACCTGAGCGATTTTTAATGAGAATGACTGCAGTGGCTAGGAGCACCACATCAGTATGGAGACTTTGGGCAGGAAGAGAGGTGGATGGTTGCGGTAATGTTGTAACAGAAGTATTTGACACTGCTTCAGAAATAGAAGAAGCAAAGGACGAAGCATGTCCTTGGGATGCATCTGGATGCAGTAGGGTGTGATGGCGTGATCCACAGATGCGGCAATTCCCTGCATTGCATGTACGGGACTGGTGTCCTTTTTTAAGACAGTTGAAACAGAGTGCAAGCCTTTTAGTTTCATTCTGATGAAGGTCAGATGAGCAACTTAAAAATTTACTACATTAGTAGATTCCATGGCCAACGATTTCACAAACACGGCAGCCAATTTGGTTAGTTTCGGATGCAATGAAGGCCTTTTTACTGTGGTTAGTATAGCTTTTTCCCACCTGAGAGCTAGGCGAGAGACAGGCCATAGCGTGCTGTATGCTTTCCAACTTCTGGCATCGCTCTTCCAAGAATGTAAAAAACTCTTCTGCAGTAGGTATATTGTTCTGTGTCGCATTCTCCTCCCAATTCGTTTGAGTCACAGGATCCATTTTCTGGAGCAGAAGGTGGACAATCATGCATCCAGATATTTGGGGTGAAGTTCCTAATGACACCAAAGCTCGCATGTGTTGAGCCAACTTATCGGAAAACTCCCGAAGTTTTACAACTGATCCACTCTCTTGAGCCCAAGAATCTCTCTGATATGTGCCTGAAAAACAAGACGTTTATTATTGAAACGTTTATTTAAAATGTCCAGAGCCACACGATAATTGGCACTGGAGATTTCCAAAGATCAAACCGCATCCAACGCCGGGCCGTTCAGACATGAACGCGGATGCTGAAGTTTTTCAATTCAATTCAGCGAATTAAACACTGGCAGAAAATCCGCATACTCCGTGTATCCACCTAAAAATGTGGGTAGCTTAATTTCGGGTAATCGCGTTCTGTGAACCCGACCAACGGTGACACTCGATTGATCAAGAGTATCGGCCGGCCGGAGGATGGAGGAGAGTAGCATTTGAGACTGACATTTCTTAAGATGTACTCTTAACCGCGACTTCACAGATATCACCAGCATATCAAATTTAGGTATTATTTTTAGTTTAGTGAGGAAAACACTTTCTGCTATGTTGTTTATGTGGTTATTGAAGATATCAATATTGAAACTTATTCTAGTAACATATTGTAGCAGATGTATTTCTTTTTGTTCCTCATTAAACGATTTGTAGATTTGGTTACTATAATTTTTTTAAAATTCATTAATTATTTCTTGTTCTTTGTTAATATGTTCTGTAATATTTTCAAATCTTAGTATAGTTTCCTTATTAAATAGTGTTTTTTTATTAATGTTTTCTATTATTTCTTTTTGGGGGAAAGTATACAAGGTAAAGCTACTGACTGCGTTCAACTTGGTGGGCGCCAGTGTGATCCTTGTCCCTGCTTTTTTCAAGTCGACGCACTACCTCCACGTGGTTTTCCCTGGATTGTAACTTAGCATCCGTTGAGTTATAAACCAAAGTGCACGGCGGGATCCTAATCCTTAAATTAGGTTTTGGCGTAGGACTTGATATCCACCCAAGGAAAATATTACATCAGTGAAGAATGCAAGAGGAGCCTCGGATAGATACCTGAACAACGTTGACGACCACGGCAAATTCAAAAAGGATAATGATTTGAGAGTATGCACCTGGAATGTACGCACATTGTACAGAACTGGTGCCACTCAGCAACTAGTGGATACTCTCAGCAATTTAAAGGCTGACATTACGGCTATTCAGGAAATTCGATGGAACGGAGTGGGATGCAAGAAGCAAAGGAATTGTGACATATACTACAGCTGTCATACTGATAGGCACGAGCTTGGTTGTGGATTCGTCGTAGGAGCCAGGCTACGGAACCGAGTCTCACAGTTTACACCCGTAAACGAGAGACTTGCGACGATCCGAGTAGCTGCCAAATTCTTTAACATCAGCTTTATCTGTGCGCATGCCCCAACGGAGGAGAAGGACGACGCCATCAAGGATGCCTTCTATACACAACTAGACCGAGTGTATAGCCGCTGCCCGTCGCATGACATTAAGATCCTACTCGGGGATTTTAATGCCAAAATCGGACGGGAACGCGTCTTTGGAGCAACCGTTGGACAGCACAGCCTACATGAGTCTACCTCGGAAAATGGTCTTAGGCTTATAGGTTTTGCTGCTGCGCACAATATGATAGCGAGTAGTACAAGATTCCGTCATCTCAACATCAACAAAGCCACCTGGCTGTCACCTGATCGTCTGACCTGCAACCAGATTGATCATGTTGTGATCGATGCAAGACATGCGTCTAGCATTCTTGATGTGAGATCGTGTCGGGGTCCTAACATCGACTCTGACCACTACCTTGTCGCAGCCAAGGTTCGCGCACGGTTGTGTGTCGCGAAAACCTCACACCAAGGTATGCCAAGAAAGCTTGACATCGGAAAGCTGCAGTCACAACAGCACAGGGATGCCTTCTCAACTCGACTCTCCGGCCGACTTGGCCAGCTCACTCCAACGCCTACAAATACTTCAGATATGTGGACGTACATATCTACCGCCATTAACACTTCTGCTGTGGAAACCCTTGGATTCCAACGTCCTCCAAAACGGAATCCATGGTATGATCAGGAGTGTCAGGATGCGACTGCTGCAAAGAACGCTGCATACAGGCGGACGCTGCAAGCAGGAGCTACACGAGCAGTGGTGAATATTTATAGGATGCAGAGAAGAGAGGAGAAGCGCCTTTTCAGGAGGAAGAAGCAGGAGATGGAAAGGCTTGAGTGTGAGAAGTTGGAGAACAGCAGGAGCAGGAATGATGCCCGCGACTTTTACAGGAGGGTCAAACGCATGACTCAAGGGTATAAGTCTGGATCGCTTGCCTGCAGGAGTGATGATGGAAATCTTGTCACAGATGCAGAGACCGTACTGAGATTATGGAGGGACCACTTTGAAAGTCTTTTGGCTGGAGACAACCAAGAGTCCGATGAAGAAGATCCACTAACCCCAATCAGAGAAGATGGTGTTGAAGTTCCCATCCCTAACTATACGCAAGTCGAAGTCGCCATAAAGCGACTTAAAAACAATAAAGCCGCGGGAGCGGACGGCTTACCGGCTGAATTGTTTAAGGCTGGAGGCGATGAGTTGGTAGGGTGCATGCACCAGCTCATTTGCAACGTATGGTCAGCGGAAAGTATGCCCAATGATTGGAGTCTCAGTATGATCTGCCCCATTCTGAAGAAGGGTGATGAAACACAACGCACCAACTATCGTGGCATCAGTCTTCTTCCCGTCGCATACAAAGTTCTCACGACCGTAATGTGTGAGAGACTTAAGCCATATGCTGAAGCATTGATTGGACCGTATCAATGCGGCTTTCGTCCTGGCCGGTCCACAGTCGACCAGATCTTCACATTACGTCAGATCCTGGAGAAAGCGTATGAGAATCAAATCGACACCTACCACCTGTTTGTTGATTTTAAAGCTGCTTTTGATAATCCACGGCGAGGTTGCCTGTACACCACCATGTCTGAGCTTGGTATTCCTGCAAAGCTAGTACGGCTTTGTAGAATGACATTGAGCAACACTATCAGCTCTGTCAAGGTAGGAAAGGACCAGTCCGAAACCTTCAATACCAGGCGGGGTCTCAGACAAGGCGACTCGCTATCTTGTGTGCTCTTCAACCTGCTGATGGAGAGTGTCATAAGGAAAGCTGGAGTGCATCGGGTGGGCACAATATTGGGACAGAAATGTGTCCAGCTCCTTGGTTACGCTGATGATATTGATATTATTGGCCGTACCAAGCGTGATGTGACTGCGGCTTTTGGAGCAATTGAAAGAGAATCGGCTAAAGTTGGTCTAGCGGTGAATATGGGCAAAACTAAGTTTATGGTGTGCAGTAACAGAGAGTCGCGGCGTCTTGATTCACATCTTACTGCTGGAGACTATGACTTTGAGTTGGTCAAGGACTTTGTCTACTTAGGAACTGCAGTGACCAGCAACAACGATGTCAGCCTGGAGATCAAACGAAGGATCACGCTTGCCAACAGGAGTTACTTTGGGCTCAGTAGGCAAATGAACAGCAGAGCCCTCTCTCGAAAGTCGAAGCTAACCCTTTACAAAGCACTCATCATCCCAGTGCTTCTATATGGTGCGGAAGCCTGGACAGTGACGCAGTCAGATGCAGCTGCTCTTGGTGTCTTCGAGAGAAAAATCCTTCGCAAGATCTTTGGACCTGTTTGCGTTGGCGAAACCTATCGCATCAGGTGGAATGACGAGCTGTATGAGCTATACGGCGATGTGGACATAGTCCAGCGAATCAATATTCAGCAACTTCGCTGGCTTGGTCACATCGCTCGTATGGAGGCAACAACTCCAGCTCGATCAGTCTTCGATGCGGTAGTTGGCGGGCAACGTAGAAGAGGAAGGCCAAGCGCACGTTGGAGGGACCAGATGGACGCAGTTCTGGCGACGCTTGGTGTCACCAACTGGCGCAGTCGCGCACAGGACAGAGAGGCGTGGAGGCAAATCGCGCATCAGGCTCTACCCCGTTAGGGGTGTTTATGCCATATATATATATATTATTTCTTTTTGGTTTTCTTCATCAACGTTAAATCTTTTGTTAATGGATTGGGCGTCTTTAGCGTCCATATTTCCTGTTACAGATTTAATTAAACTGCCGACACCTTTTACTAATCCTCTCTTTTCCCTTTTCTTGGACATTCATTTTTATTTTTAGCTGGTCTAATTTTGTTTTTAAACCATTTATGATTTCTTCCGAAAATCTTACTTGTTTTAAAGTGTTCAATGCTGATTCTATATTTTCCATATTTTCTATGAAATTTTTCGTGTTATCTTGTGTAAGAGGTGTTTGTAGGATCGTACTACCCTTGCGTCTCCCAGATTTATTTTTGCTATCTGGTCGTGTTCCCTCAGTTGTTGGACTTGGATATTTTGTGCTGTTAAACAGCAGAATCTGGAAAATATGACTCTAATTAATATTTTGTTCTCTTTTTGATTTTAGATTTATAGATTTTTTGGTTTTTCTTTGAAATAATAATTAGACCTTTGTCTTCTTTTACGATGTGTTTAGAAAATCGAGGTGTTAGTTTATTTCTCCTATTTTCTTTCCTAAATACTGTCTTTCGGAAAACTTGATGCACGTTTAATGCTGTTTTAATTGAAATTGGGTTTTTAGGGTCAATTTGGTCAGGCAAGGCGACCAAATTTGGGTTAATGAATGACATGGTCGCTCCCGTGTCTATCAGAAATTTTAAAGCGTGTTTGGTTTTTAAATTGATTATGATATGGTAAGAGAGATCCGGACTTTTCTTTAGCTAAATATCCTGTTTGTTTCTCGAGGCACTTGGTTGAAAATTTGCGTCCTCGTCTATATTATGTAGTTCGACATTACGTCCGTGTTCTCATGCGGTCTGTTCCATGATTTGGATGGAACCTTTAAACCTATTACAACTTGAAGTTTCGGGTCTTTTCTGTTCATAATGATGGCTAGGTTTATGGTCTCTTGGCATTATTGCCGGTACGTTATTTCTCTTGGGTTGGAAATTGCCTCTGTCGTTCGGGGCGTATTGTCGGTAGTCCCTTTTGTGTAATTCCGATTTCCCTGATATTCCCTCTGATATCCGTTACGTGGATAAATTTGTCTCTTGTATTCTAACTGCCTAGTTTCCTGTTTTCTCCTGTTTCCTTAGAGGTAGATGTCCCTTTCCTTAACGGCCCACTCGAAGGCTTCTTGGAGGCTGGTAGGTCTCATGGACCTCACAGCTAATCCAAGTGGGCCTTTAATGGCCTTAAAGAACGTACTTAGGCAAGTGTTAGCGAACAAATCTTTTCTTGTTCTGTTTAATCTCGTCCCAATTAAGGCTGGCTCCCGATGTGTGAACCGCATCGTCGGCTTTGCCCTCAATTTTCTGCCTAATTGCCCTGATCGGTTGGTTGTCGGTTCTCCTGATCAAGAGGAGGATTTCTTCTACATTGTTAATAAAGTCGCTGAGTTTTTTCGGGTTGACGTCATAAGGCGGAAGGAAACGGATTACATCCGGGATTTTCAGGGACGATATTAAGTCTATTTGATTTGCTGCGTTAACAGCCTGGTTGAGTGGAGGGGAGCTCGTGGCTGAATTCATTGATGGGATCGAAGATAGTCTCCTAACCGTTTGGAGAAGTTTTTCGGGTTCTTCCCTAATATCTGTTAGGCTAGTGATAGATCTGACTCTGCTCCTAGTGTTTGCGATAAGTTTTTTAACTTTCCCAATCGTAGACATTTAATATCTTGTTTTCGAATGCCCAAAAATTCTGACTGGTCTTTTTGGTCTCTGTATTGAATTTCAAACAAATAAACCAACGTTGCCTCGGACGTCTAGGGGTACTGTTATAGTACCGTGTGTGAGTTATTTAGAATTTCGCGTATTGTATGTTTTGCTTAAAAATAAGTGTATTGTGTTGTTGCTTATCATATGTGTATTACTTAAGAGTAAGTGTATTGTGTTGTTGCTTATCGTATGCGTATTACTTAAGAGCAAGTGTATTATGTTGTTTCTTATGTGTATATTATTTCTAGTAGTAGTGTCTGGTTTTGAGTTTTTCTTAAATGTAGGTGTCGATGTGAGGTGGAACCTTTTGTTGCAGTGGGAGTACTTAAGATCTGTTATAGTTTTGATAATATTATTGTTCTTTTGTAGTTAAAATTTTTTTTTATTTTTTTTTTGTTTGTGTGTGTGTATATGCATTTTAATTATTATTGATATATTTTTTTATGTATGTGTGTATATATATATTATTTTTTGTTCAGTCAATTGGTTGACCTAAGGACATGCACCATATTACGCTTCAGTGACCTCTTCGAATCAGATCGCGTTGCGTTCAGCGTGTCAACGTGGGTTTGACTTGCTTCAGTGACCTATTCAAAAACGAACTGATTCGCGTCCAGAGTTAGGTGAAGTCCGAGTGTGTTACTTATTGATTTTTGTAACAATATTTTCATGTCGACATTTTTCTATCTTTGTTTTCATTTTTAGAAAAAAAAAGTTTTTTTTTATGCCTTATTTTTGTATGGATCAGTTCGTCTTGTTTGAGTGACGTGGTTAGTACACGTACATGCTCGAACGAACTTGCTGATACCGCCGTCGGACCGCCGCAATGGTCACTTCACAGTGTGAAGTTCACACCCTTCAGTGACCTATTCGAACCGATTCATGTTGCGTCCAGCGTGTCGAAGCATACGCTTGACGTGCTTCAGTTACCTGTTCAACATTGTTTGGTTCGCGTCCAGAGTGAAATGCAACCAGCGGTTGTCACTTAACCATACCAACCACTTTGCCATTCGCACGTCACATCGAACTTGTTGTTGTGGCCAAACGGCCCCATCGAACTCTTGCTCGGTTGTAAAGAACTCATAGCTGTGTGGGGCATATGGTCTGACGTTGTGTTGAGCGACACTTATTTTGCACATTCTGTTAAGTCAATTTTTTTTTTTTTGTAACTTAACTTGCACAATACCAACACAGCCACTCACAAGATTATAATTATTAAAGTATCCATTTTGTCCTTGGGAGAGTAGTTGGTCCGTAGATCGACTGCGCCAGATACCGGTGGTGCAGTTTCAGAAGTCCTGATTGCAGTTGTTCCAGGGATTTTATACCAAATGGATATTTCAGGGATTCAAATAATAAAGTAGCTACTCGAATGTTTTCTTTCGTGTTCCCAAACTGAACTGATCTCTACTTTATTTCATAAACTTAAGCTAAGTTAAATGTATACAAAAATGTTGGCAACATGTATCTACGAATATTATGGAAATGTGGCAATCGACATCCTGTCCAAGTGCTGAGTTGCCATTGCAACTATGTATTGTGTTTATAAAGACGATGAACTCTTTCTTGGCGGTTTGTCGGGTGGGACCGAATTGTGTATACCCTGAAATGCAGATTCGGTGACTCTCGCCAGTCTAGGAGGTTTTTTTTTTATTGTAATAGCCCTTGGCTGTTATACGTGGTAGGACGTACGGCCCCCGTATTGTATGGTAATCGCATTACCGATCGGGACAGCTTGGGTACGTTCAATTGTTACACATGGCGCAGTATTTTGCTTCACGAGAACTAACAGAATTTGTGTAACTACCTGTGAATTCGGGTATAGACTTAATAACATCAAATGATTCATCAAATCTGATTAAGCCATTTACTTGGGTCGGTTGGTACTCTTCAACTGTACTTGTACTGGTATTAATTTTTAATTTTAATACTGCAACTTCCTCAGGCTTTTGTTTTGTTCCCTTTTAGTTCAGCGATTAAATTTGCTGTCAAAGTCTGATTTTGACCGATTTATAAGTTTTGAAAGCTACTTATAAGATCCTCCAGTTTTTAATACCCTGTACCCAAAGGGAAAGGGTATACTGGAAAGCTGTGCATGTATGTAACACCCAGAAGGAGACGTCGTAGACCCCCAAAGTTACCCACAATATGATCAGGGTGAGTAGAGAAATCGATTGGGCCATGTCCGTCTGGACGAAAGCAAGGATCTCAGAAACTACAAAAGCTAGAGTTATGAAATTTTGTGTTAAGCATCTATAGGACATGGGAAAGGGCAAGTTTAATTTTTATGTTGATCCGTCTGACCGTCTGTACCTCCGCCCGTGTGGACACCTAGATCTTAGAGACTATAAGAGCTAGGATAACCAAACTTGGGATTCGGACTCCTAATGTGTGTAAGTTAACTCCAAAGAGAGTTTCAATTAATAAAAAAAAATATTTAATCGCAACAACAGAACTGATTTTAATTTAACATATTTGTCCGTACCTAACTTTGCCAGCCCACCTATGCTGCTGGCGTCGGTGCTGCTCTGCTTTGATTTTTGATGCACTCGCTGGCTCGCTGATTCTCACGGAAATTGGGCAGACGCTAAGTCTGCACTTTTATGTTTTGCAGGTGCAACGTTTCTTTTGCAACCGGACGCTCGTGCGACCCCAAGTACCTTTGTTGACGAGTGTTGCGTAAGCGGATAAGTGTGCAGCTCCAAATGTTCTTATCAAAACATTTGTGGTGTTAACTCTTCCACCTTCAAAAACGAACGTCCCTGTTCGTTCTGGTCGGGTACGTTGATTATGACAGGGGTTTCGGCAATGTGGAATGGTGGAATTTTTGTAGGTTATTTTTGATGAAAATCTGGTCCTGAATTTACTAAAATGCTGCGGGTATATTTCTTGCAGGAGGCCTAAAGTACGTTCGTCTGAGTGAAGTCCATTTATAAACGAAAGGGTTTAATCGTTTTTTTTTTTATATTTCAACAAGTTTTTCCACATCGAATGAGAGTTCCTCTATGGTATGTCTATGATAGCTTGGAAAAATTATTTCAAATTTATAAGATTCTTAGATTCTTAGATTCTAAGATTCTTTGATTCTTAAAGACGTTTAGTGGATCCGTAGCCATTGCAATTAGTATTTCTGGCGAGCTGTTACTACTGTGGACTGTTGCGGTGGGGGTGTTTATTTCATCGTTTGTTTGAATGTGTGGTCTACTTAATGCGTCTGCTTCTACGTTTGATTTAAAAGTTAAAAAACGATTTATTGAATTTATATAAAAAAAAATAATTTTTATTTATTCAAAGGTCTAGGTGACCACTCGTTTTGATTACAATTTTAAGACTAATTATTATAAAGTAAGCTAGCCCTAATGAAAGCAGTGTCGCCGGCGTTGGTTGCGGCAGAGGCTTCGTTTCTGAAGATTCGCGGAAACAATGCAGACGTTGGGTCAGCACATTTGGGCAGGTGCATAATATGTAGAGCGGATACTCGTGTGGGAAATAATATGCGTTTATGGGCAAGTGCATTGCACTTATTATGTGGAGCGGATGCTTGCGTAAGAGCGGGTGTCAGGTGATTGACTCTTGAAGTTGTTGGCCAATTGTATATCATATTGAGTTTTATGTGGCGACAACTTATGTTAAGTTAACTCTTCCCCCTTTATTTGGCGCTTGTCTTGAAGTGTTAGAAGTAAGGTAGGTCGTTGAAACGAGGTACTCGTATGACCATTGGGACTGATGGTGGCTGGCTTTCCAATTGTTTAGGCTCGGGGGGAGCTACTTGTAGTATGACCTTCTCTTGTTTCTTTCTGCGTTGGAAGCAGGCACCTGTTATAATCAGTGAGATGCCAAATAGAACTAAAAGTGTGCTTCTGTTGAGAATGGTGTCAGTTTTGAGTTTCTGTAGCCGCTTCGTGTTTTTGATGTGCAGGCTCTCTAATCTTTGCAGGGAAACTACTTTGATTCTTTCCGTCTCTTCTGGTGTTAACTGTATAAGTGGTGCACTCGGTTTCATTAGTATCGCTTCGTTATTGTCAAATTCCACGTCGTCTATCTTCAGGATTTCGTTGAAGAAGCTGATGACATATGACCCCTCCAAGTGTTTCTGTTCATTGTTCCATTTCAGCGTGCCATTGAAGTTGTTCAGCATTAGTAATCCGTTGTCGATTTCTTCCACTGTCTTGACGTGGTCTGCATTGCTGAATACGCACTGCGATCTCTCCTATCAACAGCTTGGGCAAACAAAATGTCTTACTTAGATTTAAAATTTCATTCTTATTACAAATCTTAATGTCGTTATAAGTTTTACAATTTTTGATTATTCCAAATATTTCTTTTTTATTTTTTAGTATTTCATTAAATTTAACATTGATGATAGAGTTGTTTTTGACAATTGGTTTAATTAGAATATTTTCGTATGTTTCTATTTCTAAATTTGGGATCTTAATAACATATAAAAGTGTGGTTTTATTATGTAATACAGAAATGTCTGAAAAACTTAGCATCTCCTCACTGGATAATGATGTTAAGTTTCCAGACTCAAAAATTTTGTGAATTTCTTGAACCTCGTTGTCTCCTAATAAAAATGTGTTTATTACATTAAATTTTGCCCATTGTATGGCATATTTTATATATAGATTGAGTGTTATCTCTTCTGTAAAGTGATCATTCTTTTTTATCAAATTGTTTATGGAATTGGTGATACTAGTCAATTTATTAAGTCTGTACCTGAATTGATTATTAATAACTACCTGCTGTATTTCCACGCGGTACCCAGTGCGTTGATCGCTCTAACAGGTCTACTCTTATGGAAGCTGGAACCAAGTGTGTGGAAGGTGGAGAAAGTTTGGTTAATTTCGTGGTTCAGAGTGTGGTAAGTGTCTGTAGTTCTTAGATTATTTTCTATGTGCCATGAAAGTTTATTCAAAGTTTCATTGATGTAACTTAAATCTATAACGTGGATTAGTCTGGTTGTCGATGATCTTATTTTACCTATTCCTCTATAGATCGTTGCTGTTTGTACGTCCGTATAGTTTGTTATTTTTACGGTTGCGTTATTTCCGGTCAGCGCCCCTAGGGTCAGTATTCTGTGGAAAGGTTTAGTTATTTTTAATATTGCTTTTATGAACTATTTTGCCTGTTTCTGTTAATATGGTGGTGTCCTTGTCCTCTTTAACTATCTCCTTTTTAAATTTGGGTGATAATTTCGAACCTAATCTAACGTTGATTCTCACATAGACTTCGTCTCCTGGTTTGTATGTTTTGATGGGTTTCCGTTTCTTGTTATGGTGTCGTAGGTCCTGGTCTTGCTTCTGTTTTAATCTGTCTATATTGTCTTGCCTAGTTTTCTCGTAATCTTCGGGACTGATTGTCGATACTCTACCAAAGAAAACCTCAAGTGGTTTTTTTCCTGTGACCGAATGAATTGTGTAGTTGTACTCGTACACAGCCCTATCTAGGAGCTCCTCAAAATTCCTATGAGTTCCATTTTTCTTAATACATCTCATTATCTCAGAGAGTGTAGAATGGAATCTCTCAATTTGCCCGTTGACAGTACTTTTGTATGGTGGCGTTTGAAAGACTTCGATGTTCAGTTGATCTTTGAGCATGAAGATAATTGAGGCTGAATTGAGGGCTTTTTCATTGTCCATTATGACGTATTTGGGGACACCGAAATAAAAGACGAGTTCTCTTAAAGGGAGTCGTATATCTTCTACCGCCTTCGACTTTATTATTCGTACTTGGGCTAATTTTGAAAATTTATCAATTGCGGTCAATACTAATTTCTTTTCTGTGGAATATATGTCCACGTGAATAATGCGACCTGGATAATCTGGGATTGGTGTTTGTTTCAATTCTGGATTTGGGGGATGTCTATCGTACTTTCCTTCATTACAGGTCTTGCACTGTTTGACTATTGAATCAATTTTAGCCTTCATCTTTGGGAAGTAGAATTTTTCGGACAGCTGGAGTTTGTTTTCTTGTGAATTTCTATGGGCTCTATTATGAATTTTTAGTATCTGCTCAACTTGGTCGTTTTCGTTCGTTAAGTCTGTTACCCTGGACTGGGTGAAACGAATTTTGTATTTACTAAAACGAGCTGGGTATATTTCCTGGATTCTTCACATTATTGGCTCTGAGGTTTGTATGCCATTAATGACGGATGGGTTGAGATATGTTTTTAGTACTTTTATTAGTTCTTCATTGGAATATTGTTGCCTGTGTACCTCATGTCTGTGATATGTGGGAAAGGGTATACTGAACTTATAGTCTGTCGATTCTGAGGTGAAAAGAAAAATTTGGTTTTTAAACGCGATTATCGGGACTTCCATACTAGGAATAAGGTCATGAACTGAGCTCTCTGCGCTATGTTGGGTTGAGGCTACTGAGTTAATCTGGTTGGGGGGAGCTCGAGACAGAGCATCTGCCACTACATTTGCTTTACCGGGCTTATACTCTAACTCGGAGTCATACTCTTCTAAAGTCGCCTTCTACCTTTTGATTCTTGCGTTGCCATTCCAATTGCTCAATGAATGGGTCAAGGGTTGTTGATCGGTATATATTTTGACTTTAGCTCTACCATATAAGTAGTTCCTAAGAGTTTTCAATCCCCATACTATGGCCAGCATTTCTTTCTCGTTGGCTGCATAGTTTTCTTCCGCCCTTGTCAGTGTTCTGGACAAGAAGGATATGGGTTTATCGTCCTGTGATAGTACGGCTCTTAAAACGTAATTGGAGGCATCTGTTGTTTATTGGAAAACCTTTTTGAAATCGGGATAACTAAGAATGACCTCTTTTGAGATTAAGGCATTCTTTAGTTTTTTAAAAGCCTGTAGGCCTTCTTCGTCAGGTTCTATTGGTCTATTTTTTGATTGGTTTTTGGACACACGTCCATCTTCCCCTCTTAAAAGCGAGGTTAGGGGTTTCGCGAGCCTAGCGTAGTCCCTTATGAACCTTCTATAGTACCCTGATAAACCGAGAAACGATCTTAAGTCTTTCAAGGTTTTTGGGTTTGGGAAGTCGGTAATCGCTGCGACTTTGGCCGGATTGGCCTCAATCCCTTTGTCAGAGATTATAAATCCGAGGAATTCCACCTTAGATTTGAAAAATTCGCATTTGTCTAGCTGACATTTCATGTTAGCATTGTTGACAGTTTTGAAAATCGTTTCTAAGTTCTGCGCATGTGATTTTATGTCTTTACTGAAGACCATTATGTCATCTATATAGAAGTTAAGACACCACTGTTGGCTCCCCCCACTCCCCCACTCGCCGCTCACCCCTGCCACTCCTCGGATTCCTCGCCCAAACAAATATGAAACTCCAAATAAGCGCAACCAACGATTGCGCTTCGCCCGCTTCTGCCCTCGGTCTCGCCTCCACCTCAACTCGCCATGGGTTGCCAAACCCGGAACCCAGTCCAGAAAAAGCGACGGCTACAAAGTAGCAAAAGCAAGTCAGCGGAATTCGGTCTCCCGACCCAATTCTTCCCGCTGACAAGTCGCTCATATTTCCGTCTTGCGCAAGTGGCCCAGCAACAACCAAAAGTGCTGATCTGCACTTCTGGCCGGGCCTGAGCCACTTCAATTGGGCTAGGGAAAAATACTTTAGTTCACTTTTGATTCGAGCGACAAGCGTGCAAGTAGAATTGCTAAGTTTCTCTTAATAAAACAAAATTATATTCAAATCAGAACAAATCACCCCCGGACTTCTCCTTTCAAGGAATAAATATTGGGATTACAGCTGGAAATGACCCGCGCCCTCAGGTAATACCGGCGCGGGCGTCCAGCTAAAGTCGCCCACGAACTCGGAAATTGAAAACAGAAGACGATGGTTGTAAAAAGAGTTCAAAATTTTTTTTTTTTTTCCTTTTCCCCTTTTTTTTTTAACGAGTGCGAAGAGTGTAAAATAAAGTTCAAAATATAAAAGTGAAAAATAAAGAAATGAAAGGTCTTGCAAAGTCAAGATTCAAAAAAAAAAAGAGAAAAAATAAAAATAAAAAATATACACAAAATCTTTTGGGCAGAAACCGAAATTGAATAACATGAAACGTGAAAAAGAATAAGAATGAAAATTACAGTGAAGCGAAATACAAAATACAAGTGCAAAATAAGAACGAAAATAAGAATGAAGATTTAAAAAAAAAAAAAATAAAATAAAAAAAAAATAAAAAATGTTCCTTGTGTGTGATAAAAGTAAAAGAAAAAAACTCCTCGATAGTGTAATGGTGAATGCACCCGTGTTATATCACGCGGGGGATCGGGGTTCAATTCCCCGTCGGGGAGTTACGAAAAAATTATCTTTCCTCCTTTTGTGATTTTTGAAAGTGATTCGCTGTCTCGGGTGGAAACCCTCGCTTTGATTCTTTGACGGCGAAAAACGATCTTATTTCTTGTTTTGCCGTCGGCGTACGCAAATATTTTGTGTTTTGCCGACGGCGGATGCAAGAATTTTATGTTTGCCGTCGGGGGTTATAACGGGTTTCGAGTCCGCCGGAGAGGCTGTCACACTTGTGTCGAGAGGGAGGAAGGGAGTTTTTCTTATTAAATAAAACAAATAAAATAATAAAATAAAAAAAATAAAAATAAAATAAGCAAAATAACCCACCCTGAGCGGATTGGTTCTGTTGCAAGCAGACCGTCCGCCGGTGTAAAAAATTTTTTGCGTCATAAAAAAAATATAATAATAATTCAATATATATATATATATATATATATATATATATATATAAGTTAAGACACCACTGTTGGCTCCCCCCACTCCCCCACTCGCCGCTCACCACTGCCACTCCTCGGATTCCTCGCCCAAACAAATATGAAACTCCAAATAAGCGCAACCAACGATTGCGCTTCGCCCGCTTCTGCCCTCGGTCTCGCCTCCACCTCAACTCGCCATGGGTTGCCAAACCCGGAACCCAGTCCAGAAAAAGCGACGGCTACAAAGTAGCAAAAGCAAGTCAGCGGAATTCGGTCTCCCGACCCAATTCTTCCCGCTGACAAGTCGCTCATATTTCCGTCTTGCGCAAGTGGCCCAGCAACAACCAAAAGTGCTGATCTGCACTTCTGGCCGGGCCTGAGCCACTTCAATTGGGCTAGGGAAAAATATTTTAGTCCACTTTTGATTCGAGCGACAAGCGTGCAAGTAGAATTGCTAAGTTTCTCTTAATAAAACAAAATTATATTCAAATCAGAACAAATCACCCCCGACTTCTCATTCCAAGGAATAAATATTGGGATTACAGCTGGAAATGACCCGCGCCCTCAGGTAATACCGGCGCGGGCGTCCAGCTAAAGTCGCCCACGAACTCGGGGCGACTTAACTGGCGCCCGAGCAGGGACCGTTCTTCCTAAAAGAACGGTGCCCGAAAATTGAAAACAGAAGACGATGGTTATAAAACGAGTTCCAAAAATTTTTTTTTTTTTCCCCTTTTTCCCTTTTTTTTTTAATGAGTGCGAAGAGTGTAAAATAAAGTTCAAAATATAACAGTGAAAAATAAAGAAATGAAAGGTCTTGCAAAGTCAAGATTCAAAAAAGAAAAAAATAAAAATAAAAAATATACACAAAATCTTTTGGGCAGAAACCGAAATTGAATAACATGAAACGTGAAAAAGAATAAGAATGAAAATTACAGTGAAGCGAGATACAAAATACAAGTGCAAAATAAGAACGAAAATAAGAATGAAGATTTAAAAAAAAAAAAAAAATGTGTTCCTTGTGTGTGATAAAAGTAAAAGGAAAAACTCCTCGATAGTGTAATGGTGAATGCACCCGTGTTATATCACGCGGGGGATCGGGGTTCAATTCCCCGTCGGGGAGTTACGAAAAAATTATCCTTCCTCCTTTTGTGATTTTTGAAAGTGATTCGCTGTCTCGGGTGGAAACCCTCGCTTTGATTCTTTGACGGCGAAAAACGATCTTATTTCTTGTTTTGCCGTCGGCATACGCAAATATTTTGTGTTTTGCCGACGGCGGATGCAAGAATTTTTGCGTTGCCGCCGAGGGTCATAGCGGGTTCGAGTCCACCGAGGGGGCGGTCGCGTTTGTGTCAAGAGGAATGGAAGGAAGTTTTCTTATAATGAAGTGAAATTAAATTAATTAAGCAAATAACCCACCCTGAGCGGACTGGTTCTATTGGCAAATAGATCGTCCGCCGGTGCAAAAAATTTGCATCATAAAATAAAAAAAAAAATATAAATCAATAAGCTAAATGCATCGCGGCCTCTGGTCGCTGAAAAACGAAAAAATATAAAGTGGTGTGTGGCAGGCCCCTGGATAGGCTAAGAGGTGTGGAATGCGCCCGAAAAAGCTGCCCAGTGGCCTGTGTGGCAACCGTACCTTAGTAGGCAGAAGCCAAAACGGAATAATACGGACCACCGTGCCCAGTGCCCGAATTAAAAAAAATAAAAAATAGAAGCGGAAGAAGAATTTGTTCTTCTTGCAACGCGCACAAGGAACAAGCATCAAATTGCACAACAAAAAAAGTCACAAAAATTTGCACAAAACAATTATGGGAAAAATAATTGATAAAAAATTGATAAAAAAAATCATAATAACTATTCGCACTCACAAAAAAAAAAAAAAAAAAAAAAAAAAAAAAGGGAAGAAAAAACGAAAGTAGGATAACAACGATTAATAAAAATAAAAAAATGCCTGCAAATACTAATTGTTCTTATTTCCTCAGATCCACAATTACCCTGTAAGGAAACCATAAAACCATAAAACCATAAAACCGGAACAGGGTAAGTGAAACGCACAGGCCAGATATAGAAAAAAAACCTTTAAAAAAAAAAAAAAAAAAAAAAAAAAATATATAAAAATAATAAAAAAATAGATTGGAAAATTTTTTGTACAAAGAATTTGAATAAAAACTAAGATTAAAATTAAAAATAAGTATAAAATTAAAATTAAAATTAAGATAAAAATTAAAGTTAAAACTAGGAATTAAAAAATTAAAAAATTTAAATTGGAGTAATAGCTTCGCATTTGACCACCTTCACCTCTTGGGGAACATGGACGAAATTAAGGAAACGTTGAAGGGAATAGTTGACCAGTTAGCTGGCTTCCGGGGAGAGTTGCGGACAATTGGTGAGCGGGTGGTTGCGCTTGAAACCAACTACGTGAGCCAGAATCCAACGGAACCCCGTGAGGTCCCGTTGGCACGAGCGTGCAACGAGTACGAGCTCTTGAAGGTCGCAACCCTTCCCGATTCCGTGAAAGAGCTTCAACCTTTTGAGGGCCGTCAAGCAGGCTACCGCCGTGAGGAAGGGAATTTTATGACCAGAGCCTCTCAAGCGTACCATACCTAGAGTATGGAACCGGAGAAGGGGCTAAGTTACAATTTCTTGTTGACAAAAAAAAATTCTTGTTTAAGTCAAATTAAAATTGCACTTAAAAACAAATAACAAACAAAACAAACAAAAAATATATTAAAACAAAGAAAAACATAAAAAAATATATTAAAAAAAAAAAAAAAAAAAAAAAAAAAAAATATAAAAAAATGCATTAAAACAAAAAAACAAATAAAAATAACAATAATGTTAAGAATCAAGGAAGTAATTATAAGAAATAAAAAAGGCCAGCGTTTCACTCGCCCATGACCGGGTATAGTTATTAAGACACACAACTGCACAACACGATTATTGTCAACACTACTATCTTAAGTAAGCTTGCACGCACCTAATTGTAAACTCCCTTTTATTTTTCAAAATTTATAAGCATGGCCCTAGCCCAAGTTATAGGCTCCCTTCACATCTATAGATACGAGGCTCCCGTGGTGCCACTGCAGCAAGGCAGTATTTGGCGCGTCAACGGCGTCTTTAAACTGGCCCATGTCATCGACCTTGCCAGACTGCAACAGACCAGTAGCGAGATATCCCGAGAGGCATCGGAAATGGCCGATCAAGCAACCGAAATGCTGGTAGCGCACTACCTGAGCGAAACAGCGGAGGCAATTGGCAGGATAACGGGCGCACCATTGAGGAAACCGCGCTCTATCGACTGGTTGGGCTCGGCATGGAAGTGGGTGGCAGGATCGCCTGACGCCGCAGACTGGAATTCCATCTTGAAAGAGCAAGGCGTAATGGCGAAAAACAACGACCAGCAGATCAGGATAAACTATCGCCTGTTCGACGCGACCCATGACATGGTCGGGAAAATTAACAACATCGTCTCCAGGGTAAACTCTGTCGAGAATGACCTGCATGCAACAACAACAGTCCTGCACAAAGCCATTATTCTGGCCGGCCAGGTGAAGGAAATCGCCAGGGCATGTCAGCTGGCCAAAACTGGGGTGGTAAACTCCAATCTCCTGGACCATGGCGAATTAGACGCTATACTGGCCGAGGTCGACAATCTCCCATACCAGAACGCAATCGAGGCAGTGGAATTCTCCCGTCCGTCCGTCCTATCAAATGGAACGACGCTCCTCTACGTGTTGGCGTTCCCCAAAGTACTCAACAAGGAGTATAGACGAATACACCTCTACCCAACGATTTGCGATGGGAAGCAAGTGGCCTTGGAGTACAACGATCTGGCATTAGACGACAGCGAAACCTACGCCGTTCTGGGTGGCTGCCTCTCTATAGGCAACACAACAGTCTGCCAGGAAAAAGACCTGTTCAAGCTGGACGAGGAGAGCTGCATCCCGCGACTTTTGAAGGGCGGCCATGCAGCGTGCACCTATCTCAGGAATAACCGGGAGACGGTAAAGCTGATCGAGGACAGTACGCTGTTCCTCACCAACTTCAATGGTACGATAGAGACCGCCTCAAGGAACTACCAGTTAACTGGTTCTTTCATCATTCGGCTCGACAACGAGACGGCATCCATCGGAGAGCGGAATTACAGCAGCTACTCAAAAAGCCATATGATGCCATTACCAGCGGTTCTTACTCATGTGACGGCCACCGATTACCGGCTGTCACTAGAATACGTGCATGACGTGAGCCTGAAGAACCTGCAAAAGATGTCGACAGTGTCTCTGGAGTTGCTCGCCTCTTTCCTCACTGAGGCAACATTAGCCCTGGTCATCCTGACCCTAATGTACTTGCTGTGGAAAAAGCTGACATCCGCCCAGGGGATACCAAAACTCAATGTCTTGGGTTCGGATATAGAATCGCAGCAACCCACGCAAACGAAGTCACCCTAATCTGCGGGACGCAGATTTTTAAGGAGGGAGGAGTTAAGACACCACTGTTGGCTCCCCCCACTCCCCCACTCGCCGCTCACCCCTGCCACTCCTCGGATTCCTCGCCCAAACAAATATGAAACTCCAAATAAGCGCAACCAACGATTGCGCTTCGCCCGCTTCTGCCCTCGGTCTCGCCTCCACCTCAACTCGCCATGGGTTGCCAAACCCGGAACCCAGTCCAGAAAAAGCGACGGCTACAAAGTAGCAAAAGCAAGTCAGCGGAATTCGGTCTCCCGACCCAATTCTTCCCGCTGACAAGTCGCTCATATTTCCGTCTTGCGCAAGTGGCCCAGCAACAACCAAAAGTGCTGATCTGCACTTCTGGCCGGGCCTGAGCCACTTCAATTGGGCTAGGGAAAAATATTTTAG
>JBAMCM010000391.1:0-147528 GCA_037075145.1 Scaptodrosophila latifasciaeformis
CGTGCTTAATTTGAGCAGGATCGGATAATAAATGTGGAAGTTATTGCCTAAACCGATTTAGGTTCGTATGACAGCTATATGATATAGTGGTCCGATCCGACCGATTCAAACTAGTGTACTACCTAGGTAAAAAAGAAGGCTAAATACCAAGTTTCAGCAAAATAGCTTTTAAGACGACGGAGTAAATCGCATAGAAACAGACGGACAGACGGACAGACGGACATGGCTATATCGACTCCTCTAGTGATTCTAAGTATTCTAGATGTAACTTTTGTGGGTCTACGATGTTTGGTTCTGTGCGTTACAAACTTCAGAGCAAAGTGAATAGACTCCTTTTTCTTCGAAAAGAGTCTAAAAATGCAAAAGAAATATACATAACAAATACAAAAAAAAAATCCCAACGTTATCTTCGGGGTGCCGAAGATTACAGACTCTTTTCGAAGTTGTTTCTGTCGTAAATCACATGAACGGGGTTGGTCAGTTAATAGGGCGGATTTCGATTTGTATGACAGCTATATGATATAGTAGTCCGATTTTAATAAAATTTAGCACAAACGCGTATATTTATGTAGAAAACGTGTTAGCCGAGTTTTGAAAAGATCAGTCAATAAATGTGCGAGTTATTCCCTAAACCGATTTCGTATGGCAGCTATATGATATAGTAGTGCGATCCTTACGAAATTTGGTATATATATTAATTGCTATAAAAAACATTTGCGTGCTTAATTTGAGCAGGATCGGATAATAAATGTGGAAGTTATTGCCTAAACCGATTTAGGTTCGTATGACAGCTATATGATATAGTGGTCCGATCCGACCGATTCAAACTAGTGTACTACCTAGGTAAAGAAGAAGGCTAAATACCAAGTTTCAGCAAAATAGCTTTTAAGACGACGGAGTAAATCGCATAGAAACAGACGGACAGACGGACAGACGGACATGGCTATATCGACTCCTCTAGTGATTCTAAGTATTCTAGATGTAACTTTTGTGGGTCTACGATGTTTGGTTCTGTGCGTTACAAACTTCAGAGCAAAGTGAATAGACTCCTTTTTCTTCGAAAAGAGTCTAAAAATGCAAAAGAAATATACATAACAAATACAAAAAAAAAAATCCCAACGTTATCTTCGGGGTGCCGAAGATTACAGACTCTTTTCGAAGTTGTTTCTGTCGTAAATCACATGAACGGGGTTGGTCAGTTAATAGGGCGGATTTCGATTTGTATGACAGCTATATGATATAGTAGTCCGATTTTAATAAAATTTAGCACAAACGCGTATATTTATGTAGAAAACGTGTTAGCCGAGTTTTGAAAAGATCAGTCAATAAATGTGCGAGTTATTCCCTAAACCGATTTAGGTTCGTATGGCAGCTATATGATATAGTAGTCCGATCCTTACGAAATTTGGTATATATATTAATTGCTATAAAAAACATATGCGTGCTTAATTTGAGCAGGATCGGATAATAAATGTGGGAGTTATTGCCTAAACCGATTTAGGTTCGTGTGACAGCTATATGATATAGTGGTCCGATCCGACCGATTCAAACTAGTGTACTACCTAGGTAAAAAAGAAGGCTAAATACCAAGTTTCAGCAAAATAGCTTTTAAGACGACGGAGTAAATCGCATAGAAACAGACGGACAGACGGACAGACGGACATGGCTATATCGACTCCTCTAGTGATTCTAAGTATTCTAGATGTAACTTTTGTGGGTCTACGATGTTTGGTTCTGTGCGTTACAAACTTCAGAGCAAAGTGAATAGACTCCTTTTTCTTCGAAAAGAGTCTAAAAATGCAAAAGAAATATACATAACAAATACAAAAAAAAAATCCCAACGTTATCTTCGGGGTGCCGAAGATTACAGACTCTTTTCGAAGTTGTTTCTGTCGTAAATCACATGAACGGGGTTGGTCAGTTAATAGGGCGGATTTCGATTTGTATGACAGCTATATGATATAGTAGTCCGATTTTAATAAAATTTAGCACAAACGCGTATATTTATGTAGAAAACGTGTTAGCCGAGTTTTGAAAAGATCAGTCAATAAATGTGCGAGTTATTCCCTAAACCGATTTCGTATGGCAGCTATATGATATAGTAGTGCGATCCTTACGAAATTTGGTATATATATTAATTGCTATAAAAAACATATGCGTGCTTAATTTGAGCAGGATCGGATAATAAATGTGGAAGTTATTGCCTAAACCGATTTAGGTTCGTATGACAGCTATATGATATAGTGGTCCGATCCGACCGATTCAAACTAGTGTACTACCTAGGTAAAAAAGAAGGCTAAATACCAAGTTTCAGCAAAATAGCTTTTAAGACGACGGAGTAAATCGCATAGAAACAGACGGACAGACGGACAGACGGACATGGCTATATCGACTCCTCTAGTGATTCTAAGTATTCTAGATGTAACTTTTGTGGGTCTACGATGTTTGGTTCTGTGCGTTACAAACTTCAGAGCAAAGTGAATAGACTCCTTTTTCTTCGAAAAGAGTCTAAAAATGCAAAAGAAATATACATAACAAATACAAAAAAAAAAATCCCAACGTTATCTTCGGGGTGCCGAAGATTACAGACTCTTTTCGAAGTTGTTTCTGTCGTAAATCACATGAACGGGGTTGGTCAGTTAATAGGGCGGATTTCGATTTGTATGACAGCTATATGATATAGTAGTCCGATTTTAATAAAATTTAGCACAAACGCGTATATTTATGTAGAAAACGTGTTAGCCGAGTTTTGAAAAGATCAGTCAATAAATGTGCGAGTTATTCCCTAAACCGATTTAGGTTCGTATGGCAGCTATATGATATAGTAGTCCGATCCGACCGATTCAAACTAGTGTACTACCTAGGTAAAAAAGAAGACTAAATACCAAGTTTCAGCAAAATAGCTTTTAAGACGACGGAGTAAATCGCATAGAAACAGACGGAGAGACGGACAGACGGACATGGCTATATCGACTCCTCTAGTGATTCTAAGTATTCTAGATGTAACTTTTGTGGGTCTACGTTGTTTGGTTCTGTGCGTTACAAACATCAGAGCAAAGTGAATAGACTCCATTTTCTTCGAAAAGAGTATAAAAATCCCAACGTTATCTTCGGGGTGCCGAAGATTACAGACTCTTTTCGAAGTTGTTTCTGTCGTAAATCACATGAACGGGGTTGGTCAGTTAATAGGGCCGATTTCGATTTGTATGACAGCTATATGATATAGTAGTCCGATTTTAATAAAATTTAGCACAAACGCGTATATTTATGTAGAAAACGTGTTAGCCGAGTTTTGAAAAGATCAGTCAATAAATGTGCGAGTTATTCCCTAAACCGATTTAGGTTCGTATGACAGCTATATGATATAGTGGTCCGATCCGACCGATTCAAACTAGTGTACTACCTAGGTAAAAAAGAAGGCTAAATACCAAGTTTCAGCAAAATAGCTTTTAAGACGACGGAGTAAATCGCATAGAAACAGACGGAACAGACGGACATGGCTATATCGACTCCTCTAGTGATTCTAAGTATTCTAGATGTAACTTTTGTGGGTCTACGATGTTTGGTTCTGTGCGTTACAAACTTCAGAGCAAAGTGAATAGACTCCTTTTTCTTCGAAAAGAGTCTAAAAAATCCCAACGTTATCTTCGGGGTGCCGAAGATTACAGACTCTTTTCGAAGTTGTTTCTGTCGTAAATCACATGAACGGGGTTGGTCAGTTAATAGGGCGGATTTCGATTTGTATGACAGCTATATGATATAGTAGTCCGATTTTAATAAAATTTAGCACAAACGCGTATATTTATGTAGAAAACGTGTTAGCCGAGTTTTGAAAAGATCAGTCAATAAATGTGCGAGTTATTCCCTAAACCGATTTAGGTTCGTATGGCAGCTATATGATATAGTAGTCCGATCCGACCGATTCAAACTAGTGTACTACCTAGGTAAAAAAGAAGGCTAAATACCAAGTTTCAGCAAAATAGCTTTTAAGACGACGGAGTAAATCGCATAGAAACAGACGGAGAGACGGACAGACGGACATGGCTATATCGACTCCTCTAGTGATTCTAAGTATTCTAGATGTAACTTTTGTGGGTCTACGATGTTTGGTTCTGTGCGTTACAAACATCAGAGCAAAGTGAATAGACTCCTTTTTCTTCGAAAAGAGTAAAAAAATAAAAATCACATGAACGGGGTTGGTCAGTTAATAGGGCCGATTTCGATTTGTATGACAGCTATATGATATAGTAGTCCGATTTTAATAAAATTTAGCACAAACGCGTATATTTATGTAGAAAACGTGTTAGCCGAGTTTTGAAAAGATCAGTCAATAAATGTGCGAGTTATTCCCTAAACCGATTTAGGTTCGTATGGCAGCTATATGATATAGTGGTCCGATCCGACTGATTCAAACTAGTGTACTACCTAGGTAAAAAAGAAGGCTAAATACCAAGTTTCAGCAAAATAGCTTTTAAGACGACGGAGTAAATCGCATAGAAACAGACGGACATGGCTATATCGACTCCTCTAGTGATTCTAAGTATTCTAGATGTAACTTTTGTGGGTCTACGATGTTTGGTTCTGTGCGTTACAAACTTCAGAGCAAAGTGAATAGACTCCTTTTTCTTCGAAAAGAGTCTAAAGAGTCGATTTTAATAAAATTGTATCACAAACGCGTATATTTATGTAGAAAACGTGTTAGCCGAGTTTTGAAAAGATCAGTTAATAAATGTGCGAGTTATTCCCTAAACCGATTTAGGTTCGTATGACAGCTATATGATATAGTAGTCCGATCCGACCGATTCAAACTAGTGTACTACCTAGGTAAAAAAGAAGACTAAATACCAAGTTTCAGCAAAATAGCTTTTAAGACGACGGAGTAAATCGCATAGAAACAGACGGAGAGACGGACAGACGGACATGGCTATATCGACTCCTCTAGTGATTCTAAGTATTCTAGATGTAACTTTTGTGGGTCTACGATGTTTGGTTCTGTGCGTTACAAACATCAGAGCAAAGTGAATAGACTCCTTTTTCTTCGAAAAGAGTATAAAAATCCCAACGTTATCTTCGGGGTGCCGAAGATTACAGACTCTTTTCGAAGTTGTTTCTGTCGTAAATCACATGAACGGGGTTGGTCAGTTAATAGGGCCGATTTCGATTTGTATGACAGCTATATGATATAGTAGTCCGATTTTAATAAAATTTAGCACAAACGCGTATATTTATGTAGAAAACGTGTTAGCCGAGTTTTGAAAAGATCAGTCAATAAATGTGCGAGTTATTCCCTAAACCGATTTAGGTTCGTATGACAGCTATATGATATAGTGGTCCGATCCGACCGATTCAAACTAGTGTACTACCTAGGTAAAAAAGAAGGCTAAATACCAAGTTTCAGCAAAATAGCTTTTAAGACGACGGAGTAAATCGCATAGAAACAGACGGAGAGACGGACAGACGGACATGGCTATATCGACTCCTCTAGTGATTCTAAGTATTCTAGATGTAACTTTTGTGGGTCTACGATGTTTGGTTCTGTGCGTTACAAACTTCAGAGCAAAGTGAACAGACTCCTTTTTCTTCGAAAAGAGTCTAAAAATGCAAAAGAAATATACATAACAAATACAAGACAAAAAAATCCCAACGTTATCTTTGGGGTGCCGAAGATTACAGACTCTTTTCGAAGTTGTTTCTGTCGTAAATCACATGAACGGGGTTGGTCAGTTAATAGGGCGGATTTCGATTTGTATGACAGCTATATGATATAGTAGTCCGATTTTAATAAAATTTAGCACAAACGCGTATATTTATGTAGAAAACGTGTTAGCCGAGTTTTGAAAAGATCAGTCAATAAATGTGCGAGTTATTCCCTAAACCGATTTAGGTTCGTATGGCAGCTATATGATATAGTAGTCCGATCCGACCGATTCAAACTAGTGTACTACCTAGGTAAAAAAGAAGGCTAAATACCAAGTTTCAGCAAAATAGCTTTTAAGACGACGGAGTAAATCGCATAGAAACAGACGGAGAGACGGACAGACGGACATGGCTATATCGACTCCTCTAGTGATTCTAAGTATTCTAGATGTAACTTTTGTGGGTCTACGTTGTTTGGTTCTGTGCGTTACAAACATCAGAGCAAAGTGAATAGACTCCATTTTCTTCGAAAAGAGTATAAAAATCCCAACGTTATCTTCGGGGTGCCGAAGATTACAGACTCTTTTCGAAGTTGTTTCTGTCGTAAATCACATGAACGGGGTTGGTCAGTAAATAGGGCCGATTTCGATTTGTATGACAGCTATATGATATAGTAGTCCGATTTTAATAAAATTTAGCACAAACGCGTATATTTATGTAGAAAACGTGTTAGCCGAGTTTTGAAAAGATCAGTCAATAAATGTGCGAGTTATTCCCTAAACCGATTTAGGTTCGTATGACAGCTATATGATATAGTGGTCCGATCCGACCGATTCAAACTAGTGTACTACCTAGGTAAAAAAGAAGGCTAAATACCAAGTTTCAGCAAAATAGCTTTTAAGACGACGGAGTAAATCGCATAGAAACAGACGGAGAGAGGACAGACGGACATGGCTATATCGACTCCTCTAGTGATTCTAAGTATTCTAGATGTAACTTTTGTGGGTCTACGATGTTTGGTTCTGTGCGTTACAAACTTCAGAGCAAAGTGAATAGACTCCTTTTTCTTCGAAAAGAGTCTAAAAATGCAAAAGAAATATACATAACAAATACAAAAAAAAAATCCCAACGTTATCTTCGGGGTGCCGAAGATTACAGACTCTTTTCGAAGTTGTTTCTGTCGTAAATCACATGAACGGGGTTGGTCAGTTAATAGGGCGGATTTCGATTTGTATGACAGCTATATGATATAGTAGTCCGATTTTAATAAAATTTAGCACAAACGCGTATATTTATGTAGAAAACGTGTTAGCCGAGTTTTGAAAAGATCAGTCAATAAATGTGCGAGTTATTCCCTAAACCGATTTAGGTTCGTATGGCAGCTTTATGATATAGTAGTCCGATCCTTACGAAATTTGGTATATATATTAATTGCTAAAAAAAAACATTTGCGTGCTAAATTTGAACAGGATCGGATAATAAATGTGGAAGTTATTGCCTAATCCGATTTAGGTTCGTATGACAGCTATATGATATAGTGGTCCGATCCGACCGATTCAAACTAGTGTAATACCTAGGTAAAAAAGAAGGCTAAATACCAAGTTTCAGCAAAATAGCTTTTAAGACGACGGAGTAAATCGCATAGAAAACAGACGGACAGACGGACATGGCTATATCGACTCCTCTAGTGATTCTAAGTATTCTAGATGTAACTTTTGTGGGTCTACGATGTTTGGTTCTGTGCGTTACAAACTTCAGAGCAAAGTGAATAGACTCCTTTTTCTTCGAAAAGAGTCTAAAAATGCAAAAGAAATATACATAACAAATACAAAAAAAATCCCAACGTTATCTTCGGGGTGCCGAAGATTACAGACTCTTTTCGAAGTTGTTTCTGCCGTAAATCACATGAACGGGGTTGGTCAGTTAATAGGGCCGATTTCGATTTGTATGACAGCTATATGATATAGTAGTCCGATTTTAATAAAATTTAGCACAAACGCGTATATTTATGTAGAAAACGTGTTAGCCGAGTTTTGAAAAGATCAGTCAATAAATGTGCGAGTTATTCCCTAAACCGATTTAGGTTCGTATGGCAGCTATATGATATAGTAGTCCGATCCTTACGAAATTTGATGTATATATATTAATTGCTATAAAAAACATATGCGTGCTAAATTTGAACAGGATCGGATAATAAATGTGGAAGTTATTGCCTAAACCGATTTAGGTTCGTATGACAGCTATATGATATAGTGGTCCGATCCGACCGATTCAAACTAGTGTACTACCTAGGTAAAAAAGAAGGCTAAATACCAAGTTTCAGCAAAATAGCTTTTAAGACGACGGAGTAAATCGCATAGAAACAGACGGACAGACGGACATGGCTATATCGACTCCTCTAGTGATTCTAAGTATTCTAGATGTAACTTTTGTGGGTCTACGATGTTTGGTTCTGTGCGTTACAAACTTCAGAGCAAAGTGAATAGACTCCTTTTTCTTCGAAAAGAGTCTAAAAATGCAAAAGAAATATACATAACAAATACAAAAAAAATCCCAACGTTATCTTCGGGGTGCCGAAGATTACAGACTCTTTTCGAAGTTGTTTCTGTCGTAAATCACATGAACGGGGTTGGTCAGTTAATAGGGCGGATTTCGATTTGTATGACAGCTATATGATATAGTAGTCCGATTTTAATAAAATTTAGCACAAACGCGTATATTTATGTAGAAAACGTGTTAGCCGAGTTTTGAAAAGATCAGTCAATAAATGTGCGAGTTATTCCCTAAACCGATTTAGGTTCGTATGGCAGCTATATGATATAGTAGTCCGATCCGACCGATTCAAACTAGTGTACTACCTAGGTAAAAAAGAAGGCTAAATACCAAGTTTCAGCAAAATAGCTTTTAAGACGACGGAGTAAATCGCATAGAAACAGACGGACAGACGGACAGACGGACATGGCTATATCGACTCCTCTAGTGATTCTAAGTATTCTAGATGTAACTTTTGTGGGTCTACGATGTTTGGTTCTGTGCGTTACAAACTTCAGAGCAAAGTGAATAGACTCCTTTTTCTTCGAAAAGAGTCTAAAAATGCAAAAGAAATATACATAACAAATACAAAAAAAATCCCAACGTTATCTTCGGGGTGCCGAAGATTACAGACTCTTTTCGAAGTTGTTTCTGTCGTAAATCACATGAACGGGGTTGGTCAGTTAATAGGGCGGATTTCGATTTGTATGACAGCTATATGATATAGTAGTCCGATTTTAATAAAATTTAGCACAAACGCGTATATTTATGTAGAAAACGTGTTAGCCGAGTTTTGAAAAGATCAGTCAATAAATGTGCGAGTTATTCCCTAAACCGATTTAGGTTCGTATGGCAGCTATATGATATAGTAGTCCGATCCTTACGAAATTTGGTATATATATTAATTGCTATAAAAAACATATGCGTGCTTAATTTGAACAGGATCGGATAATAAATGTGGAAGTTATTGCCTAAACCGATTTAGGTTCGTATGACAGCTATATGATATAGTGGTCCGATCCGACCGATTCAAACTAGTGTACTACCTAGGTAAAAAAGAAGGCTAAATACCAAGTTTCAGCAAAATAGCTTTTAAGACGACGGAGTAAATCGCATAGAAACAGACGGACAGACGGACAGACGGACATGGCTATATCGACTCCTCTAGTGATTCTAAGTATTCTAGATGTAACTTTTGTGGGTCTACGATGTTTGGTTCTGTGCGTTACAAACATCAGAGCAAAGTGAATAGACTCCTTTTTCTTCGAAAAGAGTATAAATATATATATAAATAAAAATCCCAACGTTATCTTCGGGGTGCCGAAGATTACAGACTCTTTTCGAAGTTGTTTCTGTCGTAAATCACATGAACGGGGTTGGTCAGTTAATAGGGCCGATTTCGATTTGTATGACAGCTATATGATATAGTAGTCCGATTTTAATAAAATTTAGCACAAACGCGTATATTTATGTAGAAAACGTGTTAGCCGAGTTTTGAAAAGATCAGTCAATAAATGTGCGAGTTATTCCCTAAACCGATTTAGGTTCGTATGACAGCTATATGATATAGTGGTCCGATCCGACCGATTCAAACTAGTGTACTACCTAGGTAAAAAAGAAGGCTAAATACCAAGTTTCAGCAAAATAGCTTTTAAGACGACGGAGTAAATCGCATAGAAACAGACGGACAGACGGACATGGCTATATCGACTCCTCTAGTGATTCTAAGTATTCTAGATGTAACTTTTGTGGGTCTACGATGTTTGGTTCTGTGCGTTACAAACTTCAGAGCAAAGTGAATAGACTCCTTTTTCTTCGAAAAGAGTCTAAAAAATCCCAACGTTATCTTCGGGGTGCCGAAGATTACAGACTCTTTTCGAAGTTGTTTCTGTCGTAAATCACATGAACGGGGTTGGTCAGTTAATAGGGCCGATTTCGATTTGTATGACAGCTATATGATATAGTAGTCCGATTTTAATAAAATTTAGCACAAACGCGTATATTTATGTAGAAAACGTGTTAGCCGAGTTTTGAAAAGATCAGTCAATAAATGTGCGAGTTATTCCCTAAACCGATTTAGGTTCGTATGGCAGCTTTATGATATAGTAGTCCGATCCTTACTAAATTTGGTATATATATTAACTGCTAAAAAAAAACATTTGCGTGCTAAATTTGAACAGGATCGGATAATAAATGTGGAAGTTATTGCCTAAACCGATTTAGGTTCGTATGACAGCTATATGATATAGTGGTCCGATCCGACCGATTCAAACTAGTGTACTACCTAGGTAAAAAAGAAGGCTAAATACCAAGTTTCAGCAAAATAGCTTTTAAGACGACGGAGTAAATCGCATAGAAACAGACGGACAGACGGACATGGCTATATCGACTCCTCTAGTGATTCTAAGTATTCTAGATGTAACTTTTGTGGGTCTACGATGTTTGGTTCTGTGCGTTACAAACATCAGAGCAAAGTGAATAGACTCCTTTTTCTTCGAAAAGAGTCTAAAAACAAAAAAAAAATCCCAACGTTATCTTCGGGGTGCCGAAGATTACAGACTCTTTTCGAAGTTGTTTCTGCCGTAAATCACATGAACGGGGTTGGTCAGTTAATAGGGCCGATTTCGATTTGTATGACAGCTATATGATATAGTAGTCCGATTTTAATAAAATTTAGCACAAACGCGTATATTTATGTAGAAAACGTGTTAGCCGAGTTTTGAAAAGATCAGTCAATAAATGTGCGAGTTATTCCCTAAACCGATTTAGGTTCGTATGGCAGCTATATGATATAGTAGTCCGATCCTTACGAAATTTGGTACTATATATATTAATTGCTATAAAAAACATATGCGTGCTAAATTTGAACAGGATCGGATAATAAATGTGGGAGTTATTGCCTAAACCGATTTAGGTTCGTATGACAGCTATATGATATAGTGGTCCGATCCGACCGATTCAAACTAGTGTACTACCTAGGTAAAAAAGAAGGCTAAATACCAAGTTTCAGCAAAATAGCTTTTAAGACGACAGAGTAAATCGCATAGAAACAGACGCACAGACGGACATGGCTATATCGACTCCTCTAGTGATTCTAAGTATTCTAGATGTAACTTTTGTGGGTCTACGATGTTTGGTTCTGTGCGTTACAAACATCAGAGCAAAGTGAATAGACTCCTTTTTCTTCGAAAAGAGTATAAAAATGCAAAAGAAATATACATAATCCAAATACAATAAGAAAATCCCAACGTTATCTTCGGGGTGCCGAAGATTACAGACTCTTTTCGCAGTTGTTTCTGCCGTAAATCACATGAACGGGGTTGGTCAGTTAATAGGGCCGATTTCGATTTGTATGACAGCTATATGATATAGTAGTCCGATTTTAATAAAATTCAGCACAAACGCGTATAATTATGTAAAAAACGTGTTTGCCGAGTTTTGAAGAGATCAGTCAATAAATGTGCGAGTTATTCCTAAAACCGATTTAGGTTCGTATGGCAGCTATATGATATAGTAGTCCGATCCGGGCAAAATTTGGTAAAATTATCTATCGTTATATGAAACATACGCATGCTAAATTTGAATATGATCGGATAATAAATGTGGGAGTTATTCCCTAAACCGATTTAGGTTCGTATGACAGCTATAAGATATAGTGGTCCGATCCGGGCAAAATTTGGTACAATTATTACGTATATGAAACATACGCATGCCAATTTGAATATGATCGGATAATAATGTGGGAGTTATTCCTAAACCGTTTTAGGTTCGTATGACGGCCGATTCAAACTAGTGTACTACCTAGGTAAAAAAGAAGGCTATATACCAAGTTTCAGCAAAATAGCTTTTAAACTGACAAAGTAAATCGCACAGAAACAGACGGACAGGGCTATATCGACTCCTCTAGTGATTCTAAGTATTCTAGATGTAACTTTTGTGGGTCTACGATGTTTGGTTCTGTGCGTTACAATCATCAGAGCAAAATGATTAGACTCTTTTTTCTGCGAAAAGAGTATAAATATATATATAGTGACACATTTGACACCTCCAATCACCCAAAAAAAAAAAAACATATGGGAAAAAAATTTAAAATCCCAATGTTATCTTTGGGGTGCCGAAGATTACAGACTCTTTTCGCAGTTGTTTCTGCCGTAAATCACATGAACGGGGTTGGTCAGTTAATAGGGCCGATTTCGATTTGTATGACAGCTATATGATATAGTAGTCCGATTTTAATAAAATTCAGCACAAACGCGTATAATTATGTAAAAAACGTGTTAAATAAATAAATGTGCGAGTTATTCCTAAAACCGATTTAGGTTCGTATGGCAGCTATAAGATATAGTGGTCCGATCCGGGCAAAATTTGGTACAATTATCTATCGTTATATGAAACATACGCATGCCAAATTTGAATATGATCGGATAATAAATGTGGGAGTTATATGATATATAGTCCAATCCTTAAAAATTTGTGATGTATTAATTGCTATAAAAAAATATGCACGTTAATTTCAACGGATCGAATAATAATTGTGTGATTATTCGCTAAACCGATTTAAATTCGTATGACAGCTATAAGATATAGTGATCTGGTATAATTATCTGGTACAATTATCTATCGCTATATGAAACATACGCATGCCCAATTTGAATATGATCGGATAATAAATGTGGGAGTTATTCGCTAAACCGATTTAGGTTTGTGTGACAGCTATATGATATATGAGTCCAATTCTTAAAAATTAGTGCATATATTAATGCTATAAAAAAATATGCACGTTACATTTCAACTGGATTTATTCGCTAAACCGATTTAGGTTCGTATGGCAGCTATAAGATATAGTGATCCGATCCGGGCAAAATTTGGTACAATTATCTATCGTTATATGAAACATACGCATGCCAAATTTGAATATGATCGGATAATAAATGTGGGAGTGTATTGATAATATCCATCCTTACAAAATTTGGTCATTATTAATTCTATAAAAAACATATGCTGTTACATTTAAGATCGAATAATAATTGTGTGATTTATTCCCTAAACCGATTTAGTTCCGTATGACAGCTATATGATATAGTGGTCCGATCCGGCCGATTCAAACTAGTGTACTACCTAGGTAAAAAAGAAGGCAATATACCAAATTTTAGCAAAATAGCTTTTAAATTGACAGAGTAAATCGCACAGAAACAGATGGACAGACGGACATGGCTATATCGACTCCTCTAGTGATTCTAAGTATTCTAGATGTAACTTTTGTGGGTCTACGATGTTTGGTTCTGTGCGTTACAATCATCAGAGCAAAATGATTAGACTCTTTTTTCTGCGAAAAGAGTATAAATATATATATAGTGACACATTTGACACCTCCAATCACCCAAATCAAGTAAGAAAATCCCAATGTTATCTTTGGGGTGCCGAAGATTACAGACTCTTTTCGCAGTTGTTTCTGCCGTAAATCACATGAACGGGGTTGGTCAGTTAATAGGGCCGATTTCGATTGGTTGGCCCGTTTTATTTTATTGTTCTGTTTTTATAAAATTTCCCAAAAGGGGATGTAAAAAACGTGTTTGTCGAGCTTTGAAGAGATCAGTAAATAAATGTGCGAGTTATTCCTAAAACCGATTTAGGTTCGTATGGCAGCTATAAGATATAGGAGTCCGATCCGGGCAAAATTTGGTACAATTATCTATCGTTATATGAAACATACGCATGCCAAATTTGAATATGATCGGATAATAAATGTAGGAGTTATATGATAATATCATCTTACAATGTCATGTATTATTCTTAAAACATTGCATGTTAATTTAACGGATCGTAATAATTGTGTGAGTTATTCCCTAAACCGATTTAGTTTCGTATGACAGCTATATGATATAGTGGTCCGATCCGGCCGATTCAAACTAGTGTACTACCTAGGTAAAAAAGAAGGCAATATACCAAATTTTAGCAAAATAACTTTTAAACTGACAGAGTAAATCGCACAGAAACAGACGGACAGGGCTATATCGACTCCTCTAGTGATTCTAAGTATTCTAGATGTAACTTTTGTGGGTCTACGATGTTTGGTTCTGTGCGTTACAATCATCAGAGCAAAATGATTAGACTCTTTTTTCTGCGAAAAGAGTATAAATATATATATAGTGACACATTTGACACCTCCAATCACCCAAATCAAGTAAGAAAATCCCAATGTTATCTTTGGGGTGCCGAAGATTACAGACTCTTTTCGCAGTTGTTTCTGCCGTAAATCACATGAACGGGGTTGGTCAGTTAATAGGGCCGATTTCGATTGGTTGGACGGCTTTTTATATAGTGCGGTTTTAAAAAATTTCGACAAAAAGGGGGTATATGTAAAAAATGTGTTTGTCGAGTTTTGAAGAGATCAGTCAATAAATGTGCGAGTTATTCCTAAAACCGATTTAGGTTCGTATGGCAGCTATAAGATAAAGTGGTCCGACCCGGGCAAAATTTGGTACCATTATCTATCGTTATATGAAACATACGCATGCCAAATTTGAATATGATCGGATAATAAATGTCGGAGTTATTATAATTCATCACAATTTTGCATGTATTAATTTTAAAACTTGCTGTTAATTAGATCTAATAATTGTGTGATTTATTCCCTAAACCGATTTAGTTCCGTATGACAGCTATATGATATAGTGGTCCGATCCGGCCGATTCAAACTAGTGTACTACCTAGGTAAAAAAGAAGGCAATATACCAAATTTTAGCAAAATAGCTTTTAAACTGACAGAGTAAATCGCACAGAAACAGATGGACAGACGGACATGGCTATATCGACTCCTCTAGTGATTCTAAGTATTCTAGATGTAACTTTTGTGGGTCTACGATGTTTGGTTCTGTGCGTTACAATCATCAGAGCAAAATGATTAGACTCTTTTTTCTGCGAAAAGAGTATAAAATATATATAGTGACAATTTGAACCAAAAAATCCCAACGTTATCTCTGGGGTGCTGAAGATTACAGACTCTTTTCGCAGTTGTTTCTGCCGTAAATCATGAAGGGGTTGGAGTTAATAGGGCGATTTGATTGGTGATATTATTAAAAAATAAAGTATGTAAAAAATGTGTTTGTCGAGTTTTGAAGAGATCAGTCAATAAATGTGCGAGTTATTCCTAAAACCGATTTAGGTTCGTATGGCAGCTATATGATATAGTAGTCCGATCCGGGCAAAATTTGGTACCATTATCTATCGTTATATGAAACATACGCATGCCAAATTTGAATATGATCGAATAATAAATGTGGGAGTTTATATAATATATACAATTGCTGTATTAATTCTATAAACATTGCATGTTAATTTAACGGATCTAATAATTGTGTGAGTTATTCTCTAAACCGATTTAGTTCCGTATGACAGCTATATGATATAGTGGTCCGATCCGGCCGATTCAAACTAGTGTACTACCTAGGTAAAAAAGAAGGCAATATACCAAATTTTAGCAAAATAGCTTTTAAATTGACAGAGTAAATCGCACAGAAACAGATGGACAGACGGACATGGCTATATCGACTCCTCTAGTGATTCTAAGTATTCTAGATGTAACTTTTGTGGGTCTACGATGTTTGGTTCTGTGCGTTACAATCATCAGAGCACAATGATTAGGCTCTTTTTTCTGCGAAAAGAGTATAAATATATATATAGTGACACATTAAGAAAATCCCAACGTTATCTTCGGGGTGCCGAAGATTACAGACTCTTTTCGCAGTTGTTTCTGCCGTAAATCATATAAAAAGTGTGTCTGTCGAGGTTTGAAGAGGTCAGTTAATAAATGTGCCGAGTTATTCCTAAAACCGATTTAAGTTCGTATGACAGCTATATGATATAGGAGTCCGATCCGGTCAAAAATTGGTACAATTATCTATCGTTATATGAGACATATGCATGCCCAATTTGAATATGATCGGATAATAAATGTGGGAGTGTATTTAATAAAATAGTCGAATCCTTACAAAATTCGCATGTATTAATTGCTATAAAAAACGATATGCCGATGTTACATTTGAAGAGATCAGTCAATAAATGTGCGAGTTATTCCTAAAACCGATTTAGGTTCGTATGGCAGCTATAAGATAAAGTGGTCCGACCCGGGCAAAATTTGGTACCATTATCTATCGTTATATGAAACATACGCATGCCAAATTTGAATATGATCGGATAATAAATGTCGGAGTTATTCCCTAAACCGATTTAGTTCCGTATGACAGCTATATGATATAGTGGTCCGATCCGGCCGATTCAAACTAGTGTACTACCTAGGTAAAAAAGAAGGCAATATACCAAATTTTAGCAAAATAGCTTTTAAATTGACAGAGTAAATCGCACAGAAACAGATGGACAGACGGACATGGCTATATCGACTCCTCTAGTGATTCTAAGTATTCTAGATGTAACTTTTTTGGGTCTACGATGTTTGGTTCTGTGCGTTACAATCATCAGAGCACAATGATTAGGCTCTTTTTTCTGCGAAAAGAGTATAAATATATATATAGTGACACATTTGACACCTCCAAACACCCAAAAAAAAAAAAACATATAATAAAGAGAATTTGGCCAAAAAAAAATATTTATACCCAAAAATAAAAAAACACAAAAAAAAAAAAAAAAAAAATCCCAACGTTATCTTCGGGGTGCCGAAGATTACAGACTCTTTTCGCAGTTGTTTCTGCCGTAAATCATATGAAAAGGGTTGTCGGGGTTTGAAGAGATCAGTTAATAAATGTGCCGATTTATTCTAAAACCGATTTAGTTCGTATGACAGCTATATGATATAGTAGTCCGATTCGGTCAAAATTTGGTACAATTATCTATCGTTATATGAGACATATGCATGCCAATTTGAATATGATCGGATAATAAATGTGGGAGTTATTTAATAAAATAGTCGAAGCCTTACAAAATTGGTGCATGTATTAATTGCTATAAAAAACTATTTGCCGAGTTAATTTGAAGAGATCAGTCAATAAATGTGCGAGTTATTCCTAAAACCGATTTAGGTTCGTATGGCAGCTATAAGATAAAGTGGTCCGACCCGGGCAAAATTTGGTACCATTATCTATCGTTATATGAAACATACGCATGCCAAATTTGAATATGATCGGATAATAAATGTCGGAGTTATTCCCTAAACCGATTTAGTTCCGTATGACAGCTATATGATATAGTGGTCCGATCCGGCCGATTCAAACTAGTGTACTACCTAGGTAAAAAAGAAGGCAATATACCAAATTTTAGCAAAATAGCTTTTAAATTGACAGAGTAAATCGCACAGAAACAGATGGACAGACGGACATGGCTATATCGACTCCTCTAGTGATTCTAAGTATTCTAGATGTAACTTTTGTGGGTCTACGATGTTTGGTTCTTGCGTTACAATCATCAGAGCACAATGATTAGGCTCTTTTTTCTGCGAAAAGAGTATAAAAATAAAAAAGCAAAAGAAATATACATAAGTCAAATAACCAATTAAAAAAAAATCCCAACGTTATCTTCGGGGTGCTGAAGATTACAGACTTTTCGCAGTTGTTTCTGCCGTAAATCACATGAACGGGGTTGGTCAGTTAATAGGGCCGATTTCGATTTGTATGACAGCTATATGATATAGTAGTCCGATTTTAATAAAATTCAGCACAAACGCGTATAATTATGTAAAAAACGTGTTTGCCGAGTTTTGAAGAGATCAGTCAATAAATGTGCGAGTTATTCCTAAAACCGATTTAGGTTCGTATGGCAGCTATAAGATAAAGTGGTCCGACCCGGGCAAAATTTGGTACCATTATCTATCGTTATATGAAACATACGCATGCATGTCAAATTTGAATATGATCGGATAATAAATGTCGGAGTTATTCCCTAAACCGATTTAGTTCCGTATGACAGCTATATGATATAGTGGTCCGATCCGGGCAAAATTTGGTACAATTATCTATTGTTATATGAGACATTCGCATGCCCAATTTGAATATGATCGGATAATAATTGTGGGAGTTATTTCCTAAATTCGTATGACGGCCGATTCAAACTAGTGTACTACCTAGGTAAAAAAGAAGGCAATATACCAAATTTTAGCAAAATAGCTTTTAAATTGACAGAGTAAATCGCACAGAAACAGATGGACAGACGGACATGGCTATATCGACTCCTCTAGTGATTCTAAGTATTCTAGATGTAACTTTTGTGGGTCTAGATGTTTTCTGTGCGTTACAATCATCAGAGCAAAACAGACATAGGCTCTTTTTTCTGCGAAAAGAGTATAAATATATATATAGTGACACATTTGACACCTCCAATCACAAAAAAAAAATAAAAAATATTATTAAGTTTGAAAAAAAAAAATTTTTAAAAAAAAAAAAAAAAAAAAATCCCAACGTTATCTTCAGGGTGCCGAAGATTACAGACTCTTTTCGCAGTTGTTTCTGCCGTAAATCACATGAACGGGGTTGGTCAGTTAATAGGGCCGATTTCGATTTGTATGACAGCTATATGATATAGTACTCCGATTTTAATAAAATTCAGCACAAACGCGTACAATTATGTAAAAAACGTGTTTGTCGAGCTTTGAAGAGATCAGTAAATAAATGTGCGAGTTATTCCTAAAACCGATTTAGGTTCGTAATGCAGCTATATGGTATAGGAGTCCGATCCGGTCAAAATTTGGCGCATATATTTATTGCTATAAAAAACATACACATGTTAAATTTCAACTTGATCAAATAATAAATGTGTGATTTATTCGCTAAACCGATTTAGTTTCGTATGACAGCTATAAGGTATAGTGATCTGATCCGGGCAAAATTTGGTACAATTATGTATCGCTATAAGAAACGTACGCATGCCCAATTTGAATATGATCGGATAATAATTGTGGGAGTTATTGCCTAAACCGATTTAGGTTCGTATGACGGCCGATTCAAACTAGTGTACTACCTTGGTAAAAAAAGGCTATATATTTTATTAATAGAGAAAGTCAACAATTAATTCTTAACCTACTACAAATTTGGGAGCGCTAGCTGCAAGGCTTTCAGCTCACTTTTTAATGTTGAGAAGTATTTTATATTTAGTATTTTATATTTTATAGAGTAAACCTAAGTCTTTAATGAACTGGACTATGGCCGAGATATTCGCAGGGGTAGGAGTTTTTAGTGCTTCAACTGGGAGAAAAGGCATATTAGCCTTCCATGTGTTTGATATTGGGCAGTCCTCAATTATGTGTCTCACCGATAGAGGGTGAAAATTACAGAGGTTGCAAGACGGGGGTAGCTGTCCCTGGAGCAGGTGGCTATGGGTTATGTTTGTGTGGCCGATGCGGAGTCTGGTGAAAATTTGTGTGTCTCGGGCACTAGCATGTGTCGGGTAGAATGGAACTGTCCCGTTATTGTTAAATATTTTATAGTGATGAGAAACGTGGAGCCAGTCGGATAGGTGTTTGTTTTTGACGAAGTTCGAAATCATACGGAATAGATCGGATTTTTCCGCAATCTTCTTAATTGGCGACTGTGTTAGAGTAGTCGATCTTGCAATATTGTCCGCTGCTTCGTTACCGTTTATACCCACATGTCCGGGTATCCACATGATTTTGATGTTATTGTGCTGGATGATAAGGTACGGATTTGGGAGATAATATTTTGGGTGTTGTTGGGATTTTTTAGAGCGCTTATTGATGATCTGCTGTCCGTGCATATAATATGAGGGTGACAATAGGCTGAAGCATACTTTACTGCTAGAAGTATGGCGTACGCTTCTGCTGTAAAGATTGAGCAGAATTGGTTGATTCGGCCAGAAGCTAGAACCAGGACTTCATCTTTGATGACTGCATAGGAGGTATTCGCCGTGGTTTTTTAGGCATCAGTGTAGAGGAAGGTAGCATTTTTGTAGAGTTCACTATTGCTGACTGAGTTGAATGGGATGCGGTAGAGTTGTGGAGAAGTGTCTGTTTTGTTGAATTTCTCAAGATCAGTGATGAAAGAGGAGGGATCGATGAACCAGGAGGGAACCCTGTTCGTTTGCTTGAGAGTAGGTGAAAAGTCGATTGCCACGTCGGAAGACATTTTGAGGCTATTAAATATTGCAGAAAGTTTTTTTGGGAAAGTTTTTCGTTTTGCAGCCGTTTTGATGATATGGTTGATTATTTTGTTATTGTGGAGTAGAAATCTTGGGATGAGTCGTAGGGTGGATTGAAGGACTCTGTTCTCCAACGATGGTAGTCCTGCTTCGGCTAAAGCTATTTTTGTAGGGGATGTCGGGAAAGCACGGATGCTTCTTTTTGCGGCTACGTGATACGGAGGGCCAATTGATTTTAGGTTGGATTTGGATGAGTGTCCATAAATTGGCAAGCCATAATCTATTTTAGATAGAATTAGGGCTTTTGTGACGTTGATCATAGTGGTTCGGTGTGATGCTGCTCGATGCGAGGTGAGAAATTTTATAATGTTTAGTCTTGCAGCTAGGCTCGTTGTCAGATATTTACAATGTTCCTTAAAAGTAAGTTTCTTATCAAAAATTATACCTAAGATTTTGAGATTATTACAGTATGGTATAGTGGCATTTGGGAGTTTAATATCTAATGGATTACAATTTCGTTTTCTACAAATATGCAACATCTTACATTTATCTAATGCTAGATTAGCACCTGAGGTGCAGGACCAGATATTTATTACTTTTAATATTTTTTTAAATAAAATATTTACTGTCTTAGTGCATTTGCATTTGGTAAAAATGAGCACATCATCGGCATATAGAATATGTTCCATGTGATTAAATTTATTGATAATAGAGCTTATTTCATTAAAAGCTAGTGTGAAGAGAGTTACCGATAGGGGTGAACCCTGAGGTATTCCGTTGTGTAAAGGGCATACATTTGAGTAGGCGTTTTGTATGCGTACAGAGAATTTGCGGTTGGTGAGAAATGATTTTATTATATTATATATTTTTTTCCAACTTTAATTTCTGCCAGCTGTTTGAGAACCACGTGTATTCCTATACGATCAAATGCCTTCTCAAAGTCTAGGCTGAGGGCTGAGACATGAGTCCGGGTTGCAATGGCAGTTGTAGAAAAGTGGTCAAAAATTAGTAAAGCATCTAAAGTACTGTGGTTCTTTTTAAAACCAAATTGTCGTTCACTAAGTGAACGCTTTCTTGATATGTACCAGGTTATACGTTTGGAGATGATTTTTTCGAAAAGTTTGCCTAAACAGGGAAGGAGAGAGATGGGCCGGTAGCTAGTGAGCTCGGTGGAAGGTTTATTAGGCTTTAGAATTGGAATGATAGCAGCGCATTTCCAGCATTGTGGGAAGCAACCTTGGTCAAAAACATTGTTGAATAGTTGGATAATTAACAGTTTAACTTCCTTTGGTACATTTTTTATCATGGGGTATGAAATTTTATCTATACCAGGGGACTTGCCTTTTACGGTTGAGAGCGCAGAATCGTACTCTAGGACATTTATTTTATTTTCGATCATTTTGGCGAGTTTTGAAGGGAAAGGATTGAAGTTGAGGTTCAGGGTGATGTGTTTCTCCTGTGAAAATTGAGGACTAAAGTTGCTATCATGAGAGTAGGAACACCAAAAATTGGCAAAAGCATTAGCATGTTCTTTGTGGTCATATATTGGTCCGCTTGGTGTGTTTAGAAACTTAATATGGGTTGTTATAGAAGATCCCGTTAATCTTTTAATGTCTGACCAGATTTGTTTGGGAGTAGATAAAGGTGAGATATTATCATATCTGTAATTTTTTTGAAGCCAGCGAGTTTACTTTCTCTACATTTGAAGCGGAATTTCGCTTGGTTGTTTTTACATGCAACTAGGTTTTCATTAGTTTGTAAGCGTTTATATGCGTACCAGGCTCTTTGTTTTTGTTCTCTCAGAATAGAGAGTTCTCTGTTCCACCATGCAGTTGTTATTTTTAAGCGTGGGGGCTTTGTTTGCGGAATATGATAGTGGTCTGAAGTACGTATAAGTTTGTGAACATAAGCCGCATCTTTATTAATATTATTTGAGGAATTGAAATTTTTTGTTTGTGAGCTTAGGAATGAACGAAATTCTGGCCAGTGTGCTCGATCTATTAGGAATTTGCTAATAAAAGGATACTTTTGGGAATGTTGTAGGTCTAAAGAAGTGATTAAGGGAAAATGATCACTACCACATACATTTTTTGAGGTATATGAAGATAAAAAGGGTAGTAAGTCGGGGGAGCATATTGTCAAGTCTACATGTGTGAAGGTTTTGTGTGTATAAAAGGGAGTTGGTTTGCCATCATTTAAGCAGCATAAGTTATTGTTTATTAGGAGTTTTTCTATTATTCTTCCTCTTTTGTTAGAAGTTGGGGATCCCCAAAGGGGACTCCATGCATTAAAATAACCCATTAGAACTACAGGTGGAGGAGTATTGTTAATTATATAGGAGAGATCATTAGTGCTGAATAGCTGATTAGGTGGAATATAAACATTAAGAAATTTTATCTTTAAGCCGATGTTGATTTCAATTGCTAGGGCAGAGATATGGGAAGCTATCTGTATTATGGTATGAGGAAGTTTTTTTTTGACTAGGAAAGCAATTCCCTGTTTGGCGCTAGAGATGCGTGGGAGGTTATGAAAGTAGTGTGTGTATGAGTTGGAGATGTTCATTGTAGAGTTGTATAGAGTATGTGTTTCTTGCAAAACGACAAGATCGGGATTATGTTCTTTTAAAAGCACCTGCAAGTCAAGCAAATTGTTAAGAACGCCGTTTATATTCCATTGAAAAATTTTAAAAATCATTAGGAAAAATAAAAAATAAAATGTGTTTAAATGTTTGAGTTTTTGTTATTTGCAGGTAAAATTTAATCACAAGTTTCGGGACGAGTGGGGCCCGGTCGGAAAGGAGACTAAAGCCACCGACCAGCCCAGGACCCACCCGCCCCGAAACAAGGAGAGAAATAGATGAATTCGTTAAGTGGAGAGATCGTCGTCTTAACTGATAGCTATATCAGATGAAGAAAGATCAGTAGTGAGAGGGAATTGAGTGGAGTTTAAGAGAGTTTAAGAGAGATGTGTTATTTATTGGGATTTTATTAGTGTATGGGTTTGAGTTATTTAGGTTTGAGTTATTTTTGGAGTGTGTTGCGCTTTGAGCGATTAATGGTGAGTTATTTTTGTGTTCTTTTGTTTCAAGTTTATTTTTTTTTTGCTTGATTCGGGTTGGAAGTGTTAGAGAATGAAGGAATGCCATCGGAAGAGGCCGGTGAGTGAATTTTTTGTATGTTTTTCGTGTTGCTCTTTTGGATTTTATTCGTTTCGATTGGGTTGACTGCGATTTTGTGGTGTGTTGGAAGAGAACCGTTATGGGTACCGTTATTTGTGGTTTTTTGGTTTGATTCTTCTGAATTTTGGTTGAGGGCAACGGCTTGTGCGTACGAATAAGTTGATGATGAGCTTGTGGATGGGGTTGTTGTAATGTATTTTTTTTTTTGCCTCTTTAAACGAGCATTTGGTTTGGGATTGAATTTTGAGAATTTCTTTTTGTTGAATGAATTTAGGGCATTTGCTGCTGGAGGAAAGTGTTCTTCGGCGCAGTTGGCACATTGGGTACGGGTGCATGCATTTTCATGTTGGTGGAGGTTACATGTGCCGCAGAGGGGCTCTCTGTTGCAGCGTTTGAGTGTGTGCCCAAATAATTGGCAGTTTTTGCAACGCATTGGGTTCGGAGTGTACGGCCTAACCTTGACCTTGTACCAGGAAACCTCCAGTGAGTCGGGTAGATGGAACAAGTTAAAGGTGAGGAGCATTACACCGGATGGAGTTGAGTTGCCGTCAATTGTTCTGTTGAATTTGTAGACTGCTGTGACACCTTGGGAGCCAAGTTCTTTAACGATTTCTTCTTCGGGAATGTTAATGAGACATGGAGCGTATATAGTTCCTTTGGTGGAGTTCAGCGTTTCGTGGAGCCTACATTTGATTTTGCATATACCAATAAGTTCCGTTGCTGATAGGAATTTGCTTGCTGTCATCGCATCTTTTGTTAATAACAGAAGATTGCCGTCTTTGAGCTCACTGATGGAAACTATGTCATTGCATATCAATTTAAGGGCTCGGTGAATTGCAAAGCAAGAGTAACTGTTTAATGTTTTTTTTTTCATTTATAGCCGCAATGGTAATGAATTTGGGGTTAGGTAGCTGGATCACTGGTAAACCAGGGAAAGAAACAATTGGTTTGTGGAATGTTTATAATTTTTTTGTTTGGGGGGGTTCGGTTAGCAAAGCGAACCGATTGTCCCCCAGGTTAGCTGGCCCGGGGGGAATGTTTGTCATTTTTTTTTTTTTTTTTTGAACACTTATAAACGCGTGTTTTTTTTTTTTTTTTTTTTTGAATAGCAGGTAGCAAGGAAAGATCGAGAAGTTTTTTTTTTTTTTGACTTCGTTTCACTTCGATTGACTTCGTTTCACTTCGTTTCACGAGAGGTTTTCGTTTCGTTTCGCGAAATAGGAGAAGCGGAAAACATGTCCGCACAGTTCAAGCGATAGCCGAGGACTTCGAAAAAAAAAAAAAAAAATTTAAAATAAAAGAAATGCAAAGATTATTAAATGCGAGAATCTTAACCAGCTGCAGAAATGGGAGAACAATTACAATATTTGTATAGAAATAAAACAAAATTTAAAAAAATCCCAACGTTATCTTCGGGGTGCCGAAGATTACAGACTCTTTTCGCAGTTGTTTCTGCCGTAAATCATGTAAAAAGTGTGTCTGTCGAGATTTGAAGAGATCAGTAAATAAATGTGCGAGTTATTCCTAAAACCGATTTAAGTTCGTATGGCAGCTATATGATATAGGAGTCCGATCCGGTCAAAATTTGGTACAATTTGAATATGATCGGATAATAAATGTGGGAGTGTATATGATATAATAGTCCAATCCTTACAAAATTTGGTGCATGTATTAATTGCTATAAAAAACATATGCATTCTACATTTCAACTAGATCGAATAATAATTGTGTGATTTATTCGCTAAACCGATTTAGATCCGTATGATAGCTATAAGATATAGTGATCTTATCCGGGCAAAATTTGGTATAATTATGTATCGTTATATGAAACATACGCATGCCCAATTTGAATATGATCGGATAATAATTGTGGGAGCTATTTCCTAAATTCGTATGGCGGCCGATTCAAACTAGTGTACTACCTAGGTAAAAAAAAGGCTTTATACCAAGTTTCAGGAAAATAGCTTTTAAACTGCCAGAGCAAATCGCATAGAGACAGACGGACAGACGGACATGGCTATACCGACTCCTCTAGTGATTCTAAGTATTCTAGATGTAACTTTTGTGGGTCTGCGTTACAAACATCAGAGCAAAACAAACATACTCTTTTTTCTGCGAAAAGAGTATAAAAAATTCCAACGTTATCTTCAGGGTTCCGAAGATTACAGACTCTTTCGCAGTTGTTTCTGCCGTAAATCACATGAAGGCGTTGGTCAGTTAATAGGGCCGATTTCGATTTATATGACAGCTATATGATATAGTACTCCGATTTTAATAAAATTCAGCACAAACGCGTATAATTATGTAAAAAGTGTGTCTGTCGAGATTTGAAGAGATCAGTAAATAAATGTGCGAGTTATTCCTAAAACCGATTTAAGTTCGTATGGCAGCTATATGATATAGGAGTCCGATCCGGTCAAAATTTGGTACAATTTGAATATGATCGGATAATAAATGTGGGAGTGTATATGATATAATAGTCCAATCCTTACAAAATTTGGTGCATGTATTAATTGCTATAAAAAACATATGCATGTTACATTTTAACTGGATCGAATAATAATTGTGTGATTTATTCGCTAAACCGATTTAGATTCGTATGATATAGTGATCTGATCCGGGCAAAATTTGGTACAATTATCTATTGTTATATGAGACATTCGCATGCCCAATTTGAATATGATCGGATAATAATTGTGGGAGTTATTTCCTAAATTCGTATGACGGCCGATTCAAACTAGTGTACTACCTAGGTAAAAAAAAGGCTATATACCAAGTTTGAGGAAAATAGCTTTTAAACTGCCAGAGCAAATCGCAAGAAAAGATGGAAGAGGAAGGATTGTCTTAGTGTAGTGTGTTTTTTGGGGTGTTTGCGTTACAAACATCAGAGCAAAACAAACATACTCTTTTTTCTGCGAAAAGAGTATAAAAAATCCCAACGTTATCTTCGGGGTTCCGAAGATTACAGACTCTTTTCGCAGTTGTTTCTGCCGTAAATCACATGAAGGGGGTTGGTCAGTTAATAGGGCCGATTTCGATTTGTATGACAGCTATATGATATAGTACTCCGATTTTAATAAAATTCAGCACAAACGCGTATAATTATGTAAAAAACGTGTTTGTCGAGTTTTGAAGAGATCAGTAAATAAATGTGCGAGTTATTCCTAAAACCGATTTAGGTTCGTATGGCAGCTATATGGTATAGTAGTCCGATACGGTCAAAATTTGGCGCATATATTAATTGCTATAAAAAACATATACATGTTATATTTCAACTGGATCAAATAATAATTGTGTGATTTATTCGCTAAACCGATTTAGATTCGTATGACAGCTATAAGATATAGTGATCTGATCCGGGCAAAATTTGGTACAATTATTTATTGTTATATGAGACATTCGCATGCCCAATTTGAATATGATCGGATAATAATTGTGGGAGTTATTTCCAAATTGTATGACGGCCGATTCACGGACTACCTAGGTAAAAAAGAAGGCTATATACCAAGTTTCAGGAAAATAGCTTTTAAACTGCCAGAGTAAATCGCATAGAGACAGATGGACAGACGGACATGGCTATATCGACTCCTCTAGTGATTCTAAGTATTCTAGATGTAACTTTTGTGGGTCTACGATGTTCAGTTCTGTGCGTTACAAACATCAAAGCAAAATGATTAGACTCTTTTTCCTGCGAATTGAGTACAATTATCTATTGTTATATGAGGCATTCGCATGCCCAATTTGAATATGATCGGATAATAATTGTGGGAGTTATTTCCTAAATTCGTATGACGGCCGATTCAAACTAGCTGGGTAAAAAAAAGGCTATATACCAAGTTTCAGGAAAATAGCTTTTAAACTGCCAGAGCAAATCGCATAGAGACAGACGGACAGACGGACATGGCTATACCGACTCCTCTAGTGATTCTAAGTATTCTAGATGTAACTTTTGTGGGTCTACGATCTTTAGTTCTGTGCGTTACAAACATCAAAGCAAAATGAATATACTCTTTTTCCTGCGAAAAGAGTATAAAAAAATCCCAACGTTATCTTCGGGGTTCCGAAGATTACAGACTCTTTTCGCAGTTGTTTCTGCCGTAAATCACATGAAGGGGGTTGGTCAGTTAATAGGGCCGATTTCGATTTGTATGACAGCTATATGATATAGTACTCCGATTTTAATAAAATTCAGCACAAACGCGTATAATTATGTAAAAAACGTGTTCAGTCAATAAATGTGCGAGTTATTCCTAAAACCGATTTAGGTTCGTATGGCAGCTATAAGATATAGTGATCCGATCCGGGCAAAATTTGGTACAATTATCTATCGTTATATGAAACATACGCATGCCAAATTTGAATATGATCGGATAATAAATGTCGGAGTGTATATGATATAATATCCATCTTAAAATTTGGATGTATTAATTGCTATAAAAAACATATGCATGTTACATTTCAGGATCGATAATAATTGTGTGATTTATTCCCTAAACCGATTTAGTTTCGTATGACAGCTATAAGATATAGTGGTCCGATCCGGGCAAAATTTGGTACAATTATCTATTTTATATGAGACATTCGCATGCCCATTTGATATGATCGGATAATAATTGTGGGAGTCATTTCCTAAATTCGTATGATGTCCGATTCAAACTAGTGTACTACCTAGGTAAAAAAGAAGGCAATATACCAAATTTTAGCAAAATAGCTTTTAAATTGACAGAGTAAATCGCACAGAAACAGATGGACAGACGGACATGGCTATATCGACTCCTCTAGTGATTCTAAGTATTCTAGATGTAACTTTTGTGGGTCTACGATGTTTGGTTCTGTGCGTTACAATCATCAGAGCACAATGATTAGACTCTTTTTCCTGCGAAAAGAGTATAAATATATATATAGTGACACATTTGACACCTCCAACACCAAAAAAGAAAAATGTGGTTGAAATAAAATTTAAAAAAAAATCCCAACGTTATCGTCGGGGTGCCGAAGATTACAGACTCTTTTCGCAGTTGTTTCTGCCGTAAATCACATGAACGGGGTTGGTCAGTTAATAGGGCCGATTTCGATTTGTATGACAGCTATATGATATAGTACTCCGATTTTAATAAAATTCAGCACAAACGCGTATAATTATGTAAAAAACGTGTTTGCCGAGTTTTGAAGAGATCAGTCAATAAATGTGCGAGTTATTCCTAAAACCGATTTAGGTTCGTATGGCAGCTATAAGATAAAGTGGTCCGATCCGGGCAAAATTTGGTACGCATATATCTATCGTTATATGAAACATACGCATGCCAAATTTGAATATGATCGGATAATAAATGTCGGAGTTATTCCCTAAACCGATTTAGTTCCGTTTGACAGCTATATGATATAGTGGTCCGATCCGGCCGATTCAAACTAGTGTACTACCTAGGTAAAAAAGAAGGCAATATACCAAATTTTAGCAAAATAGCTTTTAAATTGACAGAGTAAATCGCACAGAAACAGATGGACAGACGGACATGGCTATATCGACTCCTCTAGTGATTCTAAGTATTCTAGATGTAACTTTTGTAGGTTCTAGATGTGGTGCGTTACAATCATCAGAGCAAAACAACGATTAGGCTCTTTTTTCTGCGAAAAGAGTATAAATATATATATAGTGACCGAAACAAATTAAGAAAATCCCAACGTTATCGTCGGGGTGCTGAAGATTACAGACTCTTTTCGCAGTTGTTTCTGCCGTAAATCACATGAACGGGGTTGGTCAGTTAATAGGGCCGATTTCGATTTGTATGACAGCTATATGATATAGTAGTCCGATTTTAATAAAATTCAGCACAAACGCGTATAATTATGTAAAAAACGTGTTTGCCGAGTTTTGAAGAGATCAGTCAATAAATGTGCGAGTTATTCCTAAAACCGATTTAGGTTCGTATGGCAGCTATAAGATAAAGTGGTCCGACCCGGGCAAAATTTGGTACCATTATTTATCGTTATATGAAACATACGCATGCCAAATTTGAATATGATCGGATAATAAATGTCGGAGTTATTCCCTAAACCGATTTAGTTCCGTATGACAGCTATATGATATAGTGGTCCGATCCGGGCAAAATTTGGTACAATTATCTATTTTTATATGAACATCGCATCCAATTTGAATATGATCGATAATAATGTGGAGTTATTAAAGAGCGGCCGATTCAAACTAGTGTACTACCTAGGTAAAAAAGAAGGCAATATACCAAATTTTAGCAAAATAGCTTTTAAATTGACAGAGTAAATCGCACAGAAACAGATGGACAGACGGACATGGCTATATCGACTCCTCTAGTGATTCTAAGTATTCTAGATGTAACTTTTGTTAGGGGTTCTAATGTTGGTGCGTTACAATCATCAGAGCAAAACAATGATTAGGCTCTTTTTTCTGCGAAAAGAGTATAAATATATATATAGTGACACATTTGACACCTCCAATCACCCAAATAAAATAAAAAATATAATTAAGTGAATTTGGCAAAAAAAAATTTTTTATACCAAAAAATTAAATAAAAAAAAAAAAAAAAAAAAAAAAATCCCAACGTTATCGTCGGGGTGCTGAAGATTACAGACTCTTTTCGCAGTTGTTTCTGCCGTAAATCACATGAACGGGGTTGGTCAGTTAATAGGGCCGATTTCGATTTGTATGACAGCTATATGATATAGTACTCCGATTTTAATAAAATTCAGCACAAACGCGTATAATTATGTAAAAAACGTGTTTGCCGAGTTTTGAAGAGATCAGTCAATAAATGTGCGAGTTATTCCTAAAACCGATTTAGGTTCGTATGGCAGCTATAAGATAAAGTGGTCCGACCCGGGCAAAATTTGGTACCATATATCTATCGTTATATGAAACATACGCATGCCAAATTTGAATATGATCGGATAATAAATGTCGGAGTTATTCCCTAAACCGATTTAGTTCCGTATGACAGCTATATGATATAGTGGTCCGATCCCAAAATTACATTATCATTTTATATGAACATCCATCAATTGAATATGATCGGAATAAGGAAAAAGAGACGGCCGATTCAAACTAGTGTACTACCTAGGTAAAAAAGAAGGCAATATACCAAATTTTAGCAAAATAGCTTTTAAATTGACAGAGTAAATCGCACAGAAACAGATGGACAGACGGACATGGCTATATCGACTCCTCTAGTGATTCTAAGTATTCTAGATGTAACTTTTGTAGGGTTCTAGATGTTTGGTTTTGCGTTACAATCATCAGAGCAAAACAATGATTAGGCTCTTTTTTCTGCGAAAAGAGTATAAATATATATATAGTGACACATTTGACACCTCCAATCACCCAAATAAAGTAACAAATATGATTAAGTGAATTTGGCCAAATAAAATTTTTTATACCAAAAAATAAAAAAAAAAAAAAAAAAAAAAAAAAATCCCAACGTTATCGTCGGGGTGCTGAAGATTACAGACTCTTTTCGCAGTTGTTTCTGCCGTAAATCACATGAACGGGGTTGGTCAGTTAATAGGGCCGATTTCGATTTGTATGACAGCTATATGATATAGTACTCCGATTTTAATAAAATTCAGCACAAACGCGTATAATTATGTAAAAAAACGTGTTTGCCGAGTTTTGAAGAGATCAGTCAATAAATGTGCGAGTTATTCCTAAAACCGATTTAGGTTCGTATGGCAGCTATAAGATAAAGTGGTCCGATCCGGGCAAAATTTAGTACGCATATATCTATCGTTATATGAAACATATGCATGCCAAATTTGAATATGATCGGATAATAAATGTCGGAGTTATTCCCTAAACCGATTTAGTTCCGTATGACAGCTATAAGATATAGTGGTCCGATCCGGGCAAAATTTGGTACCATTATCTATTCTTATATGAAACATACGCATGCCCAATTTGAATATGATCGGATAATAATGTGGGAGTTATTTCCTAAATTCGTATGACGGCCGATTCAAGTGTACTACCTAGGTAAAAAAGAAGCCAATATACCAAATTTTAGCAAAATAGCTTTTAAACTGACAGAGTAAATCGCACAGAAACAGATGGACAGACGGACATGGCTATATCGACTCCTCTAGTGATTCTAAGTATTCTAGATGTAACTTTTTTGGGTCTACGATGTTTGGTTCTGTGCGTTACAATCATCAGAGCACAATGATTAGGCTCTTTTTTCTGCGAAAAGAGTATAAATATATATATAGTGACACATTTGACACCTCCAATCACCCAAATCAAGTAACAAATATAATTAAGTGAATTTGGCAAATTAAAATTATTTATACCAAAAAATTAAAAAAAAAAAAAAAAAAAAAAAATCCCAACGTTATCGTCGGGGTGCTGAAGATTACAGACTCTTTTCGCAGTTGTTTCTGCCGTAAATCACATGAACGGGGTTGGTCAGTTAATAGGGCCGATTTCGATTTGTATGACAGCTATATGATATAGTACTCCGATTTTAATAAAATTCAGCACAAACGCGTATAATTATGTAAAAAACGTGTTTGCCGAGTTTTGAAGAGATCAGTCAATAAATGTGCGAGTTATTCCTAAAACCGATTTAGGTTCGTATGGCAGCTATAAGATAAAGTGGTCCGACCCGGGCAAAATTTGGTACCATTATCTATCGTTATATGAAACATACGCATGCCAAATTTGAATATGATCGGATAATAAATGTCGGAGTTATTCCCTAAACCGATTTAGTTCCGTATGACAGCTATATGATATAGTGGTCCGATCCGCAATTCAAACATCGGCCGATTCAAACTAGTGTATCTACCTAGGTAAAAAAGAAGGCAATATACCAAATTTTAGCAAAATAGCTTTTAAATTGACAGAGTAAATCGCACAGAAACAGATGGACAGACGGACATGGCTATATCGACTCCTCTAGTGATTCTAAGTATTCTAGATGTAACTTTTTTGGGTCTACGATGTTTGGTTCTGTGCGTTACAATCATCAGAGCACAATGATTAGGCTCTTTTTCCTGCGAAAAGAGTATAAATATATATATAGTGACACATTTGACACTTCCAATCACCCAAATCAAATAACACATATATTTAAGTGAATTTGGCCAATTAAAATTTTTTATACCCAAAAATTTAATAAAGCGAAAAAAAAAAAAAAAAAAATCCCAACGTTATCGTCGGGGTGCTGAAGATTACAGACTCTTTTCGCAGTTGTTTCTGCCGTAAATCACATGAACGGGGTTGGTCAGTTAATAGGGCCGATTTCGATTTGTATGACAGCTATATGATATAGTACTCCGATTTTAATAAATTGAGCACAAACGCGTATAATTATGTAAAAAAACGTGTTTGCCGAGTTTTGAAGAGATCAGTCAATAAATGTGCGAGTTATTCCTAAAACCGATTTAGGTTCGTATGGCAGCTATAAGATAAAGTGGTCCGACCCGGGCAAAATTTGGTACCATTATCTATCGTTATATGAAACATACGCATGCCAAATTTGAATATGATCGGATAATAAATGTCGGAGTTATTCCCTAAACCGATTTAGTTCCGTATGACAGCTATATGATATAGTGGTCCGATCCGGGCAAAATTTGTACATTATCTATGTTATATGACATCGATGCAATTGAATATGATCGGAAAAAATTATAGGCGGCCGATTCAAACTAGTGTACTACCTAGGTAAAAAAGAAGGCAATATACCAAATTTTAGCAAAATAGCTTTTAAATTGACAGAGTAAATCGCACAGAAACAGATGGACAGACGGACATGGCTATATCGACTCCTCTAGTGATTCTAAGTATTCTAGATGTAACTTTTTTGGGTCTACGATGTTTGGTTCTGTGCGTTACAATCATCAGAGCACAATGATTAGGCTCTTTTTTCTGCGAAAAGAGTATAAATATATATATAGTGACACATTTGACACCTCCAATCACCCAAATCAAGTAACAAATATAATTAAGTGAATTTGGCCAATTAAAATTTTTTATACCCAAAAATTAAATAAAGAAAAAAAAAAATAAAAAAATCCCAACGTTATCGTCGGGGTGCTGAAGATTACAGACTCTTTTCGCAGTTGTTTCTGCCGTAAATCACATGAACGGGGTTGGTCAGTTAATAGGGCCGATTTCGATTTGTATGACAGCTATATGATATAGTAGTCCGATTTTAATAAAATTCAGCACAAACGCGTATAATTATGTAAAAAACGTGTTTGCCGAGTTTTGAAGAGATCAGTCAATAAATGTGCGAGTTATTCCTAAAACCGATTTAGGTTCGTATGGCAGCTATAAGATAAAGTGGTCCGACCCGGGCAAAATTTGGTACCATTATCTATCGTTATATGAAACATACGCATGCCAAATTTGAATATGATCGGATAATAAATGTCGGAGTAAAGATTATTCCCTAAACCGATTTAGTTCCGTATGACAGCTATATGATATAGTGGTCCGATCCGCAAACAAACTAAGAACGGCCGATTCAATAGTGTATCTACCTAGGTAAAAAAGAAGGCAATATACCAAATTTTAGCAAAATAGCTTTTAAATTGACAGAGTAAATCGCACAGAAACAGATGGACAGACGGACATGGCTATATCGACTCCTCTAGTGATTCTAAGTATTCTAGATGTAACTTTTTTGGGTCTACGATGTTTGGTTCTGTGCGTTACAATCATCAGAGCACAATGATTAGGCTCTTTTTTCTGCGAAAAGAGTATAAATATATATATAGTGACACATTTGACACCTCCAATCACCCAAATCAAGTAACACATATGATTAAGTGAATTTGGCCAATTAAAATTTTTTTTATCCAAAAATTTAATTAAGCCAAAAAAAAAAATTAAAAAATCCCAACGTTATCGTCGGGGTGCTGAAGATTACAGACTCTTTTCGCAGTTGTTTCTGCCGTAAATCACATGAACGGGGTTGGTCAGTTAATAGGGCCGATTTCGATTTGTATGACAGCTATATGATATAGTACTCCGATTTTAATAAATTGAGCACAAACGCGTATAATTATGTAAAAAAACGTGTTTGCCGAGTTTTGAAGAGATCAGTCAATAAATGTGCGAGTTATTCCTAAAACCGATTTAGGTTCGTATGGCAGCTATAAGATAAAGTGGTCCGACCCGGGCAAAATTTGGTACCATTATCTATCGTTATATGAAACATACGCATGCCAAATTTGAATATGATCGGATAATAAATGTCGGAGTTATTCCCTAAACCGATTTAGTTCCGTATGACAGCTATATGATATAGTGGTCCGATCCGGGCAAAATTTGGTACCATTATCTATCGTTATATGAAACATACGCATGCCAAATTTGAATATGATCGGATAATAATGTCGGAGTTATTCCTAAATTGTATGACGGCCGATTCAAACTAGTGTGCTACCTAGGTAAAAAAGAAGGCAATATACCAAATTTTAGCAAAATAGCTTTTAAATTGACAGAGTAAATCGCACAGAAACAGATGGACAGACGGACATGGCTATATCGACTCCTCTAGTGATTCTAAGTATTCTAGATGTAACTTTTTTGGGTCTACGATGTTTGGTTCTGTGCGTTACAATCATCAGAGCACAATGATTAGGCTCTTTTTCCTGCGAAAAGAGTATAAATATATATATAGTGACACATTTGACACCTCCAATCACCCAAATCAAGTAAAAAAATCCCAACGTTATCGTCGGGGTGCTGAAGATTACAGACTCTTTTCGCAGTTGTTTCTGCCGTAAATCACATGAACGGGGTTGGTCAGTTAATAGGGCCGATTTCGATTTGTATGACAGCTATATGATATAGTACTCCGATTTTAATAAAATTCAGCACAAACGCGTATAATTATGTAAAAAAACGTGTTTGCCGAGTTTTGAAGAGATCAGTCAATAAATGTGCGAGTTATTCCTAAAACCGATTTAGGTTCGTATGGCAGCTATAAGATAAAGTGGTCCGACCCGGGCAAAATTTGGTACCATTATCTATCGTTATATGAAACATACGCATGCCAAATTTGAATATGATCGGATAATAAATGTCGGAGTTATTCCCTAAACCGATTTAGTTCCGTATGACAGCTATAAGATATAGTGGTCCGATCCGGGCAAAATTTGGTACCATTATCTATCGTTATATGAAACATACGCATGCCAAATTTGAATATGATCGGATAATAAATGTCGGAGTTATTTCCTAAATTATTCCGTATGAAACGGCCGATTCAATAGTGTACTACCTAGGTAAAAAAGAAGGCAATATACCAAATTTTAGCAAAATAGCTTTTAAATTGACAGAGTAAATCGCACAGAAACAGATGGACAGACGGACATGGCTATATCGACTCCTCTAGTGATTCTAAGTATTCTAGATGTAACTTTTTTGGGTCTACGATGTTTGGTTCTGTGCGTTACAATCATCAGAGCACAATGATTAGGCTCTTTTTTCTGCGAAAAGAGTATAAATATATATATAGTGACACATTTGACACCTCCAATCACCCAAATCAAGTAACAAATATGATTAAGTGAATTTGGCCAATTAAAATTTTTTATACACAAAAATTTAATTAAAAAAAAAAAATAAAAATCCCAACGTTATCGTCGGGGTGCTGAAGATTACAGACTCTTTTCGCAGTTGTTTCTGCCGTAAATCACATGAACGGGGTTGGTCAGTTAATAGGGCCGATTTCGATTTGTATGACAGCTATATGATATAGTAGTCCGATTTTAATAAAATTCAGCACAAACGCGTATAATTATGTAAAAAAACGTGTTTGCCGAGTTTTGAAGAGATCAGTCAATAAATGTGCGAGTTATTCCTAAAACCGATTTAGGTTCGTATGGCAGCTATAAGATAAAGTGGTCCGACCCGGGCAAAATTTGGTACCATTATCTATCGTTATATGAAACATACGCATGCCAAATTTGAATATGATCGGATAATAAATGTCGGAGTTATTCCCTAAACCGATTTAGTTCCGTATGACAGCTATAAGATATAGTGGTCCGATCCGGGCAAAATTTGGTACCATTATCTATCGTTATATGAAACATACGCATGCCAAATTTGAATATGATCGGATAATAAATGTCGGAGTTATTTCCTAAACCGATTTAGTTCCGTATGAATATATGATAAGTGGACCGGCCGATTCAAACTAGTTATGTGCTACCTAGGTAAAAAAGAAGGCAATATACCAAATTTTAGCAAAATAGCTTTTAAATTGACAGAGTAAATCGCACAGAAACAGATGGACAGACGGACATGGCTATATCGACTCCTCTAGTGATTCTAAGTATTCTAGATGTAACTTTTTTGGGTCTACGATGTTTGGTTCTGTGCGTTACAATCATCAGAGCACAATGATTAGGCTCTTTTTTCTGCGAAAAGAGTATAAATATATATATAGTGACACATTTGACACCTCCAATCACCCAAATCAAGTAACACATATGATTAAGTGAATTTGGCCAATTAAAATTTTTTTTACCCAAAAATTTTATTAACCAAAAAAAAAAAATAAAAAATCCCAACGTTATCGTCGGGGTGCTGAAGATTACAGACTCTTTTCGCAGTTGTTTCTGCCGTAAATCACATGAACGGGGTTGGTCAGTTAATAGGGCCGATTTCGATTTGTATGACAGCTATATGATATAGTAGTCCGATTTTAATAAAATTCAGCACAAACGCGTATAATTATGTAAAAAAACGTGTTTGCCGAGTTTTGAAGAGATCAGTCAATAAATGTGCGAGTTATTCCTAAAACCGATTTAGGTTCGTATGGCAGCTATAAGATAAAGTGGTCCGACCCGGGCAAAATTTGGTACCATTATCTATCGTTATATGAAACATACGCATGCCAAATTTGAATATGATCGGATAATAAATGTCGGAGTTATTCCCTAAACCGATTTAGTTCCGTATGACAGCTATATGATATAGTGGTCCGATCCGGGCAAAATTTGGTACCATTATCTATCGTTATATGAAACATACGCATGCCAAATTTGAATATGATCGGATAATAAATGTCGGAGTTATTCCCTAAACCGATTTAGTTCCGTATGACAGCTATATGATATAGTGGTCCGATCGGCCGATTCAAACTAGTGTATGCTACCTAGGTAAAAAAGAAGGCAATATACCAAATTTTAGCAAAATAGCTTTTAAATTGACAGAGTAAATCGCACAGAAACAGATGGACAGACGGACATGGCTATATCGACTCCTCTAGTGATTCTAAGTATTCTAGATGTAACTTTTTTGGGTCTACGATGTTTGGTTCTGTGCGTTACAATCATCAGAGCACAATGATTAGGCTCTTTTTTCTGCGAAAAGAGTATAAATATATATATAGTGACACATTTGACACCTCCAATCACCCAAATCAAGTAACACATATGATTAAGTGAATTTGGCCAATTAAAATTTTTTATACCCAAAAATTAAATTAACAAAAAAACAAATAAAAAATCCCAACGTTATCGTCGGGGTGCTGAAGATTACAGACTCTTTTCGCAGTTGTTTCTGCCGTAAATCACATGAACGGGGTTGGTCAGTTAATAGGGCCGATTTCGATTTGTATGACAGCTATATGATATAGTAGTCCGATTTTAATAAAATTCAGCACAAACGCGTATAATTATGTAAAAAAACGTGTTTGCCGAGTTTTGAAGAGATCAGTCAATAAATGTGCGAGTTATTCCTAAAACCGATTTAGGTTCGTATGGCAGCTATAAGATAAAGTGGTCCGACCCGGGCAAAATTTGGTACCATTATCTATCGTTATATGAAACATACGCATGCCAAATTTGAATATGATCGGATAATAAATGTCGGAGTTATTCCCTAAACCGATTTAGTTCCGTATGACAGCTATATGATATAGTGGTCCGATCCGGGCAAAATTTGGTACCATTATCTATCGTTATATGAAACATACGCATGCCAAATTTGAATATGATCGGATAATAAATGTCGGAGTTATTCCCTAAACCGATTTAGTTCCGTATGACAGCTATATGATATAGTGGTCCGATCCGGCCGATTCAAACTAGTGTATAGTGTGCTACCTAGGTAAAAAAGAAGGCAATATACCAAATTTTAGCAAAATAGCTTTTAAATTGACAGAGTAAATCGCACAGAAACAGATGGACAGACGGACATGGCTATATCGACTCCTCTAGTGATTCTAAGTATTCTAGATGTAACTTTTTTGGGTCTACGATGTTTGGTTCTGTGCGTTACAATCATCAGAGCACAATGATTAGGCTCTTTTTTCTGCGAAAAGAGTATAAATATATATATAGTGACACATTTGACACCTCCAATCACCCAAATCAAATAACACATATAATTAAGTGTATTTGGCCAATTAAAATTTTTTTTACCCAAAAATTTTAATAAAACAAAAAAAAAAAAAAAAAATCCCAACGTTATCGTCGGGGTGCTGAAGATTACAGACTCTTTTCGCAGTTGTTTCTGCCGTAAATCACATGAACGGGGTTGGTCAGTTAATAGGGCCGATTTCGATTTGTATGACAGCTATATGATATAGTAGTCCGATTTTAATAAAATTCAGCACAAACGCGTATAATTATGTAAAAAAACGTGTTTGCCGAGTTTTGAAGAGATCAGTCAATAAATGTGCGAGTTATTCCTAAAACCGATTTAGGTTCGTATGGCAGCTATAAGATAAAGTGGTCCGACCCGGGCAAAATTTGGTACCATTATCTATCGTTATATGAAACATACGCATGCCAAATTTGAATATGATCGGATAATAAATGTCGGAGTTATTCCTAAACCGATTTAGTTCCGTATGACAGCTATAAGATAAAGTGGTCCGATCCGGGCAAAATTTGGTACCATTATCTATCGTTATATGAAACATACGCATGCCAAATTTGAATATGATCGGATAATAAATGTCGGAGTTATTCCCTAAACCGATTTAGTTCCGTATGACAGCTATATGATATAGTGGTCCGATCCGGCCGATTCAAACTAGTGTACTACCTAGGTAAAAAAGAAGGCAATATACCAAATTTTAGCAAAATAGCTTTTAAATTGACAGAGTAAATCGCACAGAAACAGATGGACAGACGGACATGGCTATATCGACTCCTCTAGTGATTCTAAGTATTCTAGATGTAACTTTTTTGGGTCTACGATGTTTGGTTCTGTGCGTTACAATCATCAGAGCACAATGATTAGGCTCTTTTTTCTGCGAAAAGAGTATAAATATATATATAGTGACACATTTGACACCTCCAATCACCCAAATCAAGTAACACATATGATTAAGTGAATTTGGCCAATTAAAATTTTTTATACCCAAAAATTTTATTAAACAAAAAAAAAAATAAAAAATCCCAACGTTATCGTCGGGGTGCTGAAGATTACAGACTCTTTTCGCAGTTGTTTCTGCCGTAAATCACATGAACGGGGTTGGTCAGTTAATAGGGCCGATTTCGATTTGTATGACAGCTATATGATATAGTAGTCCGATTTTAATAAAATTCAGCACAAACGCGTATAATTATGTAAAAAAACGTGTTTGCCGAGTTTTGAAGAGATCAGTCAATAAATGTGCGAGTTATTCCTAAAACCGATTTAGGTTCGTATGGCAGCTATAAGATAAAGTGGTCCGACCCGGGCAAAATTTGGTACCATTATCTATCGTTATATGAAACATACGCATGCCAAATTTGAATATGATCGGATAATAAATGTCGGAGTTATTCCTAAAACCGATTTAGGTTCGTATGGCAGCTATAAGATAAAGTGGTCCGACCCGGGCAAAATTTGGTACCATTATCTATCGTTATATGAAACATACGCATGCCAAATTTGAATATGATCGGATAATAAATGTCGGAGTTATTCCCTAAACCGATTTAGTTCCGTATGACAGCTATATGATATAGTGGTCGATCCGGCCGATTCAAACTAGTGTATAGTGGCTACCTAGGTAAAAAAGAAGGCAATATACCAAATTTTAGCAAAATAGCTTTTAAATTGACAGAGTAAATCGCACAGAAACAGATGGACAGACGGACATGGCTATATCGACTCCTCTAGTGATTCTAAGTATTCTAGATGTAACTTTTTTGGGTCTACGATGTTTGGTTCTGTGCGTTACAATCATCAGAGCACAATGATTAGGCTCTTTTTCCTGCGAAAAGAGTATAAATATATATATAGTGACACATTTGACACCTCCAATCACCCAAATCAAGTAAAAAAATCCCAACGTTATCGTCGGGGTGCTGAAGATTACAGACTCTTTTCGCAGTTGTTTCTGCCGTAAATCACATGAACGGGGTTGGTCAGTTAATAGGGCCGATTTCGATTTGTATGACAGCTATATGATATAGTAGTCCGATTTTAATAAAATTCAGCACAAACGCGTATAATTATGTAAAAAAACGTGTTTGCCGAGTTTTGAAGAGATCAGTCAATAAATGTGCGAGTTATTCCTAAAACCGATTTAGGTTCGTATGGCAGCTATAAGATAAAGTGGTCCGATCCTGGCAAAATTTGGTACCATTATTTATTGTTATATGAAACATACGCATGAAATTTGAATATGATCGGATAATAAATGTGATTATTCCTAAACCGATTTAGTTTCGTATGACAGCTATAAGATAAAGTGGTCCGATCCGGGCAAAATTTGGTACCATTATCTATCGTTATATGAAACATACGCATGCCAAATTTGAATATGATCGGATAATAAATGTCGGAGTTATTCCCTAAACCGATTTAGTTCCGTATGACAGCTATATGATATAGTGGTCCGATCCGGCCGATTCAAACTAGTGTACTACCTAGGTAAAAAAGAAGGCAATATACCAAATTTTAGCAAAATAGCTTTTAAATTGACAGAGTAAATCGCACAGAAACAGATGGACAGACGGACATGGCTATATCGACTCCTCTAGTGATTCTAAGTATTCTAGATGTAACTTTTTTGGGTCTACGATGTTTGGTTCTGTGCGTTACAATCATCAGAGCACAATGATTAGGCTCTTTTTTCTGCGAAAAGAGTATAAATATATATATAGTGACACATTTGACACCTCCAATCACCCAAATCAAGTAACAAATATGATTAAGTGAATTTGGCCAATTAAAATTATTTATACCCAAAAATTTAATTAACCAGTAAAACCAATTAAGAAAATCCCAACGTTATCGTCGGGGTGCTGAAGATTACAGACTCTTTTCGCAGTTGTTTCTGCCGTAAATCACATGAACGGGGTTGGTCAGTTAATAGGGCCGATTTCGATTTGTATGACAGCTATATGATATAGTAGTCCGATTTTAATAAAATTCAGCACAAACGCGTATAATTATGTAAAAAAAACGTGTTTGCCGAGTTTTGAAGAGATCAGTCAATAAATGTGCGAGTTATTCCTAAAACCGATTTAGGTTCGTATGGCAGCTATAAGATAAAGTGGTCCGACCCGGGCAAAATTTGGTACCATTATCTATCGTTATATGAAACATACGCATGCCAAATTTGAATATGATCGGATAATAAATGTCGGAGTTATTCCCTAAACCGATTTAGTTCCGTATGACAGCTATAAGATATAGTGGTCCGATCCGGGCAAAATTTGGTACCATTATCTATCGTTATATGAAACATACGCATGCCAAATTTGAATATGATCGGATAATAAATGTCGGAGTTATTTCCTAAACCGATTTAGTTCCGTATGAAGCTATAGATAAGGGCCGACCGGCCGATTCAAACTAGTGTAAGTGTGCTACCTAGGTAAAAAAGAAGGCAATATACCAAATTTTAGCAAAATAGCTTTTAAATTGACAGAGTAAATCGCACAGAAACAGATGGACAGACGGACATGGCTATATCGACTCCTCTAGTGATTCTAAGTATTCTAGATGTAACTTTTTTGGGTCTACGATGTTTGGTTCTGTGCGTTACAATCATCAGAGCACAATGATTAGGCTCTTTTTCCTGCGAAAAGAGTATAAATATATATATAGTGACACATTTGACACCTCCAATCACCCAAATCAAGTAATAAAATCCCAACGTTATCGTTGGGGTGCCGAAGATTACAGACTCTTTTCGCAGTTGTTTCTGCCGTAAATCACATGAACGGGGTTGGTCAGTTAATAGGGCCGATTTCGATTTGTATGACAGCTATATGATATAGTAGTCCGATTTTAATAAAATTCAGCACAAACGCGTATAATTATGTAAAAAAACGTGTTTGCCGAGTTTTGAAGAGATCAGTCAATAAATGTGCGAGTTATTCCTAAAACCGATTTAGGTTCGTATGGCAGCTATAAGATAAAGTGGTCCGACCCGGGCAAAATTTGGTACCATTATCTATCGTTATATGAAACATACGCATGCCAAATTTGAATATGATCGGATAATAAATGTCGGAGTTATTCCTAAACCGATTTAGTTCCGTATGACAGCTATAAGATAAAGTGGTCCGATCCGGGCAAAATTTGGTACCATTATCTATCGTTATATGAAACATACGCATGCCAAATTTGAATATGATCGGATAATAAATGTCGGAGTTATTCCCTAAACCGATTTAGTTCCGTATGACAGCTATATGATATAGTGGTCCGATCCGGCCGATTCAAACTAGTGTACTACCTAGGTAAAAAAGAAGGCAATATACCAAATTTTAGCAAAATAGCTTTTAAATTGACAGAGTAAATCGCACAGAAACAGATGGACAGACGGACATGGCTATATCGACTCCTCTAGTGATTCTAAGTATTCTAGATGTAACTTTTTTGGGTCTACGATGTTTGGTTCTGTGCGTTACAATCATCAGAGCACAATGATTAGGCTCTTTTTCCTGCGAAAAGAGTATAAATATATATATAGTGACACATTTGACACCTCCAATCACCCAAATCAAGTAAAAAAATCCCAATGTTATCGTCGGGGTGCTGAAGATTACAGACTCTTTTCGCAGTTGTTTCTGCCGTAAATCACATGAACGGGGTTGGTCAGTTAATAGGGCCGATTTCGATTTGTATGACAGCTATATGATATAGTAGTCCGATTTTAATAAAATTCAGCACAAACGCGTATAATTATGTAAAAAAACGTGTTTGCCGAGTTTTGAAGAGATCAGTCAATAAATGTGCGAGTTATTCCTAAAACCGATTTAGGTTCGTATGGCAGCTATAAGATAAAGTGGTCCGACCCGGGCAAAATTTGGTACCATTATCTATCGTTATATGAAACATACGCATGCCAAATTTGAATATGATCGGATAATAAATGTCGGAGTTATTCCCTAAACCGATTTAGTTCCGTATGACAGCTATAAGATATAGTGGTCCGATCCGGGCAAAATTTGGTACCATTATCTATCGTTATATGAAACATACGCATGCCAAATTTGAATATGATCGGATAATAAATGTCGGAGTTATTCCCTAAACCGATTTAGTTCCGTATGAAGCTATATGATATAGTGGTGATCCGGCCGATTCAAACTAGTGTACTACCTAGGTAAAAAAGAAGGCAATATACCAAATTTTAGCAAAATAGCTTTTAAATTGACAGAGTAAATCGCACAGAAACAGATGGACAGACGGACATGGCTATATCGACTCCTCTAGTGATTCTAAGTATTCTAGATGTAACTTTTTTGGGTCTACGATGTTTGGTTCTGTGCGTTACAATCATCAGAGCACAATGATTAGGCTCTTTTTTCTGCGAAAAGAGTATAAATATATATATAGTGACACATTTGACACCTCCAATCACCCAAATCAAGTAACACATATGATTAAGTGAATTTGACCAATTAAAATTTTTTATACCCAAAAATTTAATAAGAAAAAAACAAATAAAAATCCCAACGTTATCGTCGGGGTGCTGAAGATTACAGACTATATGATATAGTAGTCCGATTTTAATAAAATTCAGCACAAACGCGTATAATTATGTAAAAAACGTGTTTGCCGAGTTTTGAAGAGATCAGTCAATAAATGTGCGAGTTATTCCTAAAACCGATTTAGGTTCGTATGGCAGCTATAAGATAAAGTGGTCCGACCCGGGCAAAATTTGGTACCATTATCTATCGTTATATGAAACATACGCATGCCAAATTTGAATATGATCGGATAATAAATGTCGGAGTTATTCCCTAAACCGATTTAGTTCCGTATGACAGCTATAAGATATAGTGGTCCGATCCGGGCAAAATTTGGTACCATTATCTATCGTTATATGAAACATACGCATGCCAAATTTGAATATGATCGGATAATAAATGTCGGAGTTATTCCCTAAACCGATTTAGTTCCGTATGAAGCTATATGATATAGTGGTCGATCCGGCCGATTCAAACTAGTGTATAGTGTGCTACCTAGGTAAAAAAGAAGGCAATATACCAAATTTTAGCAAAATAGCTTTTAAATTGACAGAGTAAATCGCACAGAAACAGATGGACAGACGGACATGGCTATATCGACTCCTCTAGTGATTCTAAGTATTCTAGATGTAACTTTTTTGGGTCTACGATGTTTGGTTCTGTGCGTTACAATCATCAGAGCACAATGATTAGGCTCTTTTTCCTGCGAAAAGAGTATAAATATATATATAGTGACACATTTGACACCTCCAATCACCCAAATCAAGTAACACATATGATTAAGTGAATTTGGCCAATTAAAATTTTTTATACCCAAAAATTAAATTAAAAAAAAAAAAAAATAAAAAATCCCAACGTTATCGTCGGGGTGCTGAAGATTACAGACTCTTTTCGCAGTTGTTTCTGCCGTAAATCACATGAACGGGGTTGGTCAGTTAATAGGGCCGATTTCGATTTGTATGACAGCTATATGATATAGTAGTCCGATTTTAATAAAATTCAGCACAAACGCGTATAATTATGTAAAAAAACGTGTTTGCCGAGTTTTGAAGAGATCAGTCAATAAATGTGCGAGTTATTCCTAAAACCGATTTAGGTTCGTATGGCAGCTATAAGATAAAGTGGTCCGACCCGGCAAAATTTGGTACCATTATCTATCGTTATATGAAACATACGCATGCCAAATTTGAATATGATCGGATAATAAATGTCGGAGTTATTCCTAAACCGATTTAGTTCCGTATGACAGCTATAAGATATAGTGGTCCGATCCGGGCAAAATTTGGTACCATTATCTATCGTTATATGAAACATACGCATGCCAAATTTGAATATGATCGGATAATAAATGTCGGAGTTATTCCCTAAACATTATTCCGTATGAAGCTATATGATATAGTGGTCATCCGGCCGATTCAAACTAGTGTACTACTACCTAGGTAAAAAAGAAGGCAATATACCAAATTTTAGCAAAATAGCTTTTAAATTGACAGAGTAAATCGCACAGAAACAGATGGACAGACGGACATGGCTATATCGACTCCTCTAGTGATTCTAAGTATTCTAGATGTAACTTTTTTGGGTCTACGATGTTTGGTTCTGTGCGTTACAATCATCAGAGCACAATGATTAGGCTCTTTTTTCTGCGAAAAGAGTATAAATATATATATAGTGACACATTTGACACCTCCAATCACCCAAATCAAGTAACAAATATGATTAAGTGAATTTGGCCAATTAAAATTTTTTATACCCAAAAATTAAATTAAGCAAAAAAAAAAATAAAAATCCCAACGTTATCGTCGGGGTGCTGAAGATTACAGACTCTTTTCGCAGTTGTTTCTGCCGTAAATCACATGAACGGGGTTGGTCAGTTAATAGGGCCGATTTCGATTTGTATGACAGCTATATGATATAGTAGTCCGATTTTAATAAAATTCAGCACAAACGCGTATAATTATGTAAAAAAACGTGTTTGCCGAGTTTTGAAGAGATCAGTCAATAAATGTGCGAGTTATTCCTAAAACCGATTTAGGTTCGTATGGCAGCTATAAGATAAAGTGGTCCGACCCGGGCAAAATTTGGTACCATTATCTATCGTTATATGAAACATACGCATGCCAAATTTGAATATGATCGGATAATAAATGTCGGAGTTATTCCTAAACCGATTTAGTTCCGTATGACAGCTATAAGATATAGTGGTCCGATCCGGGCAAAATTTGGTACCATTATCTATCGTTATATGAAACATCGCATGCCAAATTTGAATATGATCGGATAATAAATGTCGGAGTTATTCCTAAATTTCCGTATGAAAGGCCGGCCGATTCAAGACTAGTGTCTACCTAGGTAAAAAAGAAGGCAATATACCAAATTTTAGCAAAATAGCTTTTAAATTGACAGAGTAAATCGCACAGAAACAGATGGACAGACGGACATGGCTATATCGACTCCTCTAGTGATTCTAAGTATTCTAGATGTAACTTTTTTGGGTCTACGATGTTTGGTTCTGTGCGTTACAATCATCAGAGCACAATGATTAGGCTCTTTTTTCTGCGAAAAGAGTATAAATATATATATAGTGACACATTTGACACCTCCAATCACCCAAATCAAGTAACAAATATGATTAAGTGAATTTGGCAAATTAAAATTTTTTATACCAAAAAATTTAATTAAACAAAAAAAAAAAATAAAAAATCCCAACGTTATCGTCGGGGTGCTGAAGATTACAGACTCTTTTCGCAGTTGTTTCTGCCGTAAATCACATGAACGGGGTTGGTCAGTTAATAGGGCCGATTTCGATTTGTATGACAGCTATATGATATAGTACTCCGATTTTAATAAAATTCAGCACAAACGCGTATAATTATGTAAAAAAACGTGTTTGCCGAGTTTTGAAGAGATCAGTCAATAAATGTGCGAGTTATTCCTAAAACCGATTTAGGTTCGTATGGCAGCTATAAGATAAAGTGGTCCGACCCGGGCAAAATTTGGTACCATTATCTATCGTTATATGAAACATACGCATGCCAAATTTGAATATGATCGGATAATAAATGTCGGAGTTATTCCCTAAACCGATTTAGTTCCGTATGACAGCTATATGATATAGTGGTCCGATCCGGCCGATTCAAATTAGTGTACAATACCTAGGTAAAAAAGACATAGGCAATATACCAAATTTAGAAATATGATCGGAAAATAGCTTTTAAAGTGACGGAGTAAATCGCACCGAAACAGATGGACAGACGGACAAGGCGATATCGACTCCTCTAGTGATTCTAAGTATTCTAGATGTAACTTTTTTGGGTCTACGATGTTTGGTTCTGTGCGTTACAATCATCAGAGCACAATGATTAGGCTCTTTTTTCTGCGAAAAAAGTATAAAAAATATATATATAGTGACACATTTGACACCTCCAATCACCCAAATCAAGTAAGAAAATCCCAATGTTATCTTTGGGGTGCCGAAGATTACAGACTCTTTTCGCAGTTGTTTCTGCCGTAAATCACATGAACGGGGTTGGTCAGTTAATAGGGCCGATTTCGATTTGTATGACAGCTATATGATATAGTAGTCCGATTTTAATAAAATTCAGCACAAACGCGTATAATTATGTAAAAAACGTGTTTGCCGAGTTTTGAAGAGATCAGTCAATAAATGTGCGAGTTATTCCTAAAACCGATTTAGGTTCGTATGGCAGCTATAAGATAAAGTGGTCCGACCCGGGCAAAATTTGGTACCATTATCTATCGTTATATGAAACATACGCATGCCAAATTTGAATATGATCGGATAATAAATGTCGGAGTTATTCCCTAAACCGATTTAGTTCCGTATGACAGCTATATGATATAGTGGTCCGATCCGGCCGATTCAAACTAGTGTACTACTACCTAGGTAAAAAAGAAGGCAATATACCAAATTTTAGCAAAATAGCTTTTAAATTGACAGAGTAAATCGCACAGAAACAGATGGACAGACGGACATGGCTATATCGACTCCTCTAGTGATTCTAAGTATTCTAGATGTAACTTTTTTGGGTCTACGATGTTTGGTTCTGTGCGTTACAATCATCAGAGCACAATGATTAGGCTCTTTTTTCTGCGAAAAGAGTATAAATATATATATAGTGACACATTTGACACCTCCAATCACCCAAATCAAGTAACACATATGATTAAGTGAATTTGACCAATTAAAATTTTTTATACCAAAAAATTAAATTAACAATAAAAAAAATAAAAAATCCCAACGTTATCGTCGGGGTGCTGAAGATTACAGACTCTTTTCGCAGTTGTTTCTGCCGTAAATCACATGAACGGGGTTGGTCAGTTAATAGGGCCGATTTCGATTTGTATGACAGCTATATGATATAGTAGTCCGATTTTAATAAAATTCAGCACAAACGCGTATAATTATGTAAAAAACGTGTTTGCCGAGTTTTGAAGAGATCAGTCAATAAATGTGCGAGTTATTCCTAAAACCGATTTAGGTTCGTATGGCAGCTATAAGATAAAGTGGTCCGACCCGGGCAAAATTTGGTACCATTATCTATCGTTATATGAAACATACGCATGCCAAATTTGAATATGATCGGATAATAAATGTGGAGTTATTCCTAAACCGATTTAGTCCGTATGACAGCTATAAGATAAAGTGGTCCGATCCGGGCAAAATTTGGTACCATTATCTATCGTTATATGAAACATACGCATGCCAAATTTGAATATGATCGGATAATAAATGTCGGAGTTATTCCCTAAACCGATTTAGTTCCGTATGACAGCTATATGATATAGTGGTCCGATCCGGCCGATTCAAACTAGTGTACTACTACCTAGGTAAAAAAGAAGGCAATATACCAAATTTTAGCAAAATAGCTTTTAAATTGACAGAGTAAATCGCACAGAAACAGATGGACAGACGGACATGGCTATATCGACTCCTCTAGTGATTCTAAGTATTCTAGATGTAACTTTTTTGGGTCTACGATGTTTGGTTCTGTGCGTTACAATCATCAGAGCACAATGATTAGGCTCTTTTTTCTGCGAAAAGAGTATAAATATATATATAGTGACACATTTGACACCTCCAATCACCCAAATCAAGTAACACATATGATTAAGTGAATTTGGCCAATTAAAATTTTTTATACACAAAAATTAAATAAAAAAAAAAAAAAAAAAAATCCCAACGTTATCGTCGGGGTGCTGAAGATTACAGACTCTTTTCGCAGTTGTTTCTGCCGTAAATCACATGAACGGGGTTGGTCAGTTAATAGGGCCGATTTCGATTTGTATGACAGCTATATGATATAGTAGTCCGATTTTAATAAAATTCAGCACAAACGCGTATAATTATGTAAAAAACGTGTTTGCCGAGTTTTGAAGAGATCAGTCAATAAATGTGCGAGTTATTCCTAAAACCGATTTAGGTTCGTATGGCAGCTATAAGATAAAGTGGTCCGACCCGGGCAAAATTTGGTACCATTATCTATCGTTATATGAAACATACGCATGCCAAATTTGAATATGATCGGATAATAAATGTCGGAGTTATTCCCTAAACCGATTTAGTTCCGTATGACAGCTATAAGATATAGTGGTCCGATCCGGGCAAAATTTGGTACCATTATCTATCGTTATATGAAACATACGCATGCCAAATTTGAATATGATCGGATAATAAATGTCGGAGTTATTCCTAAATTCCGTATGAAAGAAAGGGCGGCCGATTCAAACTAGTGTACTAGTGTGCTACCTAGGTAAAAAAGAAGGCAATATACCAAATTTTAGCAAAATAGCTTTTAAATTGACAGAGTAAATCGCACAGAAACAGATGGACAGACGGACATGGCTATATCGACTCCTCTAGTGATTCTAAGTATTCTAGATGTAACTTTTTTGGGTCTACGATGTTTGGTTCTGTGCGTTACAATCATCAGAGCACAATGATTAGGCTCTTTTTCCTGCGAAAAGAGTATAAATATATATATAGTGACACATTTGACACCTCCAATCACCCAAATCAAGTAAAAAAATCCCAACGTTATCGTCGGGGTGCTGAAGATTACAGACTCTTTTCGCAGTTGTTTCTGCCGTAAATCACATGAACGGGGTTGGTCAGTTAATAGGGCCGATTTCGATTTGTATGACAGCTATATGATATAGTAGTCCGATTTTAATAAAATTCAGCACAAACGCGTATAATTATGTAAAAAACGTGTTTGCCGAGTTTTGAAGAGATCAGTCAATAAATGTGCGAGTTATTCCTAAAACCGATTTAGGTTCGTATGGCAGCTATAAGATAAAGTGGTCCGACCCGGGCAAAATTTGGTACCATTATCTATCGTTATATGAAACATACGCATGCCAAATTTGAATATGATCGGATAATAAATGTCGGAGTTATTCCCTAAACCGATTTAGTTCCGTATGACAGCTATATGATATAGTGGTCCGATCCGGCCGATTCAAATTAGTGTACAATACCTAGGTAAAAAAGACAAGGCAATATACCAAATTTAGAATATGATCGCAAAATAGCTTTTAAAGTGACAGAGTAAATCGCACAGAAACAGATGGACAGACGGACATGGCGATATCGACTCCTCTAGTGATTCTAAGTATTCTAGATGTAACTTTTTTGGGTCTACGATGTTTGGTTCTGTGCGTTACAATCATCAGAGCACAATGATTAGGCTCTTTTTTCTGCGAAAAGAGTATAAATATATATATAGTGACACATTTGACACCTCCAATCACCCAAATAAAGTAACAAATATGATTAAGTGAATTTGGCCAATTAAAATTATTTATACAAAAAAATAAATAAAAAAAAAAAAAAAAAATCCCAACGTTATCGTCGGGGTGCTGAAGATTACAGACTCTTTTCGCAGTTGTTTCTGCCGTAAATCACATGAACGGGGTTGGTCAGTTAATAGGGCCGATTTCGATTTGTATGACAGCTATATGATATAGTAGTCCGATTTTAATAAAATTCAGCACAAACGCGTATAATTATGTAAAAAACGTGTTTGCCGAGTTTTGAAGAGATCAGTCAATAAATGTGCGAGTTATTCCTAAAACCGATTTAGGTTCGTATGGCAGCTATAAGATAAAGTGGTCCGACCCGGGCAAAATTTGGTACCATTATCTATCGTTATATGAAACATACGCATGCCAAATTTGAATATGATCGGATAATAAATGTCGGAGTTATTCCCTAAACCGATTTAGTTCCGTATGACAGCTATATGATATAGTGGTCCGATCCGGCCGATTCAAACTAGTGTGCTACCTAGGTAAAAAAGAAGGCAATATACCAAATTTTAGCAAAATAGCTTTTAAATTGACAGAGTAAATCGCACAGAAACAGATGGACAGACGGACATGGCTATATCGACTCCTCTAGTGATTCTAAGTATTCTAGATGTAACTTTTTTGGGTCTACGATGTTTGGTTCTGTGCGTTACAATCATCAGAGCACAATGATTAGGCTCTTTTTTCTGCGAAAAGAGTATAAATATATATATAGTGACCCAAATCAATTAAGAAAATCCCAACGTTATCGTCGGGGTGCTGAAGATTACAGACTCTTTTCGCAGTTGTTTCTGCCGTAAATCACATGAACGGGGTTGGTCAGTTAATAGGGCCGATTTCGATTTGTATGACAGCTATATGATATAGTAGTCCGATTTTAATAAAATTCAGCACAAACGCGTATAATTATGTAAAAAACGTGTTTGCCGAGTTTTGAAGAGATCAGTCAATAAATGTGCGAGTTATTCCTAAAACCGATTTAGGTTCGTATGGCAGCTATAAGATAAAGTGGTCCGACCCGGGCAAAATTTGGTACCATTATCTATCGTTATATGAAACATACGCATGCCAAATTTGAATATGATCGGATAATAAATGTCGGAGTTATTCCCTAAACCGATTTAGTTCCGTATGACAGCTATATGATATAGTGGTCCGATCCGGCCGATTCAAACTAGTGTGCTACCTAGGTAAAAAAGAAGGCAATATACCAAATTTTAGCAAAATAGCTTTTAAATTGACAGAGTAAATCGCACAGAAACAGATGGACAGACGGACATGGCTATATCGACTCCTCTAGTGATTCTAAGTATTCTAGATGTAACTTTTTTGGGTCTACGATGTTTGGTTCTGTGCGTTACAATCATCAGAGCACAATGATTAGGCTCTTTTTTCTGCGAAAAGAGTATAAATATATATATAGTGACACATTTGACACCTCCAATCACCCAAATCAAGTAAAAAATCCCAACGTTATCGTCGGGGTGCTGAAGATTACAGACTCTTTTCGCAGTTGTTTCTGCCGTAAATCACATGAACGGGGTTGGTCAGTTAATAGGGCCGATTTCGATTTGTATGACAGCTATATGATATAGTAGTCCGATTTTAATAAAATTCAGCACAAACGCGTATAATTATGTAAAAAACGTGTTTGCCGAGTTTTGAAGAGATCAGTCAATAAATGTGCGAGTTATTCCTAAAACCGATTTAGGTTCGTATGGCAGCTATAAGATAAAGTGGTCCGACCCGGGCAAAATTTGGTACCATTATCTATCGTTATATGAAACATACGCATGCCAAATTTGAATATGATCGGATAATAAATGTCGGAGTTATTCCCTAAACCGATTTAGTTCCGTATGACAGCTATATGATATAGTGGTCCGATCCGGCCGATTCAAACTAGTGTGCTACCTAGGTAAAAAAGAAGGCAATATACCAAATTTTAGCAAAATAGCTTTTAAATTGACAGAGTAAATCGCACAGAAACAGATGGACAGACGGACATGGCTATATCGACTCCTCTAGTGATTCTAAGTATTCTAGATGTAACTTTTTTGGGTCTACGATGTTTGGTTCTGTGCGTTACAATCATCAGAGCACAATGATTAGGCTCTTTTTTCTGCGAAAAGAGTATAAATATATATATAGTGACACATTTGACACCTCCAATCACCCAAATCAAGTAACACATATGATTAAGTGAATTTGGCCAATTAAAATTATTTATACCCAAGAATTAAATTAAGCCAATAAAAAAAAATAAAAAATCCCAACGTTATCGTCGGGGTGCTGAAGATTACAGACTCTTTTCGCAGTTGTTTCTGCCGTAAATCACATGAACGGGGTTGGTCAGTTAATAGGGCCGATTTCGATTTGTATGACAGCTATATGATATAGTAGTCCGATTTTAATAAAATTCAGCACAAACGCGTATAATTATGTAAAAAACGTGTTTGCCGAGTTTTGAAGAGATCAGTCAATAAATGTGCGAGTTATTCCTAAAACCGATTTAGGTTCGTATGGCAGCTATAAGATAAAGTGGTCCGACCCGGGCAAAATTTGGTACCATTATCTATCGTTATATGAAACATACGCATGCCAAATTTGAATATGATCGGATAATAAATGTCGGAGTTATTCCCTAAACCGATTTAGTTCCGTATGACAGCTATATGATATAGTGGTCCGATCCGGCCGATTCAAACTAGTGTGCATGTACTAATTGCTAGGTAAAAAAGATAGGCATTTTACCAAATTTTAACAAAATAGCTTTTAAATTGACAGAGTAAATCGCACAGAAACAGATGGACAGAAGGACATGGCTATATCGACTCCTCTAGTGATTCTGAGTATTCTAGATGTAAATTTTTTGGGTACAATTATCTTTGGTTATATGAGTTACAATCGCATGCCCAATTTGAATATGATCGTATAAATATATATATAGTGACATATTTGACACCTCCAATCACCCAAATCAAGTAACACATATGATTAAGTGAATTTGGCCAATTAAAATTATTTATACCCAAGAATTCAATTAAGCCAGTAAAACCAGATTACAGACTCTTTTCGCAGTTGTTTCTGCCGTAAATCACATGAACGGGGTTGGTCAGTTAATAGGGCCGATTTCGATTGTATGACAGCTATATGATATAGTACTCCGATTTTAATAAATTCAGCACAAACGCGTATAATTATGTAAAAAACGTGTTTGCCGAGTTTTGAAGAGATCAGTCAATAAATGTGCGAGTTATTCCTAAAACCGATTTAGGTTCGTATGGCAGCTATAAGATAAAGTGGTCCGACCCGGGCAAAATTTGGTACCATTATCTATCGTTATATGAAACATACGCATGCCAAATTTGAATATGATCGGATAATAAATGTCGGAGTTATTCCCTAAACCGATTTAGTTCCGTATGACAGCTATATGATATAGTGGTCCGATCCGGCCGATTCAAACTAGTGTGCTACCTAGGTAAAAAAGAAGGCAATATACCAAATTTTAGCAAAATAGCTTTTAAATTGACAGAGTAAATCGCACAGAAACAGATGGACAGACGGACATGGCTATATCGACTCCTCTAGTGATTCTAAGTATTCTAGATGTAACTTTTTTGGGTCTACGATGTTTGGTTCTGTGCGTTACAATCATCAGAGCACAATGATTAGGCTCTTTTTTCTGCGAAAAGAGTATAAATATATATATAGTGACACATTTGACACCTCCAATCACCCAAATCAAGTAACACATATAATTAAGTGAATTTAAGATTACAGACTCTTTTCGCAGTTGTTTCTGCCGTAAATCACATGAACGGGGTTGGTCAGTTAATAGGGCCGATTTCGATTGTATGACAGCGATATGATATAGTAGTCCGATTTTAATAAAATTCAGCACAAACGCGTATAATTATGTATAAAACGTGTTTGCCGAGTTTTGAAGAGATCAGTCAATAAATGTGCGAGTTATTCCTAAAACCGATTTAGGTTCGTATGGCAGCTATAAGATAAAGTGGTCCGACCCGGGCAAAATTTGGTACCATTATCTATCGTTATATGAAACATACGCATGCCAAATTTGAATATGATCGGATAATAAATGTCGGAGTTATTCCCTAAACCGATTTAGTTCCGTATGACAGCTATATGATATAGTGGTCCGATCCGGCCGATTCAAACTAGTGTACTACCTAGGTAAAAAAGAAGGCAATATACCAAATTTTAGCAAAATAGCTTTTAAATTGACAGAGTAAATCGCACAGAAACAGATGGACAGACGGACATGGCTATATCGACTCCTCTAGTGATTCTAAGTATTCTAGATGTAACTTTTTTGGGTCTACGATGTTTGGTTCTGTGCGTTACAATCATCAGAGCACAATGATTAGGCTCTTTTTTCTGCGAAAAGAGTATAAATATATATATAGTGACACATTTGACACCTCCAATCACCCAAATCAAGTAACACATATAATTAAGTGAATTTGGCCAATTAAAATTATTTATACCCAAAAATTTAATTAAACCAAAAAAAAAAAAAAAAAAATCCCAACGTTATCGTCGGGGTGCTGAAGATTACAGACTCTTTTCGCAGTTGTTTCTGCCGTAAATCACATGAACGGGGTTGGTCAGTTAATAGGGCCGATTTCGATTTGTATGACAGCTATATGATATAGTACTCCGATTTTAATAAATTCAGCACAAACGCGTATAATTATGTAAAAAAACGTGTTTGCCGAGTTTTGAAGAGATCAGTCAATAAATGTGCGAGTTATTCCTAAAACCGATTTAGGTTCGTATGGCAGCTATAAGATAAAGTGGTCCGACCCGGGCAAAATTTGGTACCATTATCTATCGTTATATGAAACATACGCATGCCAAATTTGAATATGATCGGATAATAAATGTCGGAGTTATTCCCTAAACCGATTTAGTTCCGTATGACAGCTATATGATATAGTGGTCCGATCCGGCCGATTCAAACTAGTGTGCTACCTAGGTAAAAAAGAAGGCAATATACCAAATTTTAGCAAAATAGCTTTTAAATTGACAGAGTAAATCGCACAGAAACAGATGGACAGACGGACATGGCTATATCGACTCCTCTAGTGATTCTAAGTATTCTAGATGTAACTTTTTTGGGTCTACGATGTTTGGTTCTGTGCGTTACAATCATCAGAGCACAATGATTAGGCTCTTTTTTCTGCGAAAAGAGTATAAATATATATATAGTGACACATTTGACACCTCCAATCACCCAAATAAAGTAACAAATATAATTAAGTGAATTTGGCCAAATAAAATTTTTTATACCAAAAAAATAAATTAAGCAAAAAAAAAAAAAAAAAATCCCAACGTTATCGTCGGGGTGCTGAAGATTACAGACTCTTTTCGCAGTTGTTTCTGCCGTAAATCACATGAACGGGGTTGGTCAGTTAATAGGGCCGATTTCGATTTGTATGACAGCTATATGATATAGTACTCCGATTTTAATAAAATTCAGCACAAACGCGTATAATTATGTAAAAAACGTGTTTGCCGAGTTTTGAAGAGATCAGTCAATAAATGTGCGAGTTATTCCTAAAACCGATTTAGGTTCGTATGGCAGCTATAAGATAAAGTGGTCCGACCCGGGCAAAATTTGGTACCATTATCTATCGTTATATGAAACATACGCATGCCAAATTTGAATATGATCGGATAATAAATGTCGGAGTTATATATTATATATAAATTAAAAAAAAATATTAAAAAATTATTCCCTAAACCGATTTAGTTCCGTATGACAGCTATATGATATAGTGGTCCGATCCCAAAATAATAAAACCAAAAAAAAACGGCCGATTCAAACTAGTGTACTACCTAGGTAAAAAAGAAGGCAATATACCAAATTTTAGCAAAATAGCTTTTAAATTGACAGAGTAAATCGCACAGAAACAGATGGACAGACGGACATGGCTATATCGACTCCTCTAGTGATTCTAAGTATTCTAGATGTAACTTTTTTGGGTCTACGATGTTTGGTTCTGTGCGTTACAATCATCAGAGCACAATGATTAGGCTCTTTTTTCTGCGAAAAGAGTATAAATATATATATAGTGACACATTTGACACCTCCAAACACCCAAATCAAATAACAAATATGATTAAGTGAATTTGGCCAATTAAAATTATTTATACCAAAAATTTAAAAAAAAAAAAAAATCCCAACGCTATCGTCGGGGTGCTGAAGATTACAGACTCTTTTCGCAGTTGTTTCTGCCGTAAATCACATGAACGGGGTTGGTCAGTTAATAGGGCCGATTTCGATTTGTATGACAGCTATATGATATAGTAGTCCGATTTTAATAAAATTCAGCACAAACGCGTATAATTATGTAAAAAACGTGTTTGCCGAGTTTTGAAGAGATCAGTCAATAAATGTGCGAGTTATTCCTAAAACCGATTTAGGTTCGTATGGCAGCTATAAGATAAAGTGGTCCGACCCGGGCAAAATTTGGTACCATTATCTATCGTTATATGAAACATACGCATGCCAAATTTGAATATGATCGGATAATAAATGTGAGAGTGTATATGATATAATAGTCCAATCCTTACAAAATTTGGTGCATGTATTAATTGCTATAAAAAACATATGCATGTTACATTTCAACTGGATCGAATAATAATTGTGTGATTGATTCGCTAAACCGATTCGTATGACAGCTATAAGATATAGTGATCTGATCCGGGCAAAATTTGGTACAATTATCTATTGTTATATGAGACATACGCATGCCAAATTTGAATATGATCGGATAATAAATGTGGGAGTGTATATGATATAATAGTCCAATCCTTACAAAATTTGGTGCATGTATTAATTGCTATAAAAAACATATGCATGTTATATTTCAACTGGATCGAATCAATAATTGTGTGATTGATTCGCTAAAACCGATTCGTATGACAGCTATAAGATATAGTGGTCCGATCCGGGCAAAATTTGGTACAATTATCTATCGTTATATGATACGCATGCCAAATTTGAATATGATCGGATAATAAATGTGGGAGTTATGGGCTAAACCGATTTAGGTTCGTATGACAGCTATATGATATAGTGGTCGATCCGGCCGATTCAAACTAGTGTACTACCTAGGTAAAAAAGAAGGCAATATACCAAATTTCAGCAAAATAGCTTTTAAACTGACAGAGTAAATCGCACAGAGACAGATGGACAGACGGACATGGCTATATCGACTCCTCTAGTGATTCTAAGTATTCTAGATGTAACTTTTGTGGGTCTACGATGTTTGGTTCTGTGCGTTACAATCATCAGAGCACAATGAACATAGGCTCTTTTTTCTGCGAAAAGAGTATAAATATATATATAGTGACACATTTGACACCTCCAATCACCCAAATAAAGTAACAATATGATTAAGTGAATTTGGCCAATTAAAATTATTTATACAAAAAAATAAAAAAGAAAAAAAAAAAAAAATCCCAACGTTATCGTCGGGGTTCCGAAGATTACAGACTCTTTTCGCAGTTGGTTCTGCCGTAAATCACATGAACGGGGTTGGTCAGTTAATAGGGCCGATTTCGATTTGTATGACAGCTATATGATATAGTACTCCGATTTTAATAAAATTCAGCACAAACGCGTTGTTTGAGCACATTTGAGCTGCTTATTTTGGTTTTGAATTTGAGTGAGTTATTTGTAACCGTCTCACTCAAATTCTTGCATTGTTGCGCGCCCTGTTCGTTGGCGGCGTCTGGCAATTTTTGCTTGTTACTTTTTGCATACCCTTTCGCCAGCTGCGTCTGGCATATATAGAACATTCATTGGCGGTGGTTTTAATTTGCGCGTGTTTATCATCCCCTGCCCCCTTCCGATTTTCATGCGGGAGGAAAAACGCTTCCTCCTATAACATTTCTGGCGCCCAACGTGGGGCAGTGATAAAGTAAATTCGTGAAATTAAAAAGACTCTGGTCATCTATTGGTTTGTAACCCAGCGTTGTTATATAGCCAATCCGCCTAACCTCACATTCGACCCATCGCTGTCGAATCGTGGACACTTGGACACTAGTTGTGACCCACCGTTGTCGCTGCTAGTATTTCGCATAAATACTCATAGGCTTTCGACCCATCGTCGTCGATTGTATTGCCGGTGCCAACCCAGCGCGTTGCACTTCTCAAATTCGTCACATTGACCGACTCACCGCAGCTGTGACGTCATATCGCATGATCGCAAACTCACTTGCTTGTACCAACTCTGCCATCGCCCATCTCTAGCACGCGTGATCGTTTGAGTTAAACTTGTTCGAAGTTCGCTTCTTTTTGTACCACCTCTACTCTCGTCGCATTGGTTCATAATTTATTCGTCAAAATGAATTTGGAAAATTACAAACAACAACGCTCAAATATTCGTCGCAATATCACACGCATTCGCAACATTGTGGATTCATCGAATGCAAACCCACTTCCTGCTGATGAACTACAATGTCGCCTTGGAATTTTGGAGGCTTATTTTAAACAAGCAATGACGGTCCAGTCTAACATTGAGGACTTGGACCCAAATGATACAACTCGTGGAGAGCTTGAAGATTCATACATTGGTGTGAAATTGGCCATCAAGAGACAACTTGGTGATGAATCTCGATACGCAAATTCAACATTTGTGGACACTCTTCCGTCTCCCATGAGTTCGACTAATATGAAGTTGCCTAGAATCGTTCTACCTATATTTGATGGTAAATATGCTGAATATAAAAATTTTATTTCCTTATTTGGACAGGTCGTCGACCAGCAATCATGTTTGTCAGCTATTGAAAAGTTTAATCAGTTGATTAGTTGTCTAAAGGGAGCAGCCTTGGAAACAGTGAGAGCTTTCCAAGTCACCCCGGAAAACTACGAAAAGGCACTGCAGCGCCTAAAGGAACGCTATGATAATCCAACACTAGTTTTTGTGGACAATATAAATTCACTCTTCCAATTGCCCAGTGTCACCAACTCAAATAGTCAACAATTAAGAAGTCTGATTGATAATGCTACAGCTCTGTATAACTCTCTCAAGTCAATTGGAAACGAATCTCAAATCGCACAAGCCATGCTAATCTCTGTTATCATGGAAAAGGTAGATGTTGGCACTAGGTGCAAGTGGAACGAGTCTTTGGATTTCTCAGGATTGCCTTCATGGGATCTGTGTGTTCAGGTAATTGAGCGACATTGTCAATACTTGGAATCGATGGGAAAAATGGAAGTCCAAACCAGCCGCAATCAGGGACTACGCAAGCCACGTATCCAATCAACACCACATCATGGTTTATCATTTAACTGCACAAGTCAGGTATGTGTAATTTGTTCCGGCCAAGATCATCGATTCTTTCGTTGTCCTCAGCTTAAAGAAATGACAGTGGAGCAGCGTTATGATCTTGCAAAGCACCATGATCTATGCCTTAATTGTTTTGGAAAGGGTCACCAAGCTCGAAAGTGCCCATCTACGCATAAGTGCCGTACTTGTAATGGCTTACACCACACTTTGTTGCACAGAACCAAATCGACAGTTCCAGGGACATCACCATTGATGGCACAGCCTGAAACCGCTGTTTCACATACACACATCAACAAGCCATCGAAGCAAGTTATCTTGGCTACCGCCATTGTATTGGTACAAGACTCATCTGGAGGCTACACATATGGTCGAGCCTTGCTGGATTCATGCTCACAGGTGAATCTGATTTCGGAAGACTTCGCACAGGCCTTGCGTTTAACAAAGCATAAACACAACATGACAATATTCAGCGCTGGTGATTCGCGTACACATGTTAAACACAAAACGTCCACTACAGTGAAGTCTCGTTTGGAGAAATGCAATTTCTCACTTGATTTTTGTGTTGTGTCACATATCGCTTATCAGCCTGACACTGACATAAACATTTCTTCTTGGAATGTGCCTAAAAATTTATCGTTGGCAGATGCTAACTTCAATAAACCCCGTAAAATTGATTTACTAATTGGAACTGAAACCTTTTTTGAAATTTTGACAGTTGGTCAAGTTAAGTTGGGCCCGGGTCTGCCCACCTTACAAAACACTTTATTGGGATGGATTGTTTCCGGCCGTTATGATAACTCCAATCAATCCACATCTTTTGGTTATAAACTAACATTAGAAGAAGAGATAAACAAAAACATAGAACAACTATGGCGTTTGGAAGACGTCAACTTGCCATTAAAGAAGTTTACTCCAGAACAGAATTATTGTGAAAAAGAATTTAGTCGGACCGTTAAGCGTCAACCGGATGGCAGAATTATGGTGCAACTACCATTTAAGGATGATCCGAGTTACCTAGGTCAATCATTCGAACAAGCTAAGAGACGATTTGAAGCTCTTGAAAGACGATTATCTCGCACACCAGACATAAAAAATGCTTATGTCGAGTTCATGAAGGAATATGAACAATTGCAGCACATGACTTTGAAGGTCGCCCCCAAATTGAAGGAACCTCATTATTACATTCCACACCATTGTGTTTTTAAATTAAACAGCACATCAACAAAATTGAGAGTCGTATTTGACGCATCCAGTCAAACATCTTCCCAAAGATCACTTAATGATATATTAATGGTAGGGCCTACCATTCAACCCGATTTATATGTATTGCTTTTGCGCTTCCGAATGTATCGATTTGCCATAACTGCCGATGTCATTAAAATGTTTAGACAAGTTCTTATTAATCCAATTGATCGTAAATTTCAGTATATCCTTTGGAGAAGCTCGCCAGATGAGAAGCTAAACACCTACGAGTTGAATACTGTGACTTACGGTATGGCATCCGCTCCATACCTTGCTATAAGAGCTATGGCACATTTGGCTGACTGTTATTCTGAGGAATATAAGCTTGGAGCTCAAGCAATAAAGTCATCATTTTATGTAGACGACTTTCTTTGTGGACATGATACTGTGGAAGGACTACGACAATTGAAGGCAGAAGTAGTCAACATACTGGAAAAAGGAAAGTTTGAATTGGCAAAATGGCATTCAAACCACCCAGACTTTGTGGATGATTCGACCATAAAAGACTTGAATTTGGAAAACGCAGGTGTAACAAGTACACTTGGCTTATCATGGGACCAAACACGGGATGTCTTCTTATTCGCATTTCGGCCGAAAGAATCATCGGATCCTGTCACAAAGCGCAAAATATTATCACTTTCATCATCGTTATTTGACCCACTAGGCTTGGTCACACCGATCATCATCACGTCAAAAATAATCTTGCAAGAGTTATGGCTATCAAAACTACAGTGGGACGAAGCCGTTTCACAACAGCTACATCAAGCCTGGTTAAGTTTTGTCGATTCGTTGTCATCACTGGAGTCTCTCGCAATACCTCGCTATTGCCTGCAGTCAGATGCTAAGGAACTTCAGATACATGGATTTTGTGATGCCTCAATACGAGCTTACGGATGTTGTATCTACGCGCGTACAATAGATGGCAATGGTAGAGTTTTGGTACAACTAATCACATCGAAATCAAGAGTCGCACCAACACGGAAGCTATCAATTCCTAAACTGGAATTGAGTGCAGCACACTTATTGGCACTATTGTTCACAAAAATAAGCAAATGCATCATGCAGGAGTATACCACATTTTTATGGAGCGATTCGCAAACTGTCCTGCATTGGATTCGTCAGCATTCAGCTACCCTATCTACATTTGTTGGTAATCGAGTTTCGGCCATACAAGAGAACACCTCCAATTGCACTTGGAGATTCGTACCTACGCAGTTCAATCCAGCTGACTTACTTTCGCGAGGGTGCACACCCTTGGAACTACGGAACTTTTGGTTTTCTGGGCCGGCGTTCCTTTACCAATACTCCGCCAAATGGCCGGCGGATAAAAGACAAGACGTAAACCTGGAGGCAGTGAACTTGGAAAAACGCAAATCGGCGTTTAAAATTTCAGTTGATCACAATCACCTTCTGGAATATCTTCAAAGTATCAGTTCACATCGTAAATGCCTGCGCATTGTTGCTTGGATGTTACGATACATTGAGCATTCCCGAAGGAAGGTCACCGAATTTGACGTGCCTACACTGGCACCAGAAGAACTACAACATGCGTTCCATTGCATCGTATGGAACATACAAGCACAAAATTTTCCTGAAGAAATCGCCTCTCTCAAAAAGGAGGAGCATGTAAGAAGTCATATAAAGTTTCTTAACCCGTTCTTACATTCCACAGATGGTTTTTTACTCATAAAAGTTGGTGGACGTCTCGAACTGTCTAATGTCCCCGAAGGGATCAAACACCCAATTCTGTTACCGAGCCAAGATGACTTCGTTCGTAAATATGTTCGATATTTACATCAACATAATTACCACGCAGGTCCAAAGGCATTGGTTGGACTGATACGACTACAATTCTGGATTGTAAACGCTCGGAACTTGGCACGCAGTATAGTCAGGGAATGTGTCCACTGCGTGCGCTACAAACCCAAACTACAGCAACAAATTATGGGAAACCTACCAATGGAAAGACTGTCACCATCAAGACCATTTGCCACATGTGGAGTTGACTTTTGTGGACCTGTCAACGTATATTTGCGAATTCGAGGCAAGGGTCCAATCAAGGCTTATATTGCGATATTCGTCTGTTTCAGTACAAAATCAGTACACATCGAAGTGGTTTCGGATCTTTCAACTGATGCATTTATTGCCGCTTTAAGGCGTATGATCGCCCGAAGAGGATTGCCATCAAGTATATTTTGCGACAACGCAACGAATTTTACTGGAGCCAGTAATCAATTGATGGAACTTAAGGAATTTCTTTTCAAAAAAGAAACACAACAATCAATTGTTCGATTTTGCTCTGATGAGTTTATAAATTTTCGATTTATTCCCCCCAGAGCACCACATTTTGGAGGCCTTTGGGAGGCAGCGGTTAAGAGTGCCAAGAGACTGTTGGTACCTAGTTTAATGAACGCTCGACTCACCTTCGAGGAGCTTACTACAGTGATGACTGATGTGGAGGCTATTCTAAATTCCCGGCCACTGTCTCCTTTGTCAACTGATCCAAATGACTTAAATGCACTCACTCCTGGACATTTTCTAACTGGCGAGCCACTGAGAGCCTTGCCAGACTACCCGGTTACCGAGAGGGAAATGAACCACTTGGAGCGCTGGAAACGTGTGTCTGGCATACGACAACATATTTGGCGGCGCTGGCTTCATGAATATATTGGCGAATTGCAAGTTCATTCGAAATGGACAAAGACTCATGCCGATTTATCTGTTGGAGATTTGGTTCTCGTTCATGAAGATAATTTGCCTCCCCTCAAATGGATTATGGGCCGTGTCACGGCAACTATCCCTGGCAGGGATCAGCGAGTGCGAGTAGCAGAAGTGCGAACTGCTAGAGGAATCATCAGGCGACCTATTCATAAATTAGCACTACTTCCAGTTTCTTAAAAGAACCGGGTCCTTTTAACGGGGCCGGTATGTTTGAGCACATTTGAGCTTCTTATTTTGGTTTTGAATTTGAGTGAGTTATTTGTAACAGTCTCACTCAAATTCTTGCATTGTTGCGCGCCCTGTTCGTTGGCGGCGTCTGGCAATTTTTGCTTGTTACTTTTTGCATACCCTTTCGCCAGCTGCGTCTGGCATATATGTATACTGAATAAAAAGTTAGTTGCTTAAGAACATTCATTGCCGGTGGTTTTAATTTGCGCGTGTTTATCATCCCCTGCCCCCTTCCGATTTTCATGCGGGAGGAAAAACGCTTCCTCCTATAACACGCGTATAATTATGTAAACAACGTGTGTGTCGAGTTTTGAAGAGATCAGTAAATAAATGTGCGAGTTATTCCTAAAACCGATTTAGGTTCGTATGACAGCTATATGATATAGTAGTCCAATTCTTACAAAATTTGGCGCATATATTAATTGCTATAAAAAACATATGCATGTTAGGAGCGAATAATAATTGTGTGATTTATTCGCTAAACCGATTTAGATTCGTATGACAGCTATAAGATATAGTGATCTGATCCGGGCAAAATTTGGTACAATTATCTATTCTTATATGAGACATTCGCATGCCCAATTTGAATATGATCGGATAATAAATGTGGGAGTTATTTCCTAAATTCGTATGACGGCCGATTCAAACTAGTGTACTACCTAGGTAAAAAAAGGCTATATACCAAGTTTCAGGAAAATAGCTTTTAAACTGCCAGAGCAAATCGCATAGAGACAGACGGACAGACGGACATGGCTATACCGACTCCTCTAGTGATTCTAAGTATTCTAGATGTAACTTTTTTGGGTCTACGATGTTTAGTTCTGTGCGTTACAAACATCAAAGCAAAATGAATATACTCTTTTTCCTGCGAAAAGAGTATAAAAAAATCCCAACGTTATCTTCGAGGTTTCTGCCGTAAATCACATGAAGCCGTTGGTAAGTTAATAGGGCCGATTTCGATTTGTATGACAGCTATATGATATAGTACTCCGATTTTAATAAAATTTAGCACAAACGCGTATAATTATGTAAAAAACGTGTCTGTCGAGTGTTGAAGGGATCAGTAAATAAATGTGCGAGTTATTCCTAAAACCGATTTAGGTTCGTTTGGCAGCTATATGATATAGGAGTCCGATCCGGTCAAAATTTGGTACAATTATCTATCGTTATATGAGACATACGCATGCCAAATTTGAATATGATCGGATAATAAATGTGGGAGTGTATATGATATAATAGTCCAATCCTTACAAAATTTGGTGCATGTATTAATTGCTATAAAAAACATATGCATGTTACATTTCAACTGGATCGAATAATAATTGTGTGATTTATTCGCTAAACCGATTTAGATTCGTATGACAGCTATAAGATATAGTGATCTTATCCGAGCACAATTCGGTACAATTATTTATCGCTATATGAAACATACGCATGCCCAATTTGAATATGATCGGATAATAAATGTGGGAGTTATGCGCTAAACCGTTTTAGGTTCGTATGACGGCTATATGATATATGAGTCCAATTCTTACAAAATTTGGTGCATATATTAATTGCTATAAAAAACATATGCACGTTACATTTCAACTGGATTTATTCGCTAAACCGATTTAAATTCGTATGACAGCTATAAAATATATTGATCTGATCCGGGCAAAATTTGGTATAATTATCTATCGCTATATGAAACATACGCGTGCCCAATTTGAATATGATCGGATAATAATTGTGGGAGTTATTCCCTAAACCGATTTAGGTTCGTATGACGGCCGATTCAAACTAGTGTACTTCTTCTTATTAGGCATGCGACCCTTGAAGGGTCTGTGCCTGCGCTAGCGCTGCCTTCCAACGTTGACCGTCCTGGGCATGCTGCTTCCAGTTCGGAAGGCCAAGCTGTCTTGCGTCCACGATTGCTTGGTCTCTGTACCGGAGATTCGGTCTCCCTCTTCTCCTCGAACCAGGAGGATCGGATTCGAAAACCCTTTTAGCTGGAGCGTTTGTGTCCATGCGCTCGATGTGGCCGAGCCACTGTAGTCGAAAGGTTTTTGCCTTCCGGACTATATCCACATCTTTGTACAGCTCGTAGAGTTCGTGGTTGTGTCTTCTCCTCCATTCGGTCTCCTCGCAAACTGGACCGAAAATACGTCGTAAAATTTTTCTCTCGAAGGAGCCAAACTAGTGTACTACCTAGGTAAAAAAAAAGGCTATATACCAAGTTTCAGGAAAATACCTTTTAAACTGCCAGAGTAAATCGCATAGAAACAGACAGAGAGACGGACATGGCTAGTGATTCTAAGTATAGATGTAACTTTTGTGGATCTACGAAGTTTGGTTCTATGCGTTACAAACATCAGAGTAGTGTTGGTTAATCATGACTCTTTTTACCGAACAAGCTCACTTGTTCAGTTTCAGGTTACTGAACAACTCTTGTTCAGTTGTTCACTTGTTCAGTTTGTTTGAAAGTAACGATATTTCAATAAGTATAAAATAACAATCTGGCATCTCATGTTTGAATAAACGATTGTTCGCAAACGGAACAGAAAAGAACAGTCTAGTTGAACATGCCGGAGAGGCATCATGCTTGGCCGTGACGAGTTAGTTTTCAAATAAGACAATATTGTAATAGTAACTTAAATCGTAACAACACATCTTATAATTAAGCAATCCACTGGAAATAAATGAAGATATTATAATAAAGAACCCAATATCTAACAGGTTATGGGCCCAGGAGGCAATAGCTTTAATGTAAGAAAGTGTGTGCGTGAAATCTCGATTACGAAAAATTGTGAAATTAACTATTTTGGAAAACAAAAGTGAAGTCGTGGAAAATGGCTGGAAATGTCATGAGAATTGAGCCGCTCAGTGCGGAAAATTATGATACATGGAAACTGAAAATGCGCGCCGTTCTAGTGAAAAATGACTTATGGCAGTATGTTGAAGGCACAGAGAAATGCCCACAGAAAGACCCGGAAAAAATGTTGTGGAAAGCACAAGACTTGAAGGCTCAGGCAGATATTATATTGTCGGTCAGTGAATCGGAGTTAAACGTTATTGAGGGATGCGCGACAGCTAGGGAATGCTGGATAAAGTTAGAAAATACTTTTCAATCGAAAGGCCCCGTCAGAAAAGCCGGTTTGCTAAAACGCATTGCCTTGTCCCGCATGAGCGAAAATGGGGACATGAGGGAGCACCTAAGAGAGTTCTTTGACGCGTACAAAAAATTAAAAGAAATAGGTGTTGTTGTCGGCGAAGACCTATTAGTGATTTTGTTGTTGTATAGTCTACCCGATACATACGAAACATTTAGATGCGCCATAGAAACAAGAGATGAGTTACCAAGTGCCGATGTGCTTCGCGTAAAAATTCTCGAGGAATCAGAAGCGCGAAAAGTAAAGAAAGACCGCGAAGTTCAAAACGCATTGTATGCTGACCGCCAAAAAGGCACCGAAAGGCAAAAACAAAAAGAGGACAGAAAGTGTTATACATGCGGTAAAATTGGGCATCTAGCGCGCGAGTGTCGTGTAAAAGAAAAAAGCAAATTCAAGAATAACGGAATGAACAAAGACAGAGATCGGAACAAAAAAGTGACAAACACAACTTTTAATGTGTGTGAGCACGGTTTCTCAGTTGCGGAGAGAAATGATTTATGGTGCCTAGACAGTGGATGCTCTTCACACATGAGTTCTAGCAAAAATTTATTTGACAGTATAAAGCATATCGAAAAGACATTGCACTTGGCAAATAATGAAACAGCTAAAGTAAATGGTGTTGGTGACGTGAACCTCAAAATTCGAGAAAATCGAAAAAGACCATGTGAAATTACATTGAAGCAAGTTTTATATGTTTCTGACTTGCGACAAAACTTACTATCAGTTTCTCAAATAACAGACAGAGGTCATGAAGTGATTTTTAAGAAAAATGAAGCGATAATTTTAAAAGACGGTAAAAGTGTTTGGCTACATGCTAAGCGATACGGTAATTTATATTATATGGATATGGAAAGTGACCAAGCAAATAAAGTAATCGAAGAACAAAGTGATATAGATATGATAACGTATGGGTCATTTAAATGAAAGAGACTTAAAAGACATGGCTATCAATAAGAAAGTATATGGCATGAATTTCGATAAACAGGCAAAGTTATCGAAATGTGAAATTTGTATAAGCGAAAAGCAAACTGCAAACACTTACAAGGCAGCGACCGAAAAGAGAAGCGGTGACGTACTGGAAATAGTACATAGTGATGTTTGTGGCCCGATGCGAACACAATCAAATGGTGGATGCCGATATTTCGTCACATTCATAGATGATTACTCACGGTTCTGTAAAATCTACTTTCATAAACAAAAATCGGAGGTATTTAATGCTTTTAAAGAATATAAAGTTTTTGTTGAGAATTTTACAGACAAGAAGATAAAGGCCCTCCAAACTGACAACGGGACAGAATACCGCAACAGAGAATTTGATGACTATATGCGTAAAAACGGTATCCAAAGGAGATTGACCACCCCATACACCCCGCAGCAGAATGGCATAGCTGAGAGACAGAATCGCACTCTTACCGAAATGGCTAGGTGTATGATGAAGCAGTCAGGCGCACCGCCTTCATTCTGGGCTGAAGCAGTCAATACGGCCTGTCACATCCGCAACAGATGTATAACCAAGGGGTTATCAGGCGATATACCGTACACTTACTGGACTGGAAAAGTCCCAACGTTGAAATACATGCCTCCATTTGGCACTCGAGCGTTTGTACTGATAAAGGGTTCAAATAGAGGCAAGTTTGAATCAAGATCCAAGGAGTGCATTTTGGTTGGATATTCATCAGAGTCTAAGGCATATCGACTTTTTTCGCCGGAAACGCGTCAGGTAATATTCAGTAAAGACGTTAAATTTATGAATACTACAGGTTTTAAGAATGAATACCAAGAAATATATAAAGAGAATACAGATGTTGAAATCGATTTGGCATCAAAACAGAGCTTATCCAATTCAAATGAAAGTTCGACCAGCGAAGATGAATGCAAAAAGAAGAAAATTCCAAAAGAACGTCATGGTAGAGGACGACCCAAATTGTTGAGGACAGGTCAGCGTGGAAGACCTTGTAAATCTTACCAACCCCCCCAGCAAAAAGAAGATTCTTCTGAAACAGATGAAGAGTCGAACTGCGATCTTAATGAAAGCATATATAAAGAGTGTGAAATGGCGTTCACAGCTGGAGTAAACGATCCACTATCAATAAAAGAAGCGAAAAGCTCAGAGGATGCAGAAATATGGACAACTGCAATTGAGGACGAGTTCATGGCACAGTTACGTAACCATACTTGGGAATTGGTAGAAAGACCGGAAAGGCGAAAGATAATCGGAAGTAAACTGGTATTCCGAACAAAAGACGACGGCACAGTAACTGGAAAGAAGAAGGCCAGACTGGTAGCGAAGGGCTGTGCACAGAGACCAGGCGAGGATTTTAATGAAACGTATTCACCAGTGGCTAGGTTTACCTCAGTAAGAATACTAGCGGCATTGGCAGCTGAGTTAAACATGGAGATACATCAAATGGATGTAGTTACCGCCTACTTGAACGGTGATCTGGAGGACTTCGTATTGTTACGATTTTGGGTATTTGTGTTAATTAAATACAGAGTTCGTATCACTAGATTGTGAAGAAAATGTTTATTTAGCTCTTTTGTATTACAACTACTATTTAAAATAATCTGGTGGCGGGAACTTCGGTTTCAGTTCTTTTACACTTTGATGTTCACAGTTCAAACGCTCGATCACTACTCGTCCCATTGCTGCTGTGGCGGCGCCTTTATATCGTCGTGAGCCGGCATCGATAGTTCCAGAACCGTCGTGAGCCGGCATCGATAGTTCTAGAGCCGTCATGAGCCGGCATCGATAGTTCCAGAACCGTCGTGAGCCGGCATCGATAGTTCTAGAACCACCGAGGCCGTCACCAGTGCGTACTCAAGTTCTTTGTTCTAGATCTATCGACGCCGGCCCATTCCTAACGACGCAGTAGCTGATGTTGTTTACATTTTGAACGTCAAGTTGTACTTCTGTTCGCCACTCTCGTAACACTGCCCTCCGCTTAAGCTTGTTCGTCCCGAACAAGTTCCATGTTATTTTTATAGAAAGGTGCCAGCCTCTCTAAATGGACTACTTTCAGTTTTGCTCTTCTTGAGTCGCTTTTCCGTATCCGGTACACCACATCATTTATCCTCTTGATAATCGTGTACGGACCTTCCCAATGTGTTTGTAGTTTTGGGGATAGACCTTTTTTCCGTTGTGGGTTGTAAAGTAGCACTAGTTCTCCTTTTTGGAACCCCTCTATGTTTGCTTTTGAGTCATACCGAGCCTTCATTCTATCGCTGACGAGTCCGATGCGGTTTCTTACAAACTGGTGAATTCCGTCCATGTGATCTTTCCTAGCGCTGGGGTGATCCACATTTTTATTGCTTGTTGTCGTAGCTACCCCAAATTTTAAATCTGCTGGAAGCCTAAGATCGGCGCCGAATATTGTCATTGCTGGAGTCATCGCTGTGGTGTCGTGTCTTGCTGAACGATACGCCATTAGGAACATGGGTATTTGCTCATCCCAGTCTTTCTGATTTTTATCAACGACCTTTTTTAAATATTCCTCCAGTGTCCGGTTAAAGCGCTCTACCATGCCATCTGACTGCGGATGTAAGGGCGTTGTACGAGTCTTCCGGATTCCGAATGAGTCACATACTTCCTTGAAAGTGGTTGATTCGAAATTTCTGCCTTGGTCAGAGTGTAGCTCCATTGGAACTCCAAATCGGGTGACCCAGTTGTTGACAAATGCATTTGCCACTGTCGTTGCCTCCTGATTCGGAATGGGATATACTTCGGGCCATTTGCTGAAGTAGTCAATTACCACAAGCACATATTTGTTGCCGCTTGTACTTTGCGGAAAAGGGCCTGCTATGTCCATTGCAATCCTTTCGAACGGTGCTCCAGCGTTGTATTGGCGCATCTTTCCATGACTTCTCCGTGACGGACCTTTTGCTTTTATACACCGATCACATCGGCGGATCCAATCGGCCACTGACTCTTGGCAACCGACCCAATAGAAGCGTTTCTTTATTTTTTTAACGGTCTTTGTGTTGCCTAAGTGTCCACCACTGCTTCCGTTATGGTATTCGGCGATTATTTCCTCGATCCGCTTTCTCGGCACTACCAGAAGCTTTGTGGAAGTTCTACCGTCCTCGCTTTCCCATATTCGATAAAGACATCCATCATGAAGGCTCAAGGTCTGCCACTGAGTCCAATAAGCCTTCGCCACTGGACTTTTATTAGCCATTTCCTCCCAAGTCGGCCGCACGTCATTCGCCTTTCCCTTTATTATGACGTTAAGATCCTCATCGGCCTCTTGGTCAGCGCGAATCCTTTCGGCTGTCCATCCTTCCGCTGGAAGCGCACTTAAAAGTCGAATGTCTACAACTCCTTCTTTGGCTTCTGCCCTTGAACACTGCCTGCATTCTGGATTACAAGGACGCCTGGACAACGCATCTGCATTGCCGTGATGACCACCTTTTCTGTGATCAATGGTGAAGTCGTAGCTCTGTAATCGCTCTATCCATCGCGCTAGCTGTCCCTCAGGATCTTTAAACTGCAGAAGCCATCTTAGTGCTGCATGATCAGTCCTGAGTTGAAATTGTTGTCCATACAGGTATTTGTGAAAATGTTTCACGCTCTCCACAATTGCTAGCAATTCTCTCCTAGTTACGCAATAGTTCCTTTCGGGCTTTGCTAGGATTTTGCTATAATAAGCGATCACTTTCTCCTGTCCGTCGATTACTTGGGACAACACTCCACCAATTCCAGTGTTACTAGCGTCAGTATCCAATATGAATCTATTTCCGGGAACTGGATATGCTAGTATCGGTGCAGTGCATAAAAGATCTTTTAGACGTTGGAAAGCCTGCTCTTGGTGCTCAGTCCATTTGAAAGGTCGATTTTTCTGCGTGAGCTCATGTAAGCTACTTGCCACGTCTGCGAATCCAGGCACGAATCTGCGGTAGTATGTGCACAGGCCCAGAAAACTTCTCAATTGATGCAAGTTTTCTGGTCGCGGCCAATCTTTCACTGCAGCGACTTTCAGCTCATCGGTCTGAACTCCTTCCATAGTGACCTTGTGACCCAGATATTTCACCTCTCGCTGGAAAAGTGAACATTTCTTCGGACTTAGTTTGAGTCCCGCTGCTCCTATGCGTATAAAGACTTCCTGTAACTTTCGTAGGTGGTCATCGAAATCTTTTCCCATCACGATTATGTCATCAAGGTACACTAAGCAGGTTTTCCAATGCAGTCCCCTTAATACATGTTCCATTAATCGTTCGAAAGTGGCTGGAGCGTTACATAGACCGAAGGGCATTACCGTAAACTGCCAAAGCCCATCACCAGTACTGAAGGCAGACTTTTCTTTGTCTTTCTCATCCAGCTCAACTTGCCAATAACCACTCTGTAAGTCCAAAGTGGAAAACCATTTTGAACCAGATAATGTGTCCAGAGTATCATCAATGCGGGGTAAGGGGTAGCTATCCTTTTTTGTTACATCGTTTAATTTCCTATAGTCGACGCAAAACCGTGTGCTACCATCCTTCTTTTTAACAAGCACTACTGGTGAGCTCCAGGGACTGACAGATGATTCTATTACTCCGTCTTTCTGCATTTCTTCAATAAGCTGCGTTCCTTCTTCTCTTTTGGCAAGCGGAATCCTTCGTGGTGGCTGGCGAATCGGCCTTGCATCCCCAGTGTCAATTTGGTGTTTAACAATCGTTGTCCTTCCTGGATTTTTGTCGGTTGCGAATATACTCCAAAACTCTTTCAACATTTTGACGGCCTTACTCTTCTCTTGTTCCGTCAGATTTTTAGTCCACTCCTGCACCTGTGTTTTTAGTACAGGTTTCGCCTTACTGTCCATACAACTGAGTTTCTCACTAAGCTCCGATCCCTCGCAGTTTACGACAACCGAAACTTCTTGACATTGTCCAATAATTTCTCCTTTCTTTAGTAGTCTTGGCAGGTTGGTTGGATTCAAGACTCTTATTGGTATACGTCCATCTTTAGTAGCTCTAACAAGGGTTTTTCCAATCAAAATATTACTTTCGGAGATCTTTTTGGCGCTTTCGACAACCCACAACCTCCTTGCGCCATCGTCTTCTTTCATCTTTGCCCATAGAACTGTTTCTGCGCGTGGAGGGATTTTCTCTTTGCTTTCTGCGTAAACCGCTTTTACGATCTCGAACTCACTGTTGCTGACTTCCAAGGGCAGTTCCACATTCGCATATTTAAGCAACTTTTTCCGTAAATCCAACGTAAGACCATGTTGAATCATAAAGTCTACGCCTATGATCACGTCATCGACTATATCGGCCACAATAAAATTATGCTCGAATTTAGTGTTTCCAATTATGAGCTGCTTTCTCGTTTTTCCCCGTACTTGAGCATCTTCCCCAGTAGCTGTGCGCAGTTTAATGCCTCTTAACGGTTCCACTTTTGGAACCAAGCTACTTTTAATTATTGAATGGGATGCACCGGTATCGAGAGTCAACATAAATTGGTTACCTTCTATTGTGCCTTTGACGGTCAAACTGTTGGCTTGTCGCTTTAGTTGTGAAACGAAGAGGCTGGGGCAGGCAGTTGTGGGAGTCAGCTCACGCCTCTTTGAGCTGACTCGTTCTAGTTTAACGAGCTGGCTTCTCCCCCTTGGTTCATTCTGGTAATGACCATTATCTCGTTTTTCTCGTGAGCGTGATCTCTCTCTCTTTCGTCGTTCACGACAATCTCTCGCCATATGACCAACTTTCTCGCAGATGTAGCACTTTCCTTTAAAGCCGATGGATGGACTTCGCTGCGAAGCCTGGTCATGGGTCTGGTCGATGTGTACTTTACGCACTTTTGGCATTGGGTGGCATACCATCAACGACGTTTCGCAGGTCAACGCTTGGCCAACAGCTTCCTCGAACGATTTTTTCGGCACCATCACCATTGTACGCTTTGTGTCTGCATCTCGAATGCCATCGACGAAAGCATCAATCTTGCACTTTTCCAAAAAGTCGGTTGGTGCACTACTGTAAGCCAAATACGACAATCGCTCTATGTCCGCTGCATACTCCTGAAGTGTTTCCCCTTGGCGCTGCACTCTGCTCTTCAGTTCCAGGCGGTACATTTCCTGCATGTGGTCGCTACCAAATCTGCGTTGCAATGCGCGCCAGATTGTTTCGTAGTTGTTCCTCTCTGTAGCTGGTATTGTCTGTAATATTTCAGCAGCAGGACCTTTTAATGCGGTGAACAATGCCGCAGCACAGTCTTCCTCATTCCACCCGTTACGGCCAGCTGTAACCTCGAACTGCATTTTAAAGATGTTGAATGCAGTAGTGCCGTCATACGTCGGAGGACGCCATTTGGTTGTACCCGCTGCTGCTGTCACCGGACCGGTGACTTCCAGCTTATGAATCCTGTGCTCGAGAGTGGTAACTTTCTCTTGAACGTCTACCACGTTGTTATCCAGCTGTTGTAATCTTTCCGAATGTTTGTCCAGTTTCTCACCGATATCTGCCCATTTGCGTTCAAAGTTCTCGAACTTTCCAATTATTTCGGCTTGGACTTGCTGTAGTTGTGCAGTGTTTTCAGCTTGTGTCTGTTGTATTTGCGCAATGCTTTCAGCTTGTGTCTGCTGTAGTTGTGCAGTGTTTTCAGCTTGTTGTAACATGAGGCTCTGCATCATTTCCATAAGGCCTGTGGTAGGGTCTGTGACCTTACTTTCCTTCGCCAAGGATTTAACACCTGATGCCTCTGCGAATTCATGTTCGTCGACATTGACATTACTCTCCTCTAATGCGTTTCTCAAACGCAGTAGTAACTCCGTTTTGTTTCCACTTGACGACAAACCCAGCTCCGACAGCTCGTTCTTCAACTGCTCTACTTTCAGATCAGCTAGCTTCACCATTTTTCTTCAACAATCCCACTTCTGACACCAATTGTTACGATTTTGGGTATTTGTGTTAATTAAATACAGAGTTCGTATCACTAGATTGTGAAGAAAATGTTTATTTAGCTCTTTTGTATTACAACTACTATTTAAAATAATCTGGTGGCGGGAACTTCGGTTTCAGTTCTTTTACACTTTGATGTTCACAGTTCAAACGCTCGATCACTACTCGTCCCATTGCTGCTGTGGCGGCGCCTTTATATCGTCGTGAGCCGGCATCGATAGTTCTAGAGCCGTCATGAGCCGGCATCGATAGTTCCAGAACCGTCGTGAGCCGGCATCGATAGTTCTAGAACCACCGAGGCCGTCACCAGTGCGTACTCAAGTTCTTTGTTCTAGATCTATCGACGCCGGCCCATTCCTAACGACGCAGTAGCTGATGTTGTTTACATTTTGAACGTCAAGTTGTACTTCTGTTCGCCACTCTCGTAACAGTATATATGGACATACCAGAAGGCTATAATGAGTTTATGAAAAAATTAGAATCCAAACTTCCAGTTGGCGAAAAGCAACAGCTCCCGAAGGAAGAATACGTCGAAGCAGCCAGAAAATGGCGAAAGGCACTGGCGCAGCTGAAGCATCCTACTTGTGGCATCAAAAAGGCGTTGTACGGATTGCGCCAATCGGGATGGTACGAAAAGCTTACTACAAAGCTTAAAGAGATTGGTCTACGAGCTACGGAACAGGATCCATGCCTGTTCGTGATGCAAGAAAGGGAAAAAATCCTAGTTTTAACAATATATGTTGACGACTTATTATTGGCCTCAAATTGCCGAAAGTGGTTAAAGCGCACAAAGGCACATATCGGTGAAGCTTTTGAGATGAAGGATATTGGACCCGTAAACACGTGCCTTGGTATGGAGTTCAAGCAGAAGATGCAAGAGGGGAGTGTCCACATATCACAGAAGACATACATAGATACCATATTGAAGAAATTTGGCATGACAGACTGCAAAGTTGCTGTAACCCCCATGGAAGCGAAATTGCAACTGAGACGACCAGATGTTCCTGACGAGAAAGAGATGGGAAAGTATCCTTTCCAAAGTTTAATTGGTTCTTTAATGTTCCTTTCAGTTGCGACAAGACCAGACATAGCTTTTGCTGTTAACTATTTAAGTCAGTTCAACTCAAATTACACGGCCGAACACTGGAAGGCAGCAAAGCGGATTCTGCGGTATCTGAAGGGTACCAGAGGTGTTGGTCTACTATTCAAACGGACCGGAGAGGATCTGTACGGGTTGATCGATGCGGATTGGGGCGCAAACATAATAGACAGGCGCTCATACACTGGACACGCATTCATATTAGCAGGTGCTGCCATTAGTTGGGAGGCACGCAAGCAACGGACAGTTGCATCATCGAGTACCGAAGCAGAGTACATAGCGATGGCTGAAGGCGTAAAAGAGGCGCTATATTTGAAGGGTCTGCTGAGTCGAGTTGGCATGGACTGTGCAACTGTACGCTTATTCAATGACAACCAGAGCGCACAAAAATTAATAAAAAATTTTGGCTTTCATCCGCGCACAAAACACATTGATGTGCGCCACCATATGATCCGAGAAAGAGTATCGAGAGAGGAAATCTCCATTGAGTATATGCCCACCGAAGAGATGCCTGCTGATGTTTTGACGAAGAGTCTTAATGGTCCTAAGCACGGACAGTGTATAGCTTCTCTTGGGATTATGATTTAACTTGAGAATTGTGAATTGTCATTTTAAGGGGGTATGTTTGAAAGTAACGATATTTCAATAAGTATAAAATAACAATCTGGCATCTCATGTTTGAATAAACGATTGTTCGCAAACGGAACAGAAAAGAACAGTCTAGTTGAACATGCCGGAGAGGCATCATGCTTGGCCGTGACGAGTTAGTTTTCAAATAAGACAATATTGTAATAGTAACTTAAATCGTAACAACACATCTTATAATTAAGCAATCCACTGGAAATAAATGAAGATATTATAATAAAGAACCCAATATCTAACACAGTTGATCTTTTTTTTTTTTTTGCTTCCATCCTGTATTGAAACAATGAAACGCAAGCAATACTTTTCCAATTATAATTGCTTCTGTATCATATATATTTAATTTGGCTTCAATGCCACCAAAAACAAGACGTACAAATTCAAATTCAATTCAAATTAAAACCAAGACTTCCAAGTCTTCAGTGCATTTCAGCCTGGAAAGAAACACTTCATTATTTAATATTATCATATATTTATTCGCTTACGACAGAACATCAGACTCTCCACTTTATTTGGCTTCAAAAGCGCCCTCATAGGAACACTTCTTTCCTTAAATTTAGAGTCATATAGGCTCCATAAATCGTTTGAGTTGTTGTCGACTGGGGCCACAACGATCTCAATGTTGTCTACAGCAGGGTGAAGCTTTTCAATTTTTTCTTTTAAGGAAGCAATTGTATTTTTAAAATTAGTTTCAGATTGAAACGCTCGATCTCTAAACCTTGGATCTAAAACCGCGCTTTCTGCATACAATTCATTTTTTTCTAAATCAGAAAAGCGCGACATAGTTTCCTTTTTAAGAGTATGAACTACGACTTCAACTACACCGATAGTGGGCTTCATACCTTCTAGCCACTGCAACAACATTTTCACAAGGACTATAACTTTTGAAAGGGTTAGATGTTTTTCTCCAGAGATTTCCAGTGTTATATCGTAAAACGGCTTAAAACCGGAAGAATTTCTTTTATAACGCCCCACTCTGAATGACTTAAAATCAAATCTGGACGTTGTATGGACACTGCGACCATGACAGCTTCTTTTAGAGTGATCAGCCTTTCAAACATTTTATAGGTTGAGTTCCACCGAGTCGTTGCATCTTGAACAAGTTTTAAGCTTGGTAATCCAAGTTGTTCTTGTGAATCTTGTAACTTTTTCGAACCAGTGGGGCTTCTGTTAAAATATTCCACTATGGATTTTGCCTTGTATCGATTCTTAGAGACTTTTTCTAGTCCTTTCTGAACAACCAAGTTTAGCGAGTGTGCAAAACAGGGGACGTGCTTCCAGCTTGACAATTTAATCGCATTGCTCATGTTTGGAGCATTGTCAGTAGTCACTGCAATTACTTAATCTTCGATGCCCCATTTAACTGCTACAGATTTTAAAAACATTCTAATATTTTCACTTGTGTGTTTCTCTTCAAAGCATTCACAAGCAATCATGTGAGACGATATTTGAGTCGGCTCTTTCAATATAAAATGTGCTGTAACAGCCATGTAGGTCTCATTGCATAGAGACGTCCAGCCATCAGCAGTTAAGCAAACAGAAATTATCGCCTTTAAATTCCCAACTAACTCATCCCTAATGTTTGGAAGTAACACATTAGAGATGGTTTTTCTAGTTGGGAGCTTATATCCTGGGCAATTAGAAACTTGTTCAATTAGTTTTTTGAAGTGCGGCTCCTCCACTATTCTTATAGCGTGGTGACCTTTTGCTATCATATTGACAAGTTTGGCAATTTGTTCACTTTTTTGAACAGTTATTGGCCTGTGCACAAATTGTGACATTTGCGTTTGACTTGAACAAACACTATCGTCCCGTTCGATGGTCGCCATGAATGTAGGATGCTTGGCTTTTAAATGCCGACCTAAGTTGCTTTGCGAACTGCATTTTAAAATCGCCTTGCACAACTTGCATTTTGCCTTGGTATCCTTTAATTTTTCGAAATTATGCCAAATTCTGCTCTAAAGTTTCGATATTTTGAATATTCACGCGGCTTTGTACGAAGAACAACTTAACATGTGGAAAAACAAGCAAGAACAGCTAAGCAACACTGAACAAGTGGGCAACACTGATAAAGGGGGAAACACTGAACAAGTGAGCAATACTGAACAAGTGGGCAACACTGAACAAGTGAGCAATGCTGAACAAGTGAGCAATACTGAACAAGTGAGCAATACTGAACAAGTGAGCAAAACTGAACAAGTGAGCAAAACTGAACTAGTGAGCAACTGAACAAGTGAGCAACTAAACAACTCTTTTTTGTTCACTCACTCATGAGAAACCAAACACTAGTATTCATCATATCCAAAATACTTCGCAAGTCTTCGTTTCGGGACGCCGACAGGTCAAGAGGCCGTATTGGCGATCCAGGTGGAGATTTCAACGCTATTTTTTTCGTTGGCACGCTGATAAGATCGCTGATCTTCTTCTGACCTGTAGGGTTAGGCGCTGCAAGCGCCAAGCGAGCCACCTGAACGGCACCGCTATTGCCAGGGATCTCTGACGAGGGATTGGAGCACGATTGCACGCCCCCTCAACCACCGGCACAGGGATTCCAGTACCCTGCACCGTAATTCCCACTCCTCTCGTGGGGGACCTCGACATCCTGGAGCTTCTCCTGAATGGGTCGTCGCATTTGTGGGCAGAATCCCCCGCAGGACCATTGATTAGGGATATTTGCAATGAATGACTTTTTGCAGGATAAGAGAACCAAGATTATGAAGGATCCCACGTAGGCTATGGATTTTTCCTAAGCACGACTGATGGAGGTTATTCCGCCTCAATTCGGACACCAGAGCCTCTACTTAGGCACCGGAGAGGTGAGAGGATGATTATTAGTCTGTCCGCGACCTCTATGCCTTTTCCCTTAATAATCGGTTCTCTCCAAAAATAGAAAGAAACCAGAAAAAAAGGAAAAAAAACTCACTCCATGACAGTGTGTGTGTGTGTGTGTGTATTTTTTTCCCCTAGGGTTTTATTGAGAAAGGATTGGTTGTGACTTAGGTCTAATTATTCTATGGCGTTAAAAATATGTAAATTAACAATTTAATACACATAATTAATAATTTAATACTATCTATACAATAAAAGAATAGAAATAGGATTAGAAAAGGAAACTGGAGGGAAGGAGTAAAGTGGGGTTTGCCCACATTTCAACCCTGCGGTACGGCCGCAATGCAATGCTTCGCAGGGTTCGGGCCGATGCAATCAAAGCACCTCTTCCATACGTCGACGTCTCTCCAGTAGGCGTAGCTTCTCCATTGCCGCTGTTGCAAATGAGCATACAGCTTCCCGTTTGGTATTATTCACCAGAATTTTTTTTACCAGGCTAGTTGTGTTCAGGGTGCTGCCTCTTTCTCTGCGCAGCTTTTCCCTTTCCTCATTAAATCTCGATGAAGAGGACATGTTCTGCATCTTCTTCTTGCCCGCAGAGTTCGCAGTTCGGATTCGACTCGTGGCCGAAGCGGTGGAGATATTTCCTGAAGACCCCATGCCCACTTAGAAGCTGTGTAAGGTGGAAATTTGTGTATCCATCTTTCCTGTGCATTTATCTTAGGCATAAGCCTGTAGGTCCAGCGCCCCTTATCCGAAGTGTCCCGTCGTTGTTGCCATTTGTTGATTGTTCGTATCCTGGCTCTGGTCTTGATTGACTCTGTCTCCTGGTCTTGTGTGGGGTTGTTCTGCCGTTGCGTGTAGATTTCTTGGACTTCCAGTGCTAAGAGATCTATCAGGATTAGGCCTGCGGTGACGTATGCAGCGTCGTCTGATACCGTTCTGAAGCCGCTGATTACTCTTAGGGCTCCTAGTCGGTAGGTGGCTTCGATTCCTCTCCTGTAGCTTTTAACTCCCATTGACTTAGCCCAGATTGGAGCGCCACACAACATTGTTGCTTTTACTACTCCTATCAATAGGAGTCTTCGTCCTTGCCTGGCGTGCATTAGATGCTCTTTGAAGCTCAGTCTCGTGTCGAGCCATACTCCCAGGTATCGAATAGCCCGTTTTGAAGTAATCACTGTGGACCCCAGTGTGAGCTCAACATTCTCTACCTCTTTCCTGCTGCTCATGAGCACTGCCTCGCTTTTTTGCTCCACCAGTTGAATGCCCGCTGTTGTTAGCCAATTTTTAATCCTGTCCACAGCTACGGTACATCACATTTAGACAGTTCACTGTCTTTTCCAGCTATAACAACTGCGACGTCATCCGCAAAGCCAACAATTTTGGTATCCTGAGGTAGGTCTAGCCTTAAAATTCCATCGTAGATGGCATTCCATAGGATGGGACCAAGGACTGACCCTTGAGGAACTCCTCCAGATACGTTATAGGTTCTATCTCCTTCGAGTGTGGTGTATCTGAGCACCCTGTTACGGAAGTAGTCTTCCAATATGTTCTTCAGGTAAGCCGGTGCCTGGAACCCTGTTACAGCGTCAAGTATGCGTCCCCAGTTTGCGCTGTTGAAGGCATTTTGTATATCTAACGTGACCACCAAGCAATACTGTTTGGTTCCACCCTTCCATCTAGTTCCTTCTAGAGCTCTGGCAGCGATGTCCACAACTGTTGAGATGGCATTTACCGTTTACCTTTTCTTTCTGAACCCAAATTGCATTGGGGATAGATCTCCAGCTTGTTTAATAGACCACTCGAGTACGTTGGCGATTAATCTTTCCAGAATTTTTCCAGCTGTGTCGAGTAGAAAGATTGGTCGGTATACCGAGGGATCCTCAGGCTTCTTGTTAGGCTTAGGGAGCAGGATGAGACTCTGGATCTTCCATCTATCCGGGAACCTTCCTTCTTTCAGGCATCTATATTATAGCTCCACGAATGTGCTCAGTTTTGCATTTATGGCTAGTTTGAGTGCCTTGTTGGGGATCATATCGGGTCCGGGCGCTTTGTCATCCCCTTCTTCTTCAGTCACTTCATGGCCCGGGGAAATGCTTATTTCTGGATGTCTTCGCAGCAAATTTTGCCTTTCCATAGGTGGAATAAGGGTTCTTACTATATCCAGCATCTTTATTGGTTCCATCGGAGGTGCTGGCTTAGCCGATCTTAATTTGTTCATGGCGACCTTGTAGGCCGCTCCCCATATGTCATTGTCCGCTGCATCACAGAGCTCTAGGAAACAGATTAATTTACTAGTGCGAATCGCCTTCTTAAGGTTGCCTCTAATATCTGCGGTGGATTGAATCCTGCGACGAAGTCCACCCGACTAAGTGTGTTGGGTTTGTGTCTGATAAGCGGGTTGGAGACAAACGTTAGATCTATGATGGATCCTTCTCCGGCTCGACTGAAGGTATATGTACTTCCGGAGTTCATTAGGTCCACATTTATTGCTGCGAAGGCCTCGAGGAGAGAACGGCCTCTTGCATTCGTCGTTCGGCATCCCCATTCCTCCGTCCAGCCATTGAAATCGCCGGCTATGATCACATCTTAGGTTTGTTCATACGCCATCATCTGCATACTTGGAGCTAGGTAGCAGCTATATATCAAATATTTTCCTACCTTAGCTCTGACAAATCCGCATTCGCTCATCACTGATTCCAAGCGCAGGTGATTTCTTCCGCAAATCCAGATAGCTGCTTTACCTGTGGAGTTACTGGCGTAGGTGCTGGTATTCTGCCTTAGGCAGTAAGAGTAGGGCTCGCTCAAGATACATATATCTATCTTTAGTTCCCTCGTTGTCTGAGCTAGGAGGTCTTGCGCCGCCCTGCAATGGTTCAGGTTCAACTGAAGTATCCTTAGCATTTGATTCTTCGGAGGGCTTCTCTTTATATTCAAGACACTTGAAGCTGCCTATGCATTTGATTTCTTGCTAAGCGAACATAGGAGGCAGTTAGGCTAATTTTTGCACTCCTTTGAAATATGCCCTTCTAAGCCGCATTTTTAGCACTTTCCTCTGTGATCCACGCTGGCACTGCAGTTTGCTGAAATGTGCCCAAAGCCTAGGCACTTATAGCAGCGCTTCGGCTTGAGCACGTAGTGAACACGGCAAATCGACCATCCTACTCTCACTTTACCGATATTTGCTAGCTTCCTTGCTTTCTCGACCGCCATTGATAGCGTAGCTATTTGAAGTCCAGATACGGTTTTCCTCAGAGATTTGCCCGTGACTTGAGGACTGGAGTCTCCTAGAGCGCCGGCCACTGCTGTCGGGACTTCTTCGATCGTAGTCATCTCATCACCTCCGCTACATCTTCCAGAGCTTTGACAATTGTTCTGCCGCCCATTGCATTCCCCACTGCAGTTTCCATTTCTGTAGTGCTGAGCGAGGGTGATCTACACATACGTAGAAGTAGGTTTCCTTTCGCCGTCTTTCGGACACCTTGGACATTTCCGCTTAGGTGTTGAAGGGACGGGTCGCTCCTAACTGTCTTGAGGAGATCCGCATATGTGGCACCTTCGGATGCCGAGATCACTATTGCGTTTGATCTGGCACGCTTCAGTCTTTTGCTTTTTTCCTGGACTTTGGTCCAGCCGGTTCCGCTTCCCTGGTTTCTTTGTAGCCCTTCTAGAATTTTGGGAGAGCAGTTGCTCTTGGTCAGGTTCCTGGAAGGTGCCGCTAGTTTAGGTGTTTCCGCCTTTTGTTTTTTTGGGGGTGTTTCCCTTTGATTTGCAAGAGAGTCCCTCTGCCTGTTCGGCGTCGCCTTATTGCCATCCCTCCTTTTGGCTATCAGGCACTCCGAGCTTGGAGTAGCCTGTTTGCTTCCTTTGGTTGGGTGTAGCCTTGCTGGGATCTTCAGTGATTCTTTTGAATGCTCCGTTTGTGTGCCCTGGCTATCCAATGCTTTGGGAGACTTGATGGAGTTGGCGCATAGTGTCTTAGCTACCTTTTGCAGCTCAATGAGCCGAGCTAGCTCACCAATTGGTTGATGTGGCGCTGTCCGCTGAATATGATGGACAGACCTTCCATGATCGACCCCATTTCATCTATAGCTTTTGCTACTGTTTTCGGTGTGTCCTCTGGTTTTTTGGGTGAGGAGTGAAGCAGGGCTGTAGAAGACGGTGGTGTCCTTGACACACCAGGTTTCCTGGAGAACACTTCCACTTCATTGTCGTACCCAGACAGATTGAGCCCTGTGGGTATGTAGCCCCCTGCTATACCTTCCATCTTCGGTGTTCGGAACGCGTCCAGGCGGACTCAGGCTCCCACGTTGACCAGAGGTTTCCCCCCGGTGTTTAACCGTTGGGAGTTATACCGCCCCTACTCGGTCACCAATAGAATAAAATAATAAAATAAATAAATAATTTGAATTTAATTCAGGGCGCGCTTGGTTGTGGTCTTGGCTGAGGGCCGATCGAACGGTCTGCTGTAAGTAGGTTCGTGTCTCGGATATCCTGGATCTTGCTGTCTAACTAATCGGTTGGCAGCCCACGTTTCAGTGGTGCATTTGAACAGCTGATTGTATTATTTTTAATTCGGTGACTTGCTAGAAAAGTTCCAAAGAAAAAGAAGGAAAAGAGAAATGGAAGCTTACAAAACCGGGCTCCTTCCACTCTCCGACTCACACCTTTCTCCAGTTTTCTTTCGATTCCATCATGTGCCTCACTAATTCCTCTGGAGGTGGAACATACGTTGATCTGGTCGTGTACCGCGGGCAATAGTACACGACGTGTTCTGGGTCCTCCTTTTGTGTTGGACACTCCGGGCAGAATGGAGTAGGTTCATGTTTGAACTTGTACAGGTAGCTCCTGTACCCTCTATGGTCACTGAAGAACTGAGTGAGATGAAAATTTAAGTCTCCCTCGCGTCGGTTAATCCAGTCCTCAACTCTAGGTATGAGCCGGTAGGTCCATCGTCTAGTTGGTGCCGCGTTCCATCGGGCCTGCCAGGTAACCATGGTAGCTTGCCTTTCACGATTGCGTACCGGTGAGCGCGGGTGTGCTCCTTCACCATGTTTCTTTTTTTTATGGAGTTCCGCCAGTTCTCTGGCTAATAGGTCTACAGGTACCATACTTGCCAGGACCAATGCTGCTTCCTCAGAAATCGTGCGAAAGCCTGACACTACTCTGATCGCCCCGAGTCGAGTCTGAGTCGCCCGGAGCCGCGTATAGCAGGATAGAGGCGACCACTTTCGATAGGAGGAGGCGTATTCCCGCTCTTGGTCCTCCAATATTTGGCAGCATTCTGCTAAGTGCAGCTTGCGCTCTTCCAGCTTTATTGGCGGCATATTCCACATGTGCTCGATAGCTAAGTCTATTATCGAGTATAACTCCCAGATATTTGAATTCATTTTTTGACCTTATTGTGGCAGTTCCGACACTCACGACCATGTGATCCACCTTTTTCCTGCTCGTGATGAGTACTGCTTCCGTCTTGTGTCCGGCTAGCTCAAGTCTCGCTTCTTTCATCCAGCACGCTATGGACCGAATAGCACTATTGGCTGCTTCTTCGACCTGCCGCACTTCCTTGGCCACGACAACTAAGGCGAGGTCGTCCGCAAAGCCCACCAATGTACATCTGCCAGGGAGGGGGACTCTGAGTACTCCGTCGAACATTATATCCCACAGGAGAGGACCTAGAAGAGATCCTTGTGACACTCCTGCTGTGACTCTGTATTGTCTCGGTCCATCGTCTATGTCATAGGTCAGTACCCTTTCCGATAGGTAGCTATTAATTATCCTCTGCAGGTATCCAGGTACTCCTATTTTAATTATGGCATTTTGGATGCACTTCCAGTTCGCTGTGTTGAAGGGATTGCGGATGTCCAAGGTTATGACTCCGCAATATTCCATCGTTTCCCTTCTATCGCCTTGGCGGCTATGCTGACCACCGTTTGTATCGCTTCGACTGTTGAGCGAGCCTTGCGAAATCCAAATTGGTTGTCGGAAAGTGCTTTCTTATCCTCCACGATACTGAGCAGTCTATTATAAATGATCCGCTCTAGAATTTTGCCAGCCGTGTCGAGCAGACAGATTGGTCTGTAGGAGGATGGCTCATCAGATGGCTTGCCTCCCTTTGGTAGCAGTATCAGTCGTTGGATTTTCCAACGACTTGGGGACACAACATCCTGGAGGCATTGCGTGTACGCGCTCCGAAAGACGTCTGGATTGAGTGCCATTGCCATTCTAATTGCTTTGTTAGGAATGCATCCGGTCCTGGTGCCTTGTTGTCCCCGATGTGTTTCGAGGCAACTTGTAGTTCTTCTCAAGAGACATCTGCTACGATTCCAGAATTGGGGCTAGTGAGTGGCTCTGCTAAGGGGTTCGTCGGGAAGAGCGTTTCAACTATTTTCCTCAGGGCTATTGGGCATCTGAGTTGGCAATATGTCTGGCTCCGAATTTTCTTGGTGACCACTTTATAGGCCGTACCCCAGGGGTTAACATCGGCGCCATCACACAGCTTGCGGAAACATTTGGCCTTGCTCTCCTTGATAGCCCGCTTCAGAGCTCTCTTTGCTATCCTAAGCTCCTGAAGGCGGGGATGGAAATATGGATGCCCTCTTGCTCTCTGCGATAGCCGCCTCGCATATAGACACCGTTTCCTCAGCTCCATGATGTCTTGCGTCCACCAATAGCAAGGTATTGATAGGCTTCCTCCTTGGCATTGAGGCTTCGCAGACATCCGATAGTCTTTTGACTAGTTGATCCGCTATAAAGGCTGCATCTCCTGAGACAAGAGGGGACCTTGGCAGAGCTTCTAGTAGCATCTGTTCCTCGAGATGGCGGTCGTTCCATTTGGGTCCGGATCTTTTCGGGGTGCGCTTAATTCTCTTGTCTCGTGCCTTGATATAAAAAAAAATGGCTTGGTGGTCGCTAAATGTAAATTCAGCACTGACTCTCCAGCAGGTACGTCTATATAGTGAGCTGCTTAGTAGAGCTAAGTTAATAATGGATCCTCCTTGGATAAGTCAACTCATTTCCGTGGTTGGCTATAACCGTGTTTAGGGTGGACAGTGCGCTCAGAAGGCAGAATCCTCTGGGGTTTATCTCTTTGCAGCCCCAGTCTACTGCCCACGCGTTGAAGTCTCACTAATAAGGCTCTTCCTCTGGCATCCTCCGAGATCTTCTCCAACATTGCTTGAAACTGGGATAATGACCAGCTTGGTGGCGCATAGCAGCTATAGATGGAGATTCCATCAATTTTGGCTCTCACAAATCCGTCATGGTCGCGATTTACCTCCATCGGGAGTGTTCTCAGGGACCAAATAGCTGCTTTACGGCATCGGCTTGTGATCCTTCCATTGTTTCTGTCTGTATGGCTCAGAGATGATAGCTACCGCGGCCTTTTTCTCACGCACCCTCTGATCTAGAAGATCTAGGGCTGCCTCACAATGATTCATGTTGATTTGAATGCAGTTCATCTCTGTTTAGCAAGCGCTCTCCTGAACACCGGACACCTGCCGCTTCCAGCTATGTGATTTGCGTCCCTGGGTGAGTCCTTGCAGAACAAGCAATGTGGCAGCTTCTCGCATGCTTTTACAATATGCCCTTTTTCTCCGCACCGTCTGCACAGACGCTTCGCTTTTGCATTGCCAAGCTAGGTGACCAAACTCCAGGCACTTAAAGCATTTCTTAAGCGATTCTCGTTCACGCAGTCTTCAGCTGACCCATCCTATCTTTATCCTGCCTATTTCTAGCGCTTTCTTCGCCGTTTCCGCAGACATTTGGATTGAAGCTCTTTGCGTGCTTCCGTACGCAGCTCTCAGCACGATATCCTCCGCCGGAAAATCGGGAATATTAAGTTGGCTTTGAAATGCGTTTCTTATGTCTTCCTTCGTGGTAACTTCATCTAGGTCGCAATTTCGTGGCCCAATGGGGTAAGGGGCTTGGATTTAGCGCCGGCAGCAGAACTGGCCGCTTCAGTAGGCTTAAGCGTAGGCGTATCTTTTCCCTGATCGGGTGACCTCGCCACTCTATTACTCCTCGCGAACGGGTCGCTTACTCCGTTAGTTTGTGGGTTTTTAATGATTTCGTCAAATGGGTCCCAACTTCCGAGTCGTTATCTCTGATCGTATGTGCAGTAGCGTTTGCTTGATCCCATGGTTATCTATGCAAGCAGTGAGGCCATGCGAGGGTTGACATTCGCCTTTATGGGAACAAATGTACAGAGCCGGATCCGCGCTAATCAGGAATAAGTCAACTGAACCTGTACGGCCAACTGAATGGCAATGAGTCAGAGAGCGATCTGGAAGAGCCGCCAACTTTTAACGGGACGGACACGGCCGCGGCATTAGCCCAGCAGCCATTTTAGCTAGATTTCACTCCGCTTACTGAGGTGCTGGAATACCGAGACCGCCAGCCCAGGGGTCATCATTTCCAAAAAAGGGTGGTCCTTATTTACCTTATTTACTTTCCAGGTGGGTCCGCTAAAACCTGATGCGGGCGGAGCGCCCGAGAACGCGATCGCACTCACTTACGCGACTTGTGTGTGTGTGTGTGTTTTTTTTTTTTTTTATTTTATGAATGCGCCAAGGGAGGTGAAAATCTTCTTAAGACACTGCGGGCCCGTACCCACAGCATGCACGACTCACCGACATCGTCGGCGCCTACGTACTAACGACACCCCCACACACCACACTCCACATCCCCGCGGGAATACCTTTCGGTTTTACTTCGCGAGGAGGGGTTGCCATCCTAGGCAAACTACCGCACACGCCTATCTCTTTCGCATCTTCTCAGATGGCTTACGCGGCTCCAGTTTTCGTCCGACTCCACCATGTGCGCGATCAGTTCCTCCGGCGTGGGCAGCTGCTCCGTTCCTCTACCATATCTTGGGCAGTGGTATAATGTGTGCTACGGGCTCTCCTTTATGCACATACTCCCTGTATCCTCCGTGGCCGGTACAGAACTGGGTTAGATGGAAGTTGAGTTTCCCGCGCTTCCTGTCCATCCAGATCTGCACGTTCGGAATCAGCCGAAAGGTCCAACGGCCTTTCTCCGACGCGGTCCAACGCGCCTGCCAAGTTGCTACCGACGCTGACCTCTCCGAACTCCTGACTTCTCGTGGAGGGGGTTGACACCCATGGCTGCTCTCCAATTGTGGATCTCAGCCATCTCCCTAGCGAGCAGGTCCACCGGTACCATCTCCGCGAGCACAAGGGCTGCGTCGTTGGAGACCGTTCAGTACCCAGAAATCACCCGTAACGCTCCCAGAAGGTATGGGGCTCCTAATTTGGTACGCAATTCCTTGTTTTTGTCCAGGGCTGAGGCCCAGACAGGGGCGGCGTAGAGCAGCACCGAGATCACCACATTGGCCAGCAACCTACGAGCCTCTACTTTAGGACCTCCAACATTCGGCAAGATCCGGGAGAGCGCTGCTGGGACGCTTTGCTAGCTGCGTACTGAATGTGCGCTTTGAAGCTAAGCCTTTGGTCCAACCTGACCCCCAAATATTTGATCGAAGGCTTGGACTCCACCAATTCGCTGCCTATTCTTATTCTGACGTTTTCCAAACTTTTGCGGCTGGTAATTAGGACCACCTCCGACTTGTGTCCAGCTAGGTCCAGATCAGCTCCGTTGAGCCAGTTTGCGATGTTCTCCACTGCAGAATTGGCAGCTTCCTCCACTTTGGCGACGGTCTTGGCCATCACCGACAGTGCCAGGTCGTCAGCGAACCCGATAACCGTGCATCCCGCCAGAAGTTGTGCCTTCAGGACTCCATCGTACATGATGTTCCACAGGAGGGGTCCCAGGACCGATCCTTGTGGAACTCCGGCCCTCACGTCGTAGTAGCGGGTGCCCTCCTTCGTCGCATATTCTAGTCGCCTTTCCGACAGGTAGCTAGAAATAATGGACTTGAGGTATCCTGGCACTGGCATGTGATCTACTGCTTCAAGGATGCAGGTCTAGCGTGCGGAGTTAAATGAATTGCGGATGTCCAGCGTGACGACCGCGCAATATTCTTTGGCTCCTCCTCTCCACCGGGTACCTTCGATCGCTTTTGCTGCTATGCTAGCAACAGCTGGGATCGCACCCACAGTGGAGCGCGCCTTCCTAAACCCAAATTGACGCTCTGAAAGGGCATTTTGCTCCTCCAGGAACTCTGTCAACCTGTTGAAGATGACCCTCTCCAGCATCTTGCCAACCGAGTCCAGAAGGCAAATTGGCCTGAAGGCAGATGGGTCATCTGTTGAATCCTTCCCCTTTGGCAGTAGGATCAACCGCTGCCGCTTCCACGCCTTAGGAAACACCCCTTCCCTCAAACATTGCGTGAAGGTGTCTGCAAAGACCTCCGGCCTAGCCGCAATAGCCGCTTTGAGTGCCTTGTTTGGGACTCCGGTGCTTTGGCGAGCCGATTCCCTTGGCTGCCATTGCTATCTCCGCTGTGGATACCTCCAGTCCTGGCTCTAGGGCGTCATGGTGTCTTCTCGTCTCCACGGTTGGGTGCCTGGGAAACAGCGTTTCCACTATTGTGCCAAGGATGGCTGGGCAAGTGACTCTGGGTGTCCACTGGCTTCTGATCTTTTTCATGACTACCCTGTATGCTGAGCCCCAGGGGTTTATGTCAGAATCTTCGCAGATAGCCTTGAAGCATTTGGTCTTGGTGTTCTTTATGAGCGCTTTTAGGTTCTTCTTCGCGGTCCTGAGAGCTTCCTGTTTGGCTTCGAAGTGCGGGCGGCCTCTTGCTCGCTGGCATAGCCTTCTACTCCTCCTACTTCTTCTACTCCGCAGGCACGTCTTCCTGAGCTGGTTGATCCCCTCCGTCCACCAATAGCATGCGGCTACCTTGCGGCCAGGTCTTCTTCTGGCCATGGCGGCGTCGCAGCCTGATGATAGGTTCACCAAGAGTTGGCTTACCATTTGCTCTGCTTGTCCTGTACTCCAGTTAGCCAGTTGCATCATCTGTGATAGAGCAGCCGAGGCAATCCCCCTTCCATTTTGGGCCTGTCAGCTTGGGTGGCCCCTGGGTTCTTCTCTTTTTGTACACCTGGAAGTGAATCGCCTGGTGGTCGCTAAACGTGAACTCCCTACCGACTTCCCAAGCAGTGTGGCTGATTAGGGAGCTGCTTAGGAGTGTCACGTCTATGATTGATCCCCTGCCTGCTCTGGAGAAGGTCGATTCTTCTCCGTCGTTGGCTACGCACAGGTTCAAGGTAGCAATCATCTCCAAGAGACAGGTTCCTCTGGGTCTTTTTTTTTTTTTTTTTTTTATTTGAGGTGGTTCGTTTTATAGTAGTTTTACAAAGTTCATTTAGTAATAAGAAAACAAAAAAAACAAAAGAAAATTATAGAGCTTTCTAAAAGTAGTCCACCCCCTCTCAAGAACCTTAATATCTCCCCCGGGACTGCCATCAAGTATTACTTCGGGAGAGATGGTGTATCAGCTTCAACTGCTCCTATGTCATAGATTTCCTCAAGTTGTCTGCAGCTCTCTGAAGTTCCAAAATGACCCTCGCGTATTCACTGATAGCGTTCCAGTTTTGTGCTGACTTAATCATGTTATCCACCAGGTTTTCGGGGGTCAATATGGTTCCCACCTTTCGCTCAACCCGTATGCGATGACTTTCGTAGCGTGGGCACTGGAAAAATATGTGCTCCGCATCTTCTTCATTGTGTGGGCATACAGGGCACACAGCCTCGAGATCATGTTTATGTTTGTGTAGGTACTTCCGGAAGCACCCATGTCCCGAGATCATTTGTGTCAAGTAGTAATTTACTTGTCCATGCTTCCTTTGCGTCCATTTCGTCACATTAGATATTAGTCGGTGCGTCCATCTGCCCTTCGTGGAGATGTCCCATACTTGCTGTCTTTTGGTCATTGTCAGTTGGTTGTGTTGTTCCATGTCATAGTGGCCGGATTTTTTCGCATAATATTTTTCTTTTTCTGCCGTCGCTAACAGTTCAATCGGTATCATCCCTGCGATTACAACCGCTGCATCATTTGATACGGTGCTGTAGGCTGATGTTACTCTGAGGGCACACCTTCTGTAAGCTGATTTCATATCCCTCACGTACGACGTCTTTTGGGTTGCAGCTTCCCATATCGGTGCGGCATAAAGCGCTATCGATTTGACCACTGTTGATAGCAGTATGCGCTTCCCTTGTCCAGGTCCACCTAGATTAGGCATTAATCGTGATAAAGCTCCAGCCGCAGTTGCGCATTTTTTCCCCACATACTTCAGGTGGTCCTTAAATGTGAGCCTATTATCAATAACGATGCCAAGGTACTTGATGGCTTCTTTTGAGTGGACTTGTGTGTCGCCAACCGTCACCATGATGTAGTCCATTTTCTTCCGGCTGCTCACAAGTAGTACCTCTGTCTTATGGTCAGCCAGTTTCAGTCCAGAGCTTAAGATCCAATTCCTCGTCTTTGCGATCGCGTCATTACAGTATTTCTGCAGCTCGTCAAGGTATTTGGCCACAACAACTAGGGCTATGTCTTCAAGAGCAGCCAGGATAGCATCCCAGTTCGCCGTATTGAATGCATTTTGTACGTCCAGAGTAATGATTGCACAATACTTTTTATCTCCTTCTCGCCAGCGTTTGCCCTTTATTGCGTCCTTGGCAGTGTTTAATACCACTAAAGCAGCGTCAATAGTAGATCGAGCCTTTCGGAAACCATATTGTTGGTCAGATAGGCCATCCCTGTCCAAAGCCTTTATAAGTCGTCCGTTTATTATTTTCTCCAGTAGTTTGCCAGCAGTGTCAATCATACAGAGTGGTCGGTAGCCTGATGCGTCTTCTGTATTCTTCCCCTTTGGAATAAGGACCAGTCTTTGTTTTTTCCAGATTGTTGGAAAACACATTTCTTTAATGCACGCATCTAGCACATTCCTGAAGATTTCTGTGTTGTCATTTATCGCCATCTTAAGGACACTGTTTGGAATTCCATCCACTCCGGGTGCTTTCGTCAGTTTTATGCCCTTGGTTGCTACCTCCAGCTCGTCATTAGTGACGTCCGGGATGTGTTCCTCTGGCACAATCTCCCGAGCACAAAAACTTATATCCGCACTCTGGGGAAAGAGCCCTTTTACTATTGCGTCAAGTCTCTCAGCTGATCGTGTTGCTTGGGGTCGAAGGCTGTTCAATTTTTTCATGACCAGCTTGTAACCGGTCCCCCATGGGCTGCTCTCAACGTCGTCACACATCTCTTTGTAGCATTTTAGTTTGGAGACCGCAATCTCCTTCTTGAATGCTCTCCTGGCTTCTTGGTAGGCTTGCTCCCGAGTGTCGTAATTACCTCGCCCCCTGGATCTTTGGGCCAGGCGTCGTGTGCGGTGGCATGCCTTTCTCAGACTCGCCAATTTATCAGACCACCAATAAACAGGCCGTCTGTTCTTAGTAGCGATTTTTTTCTCCATGGCAGCATTGCACGCGTCTTTAATATGCTGCATTAGCTGTCTTGCTTTGTCATTTGCATTTCCGGTGACCTGTACTCTGTCCATTATTGTTTGGAAAGCTTCCTTGTCCATGGTTTTCTCTTTCCACGCAGGGTACTGTGAGGGGTGTCTGTTGGTTTTTCTTGTTCTGAAGTGGTCTATTTTGCATATAATGGCTGCATGGTCGCTGAGAGTATATAGATCAGAAACCTCCCACTGTGTTTTTGGCACGAGAGCGTCACTTGCAAAAGTGAGGTCTATCTTAGATGACCTTCCATTTTTATAGAAGGTATCCACGTCGCCTCTATTTAATAGAACCACGTCAAGTGTTGCGATAGCGTCAAGAAGATACTCTCCTCTTCGATTCGTGTAGGCCGAGCCCCATTCGGTTGCCCACGCGTTGAAGTCGCCTCCAATAATGACTGGGTGCCTTCCCCTGGCGTCATTTACAAGGGTGTCGATCTTCTGCTTGAACTGGTCAATAGTTGAGCTTGAAGGAAAATAGCAGCTATAGTACGTTGTCCCATTAATGGAACTGCGTACGAAACATTCGCATCCACTATTTGTCCTTTCAAGTGATACCCCATTGCAGGCCCATATTGCGGCCTTTTTGCAGCTGCTCGTTCCCCAGTTAGGATGGTCCTCTGTTTTATAGTACTCGCTAAGTAGCAAGACGTCAATTTTCCGCTCACGTATAGTTTGCTTTAGCAAGTCTTGTGCCGCTGCGCAGTGGTTAAGGTTTAGCTGAAGTACAATCATTTTGTATCTTCAAGGATCCTCCGTCTGGCTTTGAGGTAGAAGGGACATCTTGGGCCACCAGTTGGATGCTTGGCATCAATCTCTTCGCTATCTCTACATAGCAGGCAACGTGGTTCACCATGGCAGCTTTTCGCCTCATGGTCTTGGGCTCCGCATTTGTAGCAGTGCTTTGACCAGTCGGTGCTACTCCTGCAGTTTCGGGCGACATGCCCAAAGTCTAGACATTTGAAGCATCTCGTGGGGATGGCTTTCCTCACGATCTTACACACCGTCCATCCGACTTTAAGTTTGCCAATCTCTTCAGCTTTCCCAGCCTGCTTCTGAGGTATCACTATTACGGCCGTTCGAGTTCCTCCTCGGGCTTCTCTAATCGTCTTTATGGCGGCTGGTTCAATTTCTCCAATTTGTTGCCGCCATGCCGCTAATATTTCCTCCTCCGTTGTTACCTCGTCAAGGTACCTGAGGTCGAAAGTGGCTTCCTGGACCCGAACCTTAACTTCGATGTCCGCTGGGAGGATGTTTTTGATGTCTTCCTGGTGCTTGCCAGCTGCTACCTCGGCTGATCTCTTAAATTCGATTAACAGCTCTCCTTTGCGCGTTTTCCTTATCGTGTGGACGTTCTCACCTATAGATTTTAGCTCCGGCGCAGCTTTCACCTTTCGTAAAATGTCCGCATATGTATGACTCTCTGTTGGCTTTATTACAACTATGTCAGGTCTTGGGACTTTTCTTCTTTTTTTCGTTATTGTTGTCCAGCCCACGGTGGCTTTGTTGTCGGATAGGGCAATGTTAGTATTTTCCTTGATGCTTGTTTTGGTGTTTTCCATGTGCTCCAGTTCGATTTTTTTGGATTTGTCATCATGACCATTTACATAGCTCTTTTGGTTGTTGGCCTTGGCTCTCTTGGGGGGTGTTTTTCTCAGCTTATCTGCTTCCTCTCTTGTTCTTTTAGGTGTGCCTAGTGCTTGCACTTGTTGGTTTGTCTGGGTGCACCTATTACTGGTAGTGATCCGAGCTATTGCTTTTTCATCTCTTTCTTTTACTGCCTTGTGTTGGAGTGTGGCTATAGTAGCCACAAGGTCACGCATTTGTTGGTGGATGGACCTTCTTCCCCCACCCATCATCTCAAGCAGCTCATTTATTTTGGCACCAAGTGTTGTGAGAGAGTCAGATTTCTCCCCTGCTGTGGTTTCAGTGGCCAGTTGTGGAGGTGAGGAGTGCGCTCGTCTTGTTTCAGGTACAATTAGCCCTTGGGGTGGCGAGTGCTGCAGGCGAGAGGATCTCTCGAATGGGTTTGCTGCAGGCGTGCCATGGTATTTCGTTGTCATAGCGCATCCTTCTGCACTCCGTGTATCTTCGCCCATTAGTGTTTTTGATGTTGTATTCATCAATTGTTCGTTTGGTTTAATAGATTTAATGGTTTTTAAGGAAGTTATCATTTTGCGATTGGGTCCCAACTTGGAATCGTTGTCGTGTAATCGTTGTGTAGTTACCTTTCTTGCGGTCCCATGGTTATCTTTGTCATGCAGGGAGGCCATGCGAGGGTTGACACAAGTCCTTATGAGAGCATGTGTTCAGAGCCAGACCAGGAGCTAGACAGAAGTGTATTCTTAACTGTCCCTACACCCCAACTTAATGGGACGAAACGCGATCGTTTCCCAAGACTTGTCAGATTTTAGCGGGACGGAGACAGATGATGCATTAGCCTGAAAGCCGTCTGTACCCAATTTCACTCAGGTACATATTGGTAACAGAATGCATCATCCACCAGCCCAAAGACGTCAAATCAGTGTCGTTGCAGTCATTTCCCAGTATACCATACTCAGAATCTTACTGGGGTCGATCCTGACGAGGTTGTTGGCGCAGTTGTGATGGTTGCTGTGGCAGTATTGTATTGATAGCGGTTAGGTCATACACTCACACTCACTCACAGTTGGGGCGTCCCTCGTTGGCCAAAGGTTTCCCTCTGGTATTTGACCGGTGGGAGTTTAGCCGCTCCGTTTCGGCCACCAGAGCCCCTTTATTGGGTGTACCACATAAGCGGCGGGGTTGGTTTGGTCGGCTCCGTGACTTTTACACCCGTTGGTCCCCGTGAGCAGTGTTTGTATAGCCTTGTTTGCCATTTTCGCATTGTTCTAGGAGGGCAGCCTGAGCAATATGCAATTCTTTTGGCGGTACCCAAAAGTATGCTATATAGTTTACCAGTGGGTTGACTGTGTGGCGCCATCTGGTGTCTAGACCAACTGAATGTCTAGTTAATTCTTTGCTGGCGGATTGGGTAGCACTGTTAACAGTTGATCAGCTGTCTAGTGGTGCCCAGCATGTGTAGTCGACATATTGCCGAATTTCAATGTGCAGCATACTCACAAAATTGAGTGCAATATGCAACGCCGGTAAAGGGGACGGAGGGGGCAGCGTCATCATGATGGTCCAGGCATCTCCAGATTCTAGAAGCCGTGTCTACATCATTGCCTCCATTGGTTCGGGATATTGTGAGTACTCAGTTCTTTTAATGACAACTTCTAAGCACTTTTACTGTCCAGGTGGGCACAATATCACTGGTACTGGCGGAGCGCCCAGGAACGCGTCCGCGCTTAACAACTGTACACACACCTCCTCTGGGTCTTGTGTGTGTGTGTGTGTGTGTGTGTGTGTGATTGAAGATCGGGCAAAACCGGTTTTGAGTGTGCCAGCACACAAGATAATAAGAAGGGAGAGCGAATAAAGAAGCTGAGTGAAGCAATAAATAAAAAAAGCTTTTTCTAATTAATTCTAATAAAGCGGAAATCATTACAAGCTTCAAAGAATAGTGCTGGCTAAGAGATATAAAAGGTCGGATTGAGCAGAATTCCCTCCACAAGCCAAAGGAAAATATAGATAATAAAAAAAAGAGAAAAAAAAAACGAAAAGAAAAAGAGAAAGAGAAAAGAAATTATTACAAGCCTGAACGAATAGAGCTGGGTAATAGATTTAAGTTGAAAGCAAAGATTAAAGGTCGGGTGGAGCAGACTTCCACAACCCAAAGAAAGAAAAATATATATTACAATCGAAAACAACTAGACCCTTAATGTAAAGTGGGGATATGATTGAACTGAGGCTGGGTAATAATAATTACAAGTCAAGTTATAAACCTAATAGTTGCTTTCGTGGTAAATTCCAAAATTCTAGATCCCACATTGGAAATGACTGACAGCGTCATAAAACCATTTTTGTGCGAGTCGATTGATAAAGCAATCCTCCGAAATGAATGGGAGAAGTGGCTGAGGCCGTTTACAATATACCCCGAGGCCGAGAGTATTACCACTGAAAAGCAGAAGAGGAGTAAACTACTACTCTTGGGAGGAGTCCAGCTACAGTCTGTAGCATACTTTCTACCTGGTGTGCTGGTTGAGACCACCGATGGAAATAAGGGAAACGCATACAAAATCCTCATCGACCATCTAAATCAACATTTCTCACCGAAACAAAACTCAACGTTTGAGAGACACCTATTTAGAGGCTTTGCTGATTTCATGCTGCGACTCCGTCAGCAAATGCAAAAATGTGCGTTTGGATCCTCAAAAGAGGAGATTGAACCTATGTATGCCTTAAAGATAAAATTATAGATGTGTGGGCACCCATAGACCTCAAGAAAAGACTCCTGGGAAAGGAAAATTCACTAGAAGAAGAGATTGAAGCGTGTCAGGTTGAGGAGCAAGAAATCGAAAGCAATGACATCAAAACCAATTGGGGAACCCATCTGTAAAATTACATACCGCGGCTTCCAACAGAGTGGGGAATGCCCAAGGTGCGGAAGGCTCGGTCACACATATAGTGACTCATCATGTCCGGCAAGAAAGGCCACTTGCAATATGTGCTCGAAGCCTGGACACTTCGCCAGGAAATGCCGAACTTACTTGAACGGCCGATTCCCTGAGTCCGACAGGAACAACCTTTAAAGACCCCGCTCGTATATAGGACGTGTGGAAGAGGAGGCCACCAGCTCCAAAATAAAAAAAGACGATGCACACTGCTTTAAAGTTTCAAGCGAGGATGAAGAGGAGTTCATACAGTAGGAGGCCGTGAGATAATTTTAATCATCGACTCGGGCTGTAAATTCAACCTTACCAGTCACGAGGACTGGTCTCAGCTGATGAAGGAAAAAGCCACAGTCTTTAATGTAAGAACACACTCGGAAAAGCAATTTCGAGCATATGCCTCCAATAAATTACTTCGAGTAATTTGATTCTTTGAGGCTTCAATTTCCGTTGAGCCAGGTACCGAAGAGATTGCTTCATTTTACGCTATAGAAAATGGGAAACAATCTCTTTTGGGCCGAGACACGGCCATCGAGTTAAAAGTCCTCCGAATGGGAAGAAACATTAACCGGATTGAAGAAGCGACGCCTTTCCCGAAATGAAAAAATATTGAAGTAAAGCTTTCCATCGACTATGACGTAAAACCCGTTCAACAACCAGTGAGACGAGACCCGGCAGCGCTCGAGGACAAGGTCATGGAAAAACTCAGAGAAGCCCTGAGTCGAGACATAATTGAAAGAGTCACGGACCCGAGCGCTTGGATATCTCTCATCGTCCAGGCGTTTAAGGAAAATGGGGACATCCGTTTATGCGTCGACATGCGACTGGCAAACAATGGAATCCTACGGGAAAACTACCCATTGCCAACCTTCGAGTCCTTTATGATAAGACTCAAAGAGGCTAAGTTCTTCGCGCGCCTAGACCTCAAGGACGCTTATCACCAAGTGGCCCTTAATGAGTCAAGCCGGGAGATAACAAAGCTTATAACCCCACGGGGACTTTTCCGATACAAGCAGTTGATGTTTGGAGTAAACTCTGCTCCCGAAATTTTTTAACGCCTTCTCGAGAAGATGTTATCAGCGGTACCTAACGCCATAAACTTCATCGATGACATCATCATCTTCGGCACAGCTGACCTCGAAATCGACAACGCCGTAAAAGAAGTGTGCAAGATCTTTCAGGAGAATAATCTCCTACTTAATAGGGAGAAATGCATCTTGAAGACAAGCAAACTAAAATTCCTTGGTCATATCTTATCCGACAAGGGAATAGAAGTCGACCCCGAGAAAATTGACGTCATACGATCTTTCAGAGATCCAAAGAACAAAGAGGAAACGCGCAGCTTCCTCGGTCTGGTAACCTACGTCGGGAAGTTCATCGCGGACCTGGCATGTCATACAGATCCTCTAAGGAAGCTGCTGAAAACCGGAGATCAATTCACCTGGGGCTATGCCGAGAAGAATGCTTTCAGCAACCTAAAGAGTCTGCGATCCAAGGTACCCAAGCTATCATATTTCGATCCAAGGCATCGAACACGAGTAATTGCGGATGCTAGCCCGGTTGGCCTCGGAGCTGTTTTATTGCAGTTCAAAGCAGACAACGAAACATTGATATTTACCTTTGCTAGCAAAGCCCTGTCAGAGGTGGAGAAACGCTACTCTCAAACGGAATAGGAGTGCCTTGCCCTGATCTGGGCAATGGAGAAGTTTTACTATTACCTGGCAGGGCTACATTTCGAACTCGTCACTGACCACAAACCCTTAGAAGCTATTTTCAAACCAACGTCAAAGAACCCGGCCCGCAAAGGTGGTTGTTGTGACTCCAGACATATAGGTTCACGGTTATCTATTACTCCGGAAAAGACAATATATGGTATCGCAGGACATCCAGCCAGCCTCCATGCATAGAAATCCTTTCCCCACTTGCCCGGCAGTGTAGTGGCAACTAACACGCCATGAAGCTGACCTGTAGAGGTAAAATTAACAACAGATCCTTTGAGAATGTGCGTTGAGTTCCAGTGTGTCAGGTCACCACTTCCATGGACATCACTGCTCAAGAGTTAGATTACTTTTGACCGTTCGAAGGAGGTCAGCGTAAGTGCATCCTTCGAAGGCTGTCACAATTATAGCGTCTAGCCTTACTTGTTTCTTCTGAGCTTTCTTCTTAATTACTTTTGCCCAGATATTTAACTGTAATCTACTATCAGACTGGACTGGCGTTTCTGGCGTGGTGTTATTGTCCACTACATTGGGCTGTGCACTCTGCTTGGTAGTAATTGGCGTGGAACTAGGACCATGGACCTCACCTTTGGCCTCCTTTGGTGGTGTCTTTCTTTGGCTCACCGCAGACTCCCTAGGTCTCTTGGGGGTATCCTTTTGTAGGCTCTCTACGAAGGGGAAGAAGGACCTATGGCAACTTCCGTCTGGTAACTTTTATTCACCGTTCTACGGTCCGTTACGTATAACCTCCAGATCGCAACAGAGAGGGTTAGCGTGTTTCTGTAGGGCTACGCGATTTCCAAGTCCGTCGCGAACTAATTGATTAAAATTAAGGGGAGTCCTTTCAGAACAGTTCTCATTTTCCTAATGGTAACTTTGAGACAGGCTGGCTTATCATTCTCCTTGGATTCACTTGGTAACGTCTCCGCAAAGTACTGCTGACTTGGGGGTGTTCAGAGCGAGAGGGTTCGAGCCCAGAGCCTGCCTGTGACAGCATGGACAATTGTTCGACGCATGCTAAGCAAGGGCGTAGATAAGCCTGCTACGGTGATCAAGAGTTTCCTCCTAATATTATACCGCCCTAAGTCGGCCACCAGAATCCACTTAGGTACCTCTTTGAGAGGCGGGTTTCGCTGATAGCCTGCTCCAAAACCTTTAGCCTTTATATATCTGCGAAGCTCAATACGTTTATTCATCTATTATTACTATTTATCTTACAAGGTACAAGGGTATACCTATTAAGTTTGTGCAAATGTATGTAACCTAGAGAAGGAGACGTCGGAGACCCCCCAAAGTTACCCACAATATGATCAGGGTGACTAGAGAAATTGATATAGCTTAGTCCGTCCGTTCGTGTGAACGCCGCAAACTATAAAAGCTTCAGCATAAGTTGCATTAGTTTTTCGACCTCGTTCGTTGGTACATGCAAGCAAGGTATTCGGCCACGCTTCAGCACAAATAAAATATAATTTATAACGTGAATAATTCTCGCTTCTTTTATTGTTGAAAATTAAAGTTCACTAAAAACTCTTAGTGCGCTCAACAAGCAGGGTGGTATGTTCGCGCCGTGAAAATTCGGTAGTGACTTGCTAAAAGAATTGGAAAGGAGAAAGTGCAGAAACCTCTCTTCACCTCACCCTCTACTTTGAACAATAGAGCAACAACCGAAGTCTTACAAATATCAACCAGGGCACAGACTCCAGCCGGTTGCCAAGCTTTCCTATCCAGGTATGTAGCGACACCCCTGGGGTGGTGTTTACACCACTTTCTTCATAAAACAACAAGACCTGACAGTTTGGATTGATTTTTTTGGAGTCACTTTTTACAGATGCGAAAATCGAGGGAAGTGTTGATGCAGTAGCTTCAGAGGTTAAAATAAATAAATGCTTAGAATTCAAAGATACTGTAAATTTGAGTCTAAATAATGTAGAGTTTGATGCTTGAAACCACATGTGGGGCATGTACTTGATGCGCATGCTCGAAGATATATTTAAAGATTGCTAAATCTGGATCATGTGCAAATTGAGTAAGCTGACTCATTACGAAATATACACGCAAGTTCCTTAGAAGCGACAAATGATTTATTGGTGTTAGTTTTGATAGTCTTTCTCACCTGAGAGCCAGGCGCGTAGGGGGCCGTAGGTTTTTCTTTATTCTCTAATTTACGATAGCGGTTTTCTAAAAATTCTGTTGTTCCTGCATCCATGATCTCCTCCCAACATGCTTGCGTTGCGGCATCCAATTTTTGAAGTCGCATGTGAACAATCATGCACCCAGAGACTTCTTCTGCACTTCCAAGTGTTAACAGTGCTCGCATATGTGCATTGAGTCCATCGGAGAACTGACGCAGTCTTGCTGCGGAAGAAATATCAACTCTCTTGAGCCCCAGAATTTTAGAAATGTGTGCCTGGAAAACTAAGCGTTTATTATTAAATCGTTTATCAAGTAGATCCAACGCCGCAGCATAGTTGCCACTGGAAATCTCTAGCGCTCAGATTGTGTCTAATGCCGAGCCCTGGAAACACGATATTTGATGTTGCAACTTCTCTATGCTTGTTATGTTCGAATCCTTGTCAATGATAGTAGAAAACATTGACATAAAATCGGCGTTCTTCGTGTATCCTCCATCGAAGTTGGGCAGCTTAAGCTCTGGCAACCGAGACTTATTTGCCACAAGAAATGTTGGTTGCTCAGACACAGCATCCTGGCGAAATGTTGAACTAACTGGCATATGCATCCGCCGCTTCAGGATTCCCGTTTCCACGCGCGACTCTACCGAAACAAGCAACTCATCAAAGTCATTTCGAAGTACACTACCGATTTCTCCGAAGTCAAGTTCTTCTAGCGCGTCATGTACAACGTTGAACGATTGGTGCGTTTGCTCAATCAGTTTTAGGCGCACCACAAGATCACCGTCGGTAAAAGTTTTTAAATTGTCAGTCGATAATTTTGCATTAATTTTACCTGCAGACTCAAAAATAGCTTGAGCCTTTTTCTTTAAAAAAAAACACCCTGTTTTCGGTCGCACTATCACCGTTAATAGGCATGGTTCAATGCACTGTCCGAAAGAACGAAATAGAGAGTAACTAAAATCAGTTGGACACCATATGATCAAAAATAACGCGCGCGATAACAAAAGCAAAATCGCAATGCGTTTATGTGTGTATGTATGTATGTATGTGCTTTGGACGTTTGCTTTGCATATACAGTAGAACCAAATTTTGCCTTTTAATTTTATATCATGCACTTTATATTTGAATTGATGCACCTTTATCACGTCGGGGTCACCAAAAATGTTGCGCTAACAATATTTTTTGTTAACTTTTATGCGAATATTATCGCCCGAAAGTTTCAGGAATAAGAAATGTCACAATACGGTTTGAGTTATAAACAGGGTGTTGAGATACCAATGATTTTTGGCAACTATTTCAATAAAAACACACGAATAAATTTAAGTTTGATCAATGTTTAATTTATAGCCAAGATCACGCGACCGTTTGCACATACAGCTAATCGAATAGTAAAAAATGAATATATGTATATGCTGCACTCAGCAGAAGGCCAAGGGCAGCTGTGCGAAAAATAGTGCAAAAGAAGTAACAAAAATGAGAGTTTTATGTTTGACAATTTAAGAGACAATTTATGAGAGTTTGAATTTGATTTAGGCAAACAATAGAAATTTATGATGCGTTTAGTGCTGCTGCGCCTGACATACTCCCCCCGTTGGAAGCCTGTCTTTCAACATCATCAGAAAGGGGCAGCAGGCATAGTTTATTCACAGCCCTTCTTGTGGATCCTACTGCAGTTTTGAGCTCTGCAACGCGGCATTCGCCATCCTTTCCATGTATCAAAGTCGTCACTCTTCCTAAAGGCCAGCGCATGGGTGGGAGATTTTCGTCCTTTATGAGAACCACGTCATTCACCTTCAGGCGTCGATCAGGACTACGCCATTTGGCACGCTGTTGTAGAAGTGTGAGATATTCCTCACGCCAGCGATTCCAGAACTGTTGCTGTAATTGAGTTACACGCTGCCAGCCATCAAGTCGGTTGTAATTGAGCCTGGTCAGATCGGGCTCAATAACAGTACCTGGAGGGGCACCAAGAAGCAAATGGGCAGGAGTCAGGACATCCAGGTCAGCAGGATTTTCTGAAAGTGAAAGTAAGGGGCGAGAGTTAATCACTGCCGAGATCTGGCATACAAGGGTACGGAGCTCATCAAATGTGAGGATGCAGCAGCCAACCGAGCGATAGAAGTGATGCTTGGCAGTTTTCACAGCAGCCTCCCATAATCCACCAAAGTGAGGAGAACGAGGAGGGATAAACTGCCAGTCGATGCTATCGGCGAGGCAGAACTGATGAACCGCTTTCATATGAGGATCACTCAGCAAGAGCTTCTTCAGATCCAACAGCTCATTTTTGGCTCCGACAAAATTAGTGGCGTTGTCTGACCAAATTTGACTGGGTTTCCCGCGAGTGGCAACGAATCTTTTGAGAGCGCCAATAAAGGATGCTGTTGTCAAATCCTTGACCAATTCCAAATGGACTGCCTTGCTCGCGAAACAGATAAATACGCCAATGTAGCATTTGATGGGAGACCTAGTGCGAACCTCTGATTTATAAAGAAACGGGCCGCAATAGTCGATTCCAGAGATGGCAAATGCACGAAAACCTTCAAGACGCTCCTTTGGAAGATTGGCCATGATAGGTTCCAGAACTGTTGGCTTGGCTTTAAAACACACCACACACTTGCTAACCGCCTTTGAAACAGTTCTCAGACCTCCAATTGGCCAATACTGAAGACGAACTTTAGCCAAGAGTGCGCGGGGTCCCGTGTGCAAATTAGTTCTGTGAGTGTGCGTAATTATAGCAAGGGTAATTGGATGACGACGAGGCAGGATAATTGGATGTTGAGCGTCATATGGAACCGATGAATTTCCAAGTCGCCCTCCAACTCGTATGAGTCCAGAATCGTCGATGAACGGCAACAAGGAAGTAATTGAACTTGATTTCTTAACGGCACCATTTGAAGAATTTTTCCTGTTCCTCAGAAGCAACATCTCTAAGGACCTCTGGATGGCTGGAGCACCACTTTCGGAGCCTGAAGTTGCCTCGAGAAAGAAGATTGGCAGTTTGGTGCATTTTATCAATAACTTCCTGAACTGAAATGCCTCCAGAAATGAAATCATACACGTAGAAATCTTGGAGCAGTGCAGCTGCCCCAACTGGAAACGAATCCCTTTCATCATATGCCAACTTATGCATTGCACGAACAGATAGAAATGCTGCTGACTTTGTGCCATAAGTAACAGTATCCAATTTGTACACATCCAGATCTCTATCTGGTGCATCCCTCCATAAGATGCATTGCAAATAATTATCAGGCGAACTTACTCTCACACAACGATACATTTTGCAAATGTCTCCTGTGAGAGCAACCAGATAAGTGCGAAAGCGTATAAGAATGCTAATCAGCTTCGGTTGAATAACAGGTCCTGCCATCATGACATCGTTGAGGGAATAGCCAGATGAAGTTTGAGCAGAGCCATCAAAAACTACTCTTAGTTTTGTTGTAGTACTATCCTCCTTAAATACACAATGATGCGGCAGGAAATATTTGCAGAGAGTATATGGTTTAAGTTAAGATATTCCTTAATGAAGGTAGTATATTCGACGCGCAGGTTTGGGTGCCTCTCCAATTTCCTTTCCAAATGAAGGAATCGACGGTATGCTTGATTGTATGACTCTCCAAGTGAATCAGCAGTGAGCTTCAAAGGCAGGCGTACAGAGTATTCACCAGTAGACAGACGAGTAAAATTGTCATCGAAATGCTTCTCGCATTCCCTTTCCTCTTTGCTGAACCTTGGGCCGGTGACATCACAAGTTTCTATTTCCCAAAATCGGCGAAGCAGTTCATCGAGACTGGCATCCAATTGCAGGGGTTCATCATCTTTGTAGTTCTGAGCAGCCATAAGCGATGTGTTGCGCAGTCTTTCACCACCACCTGAAACTATCCAGCCCAACCGAGTTTTCTGTAGTACGGGCAATCCTGGAACCAACTTAATTTGACCAATACACAACAGTTCGTAAAACAGGCTGGCACCAATGAGAATATCCCCTCGCTGAGGTCGATAAAATGCAGGATCAGCTAGTTCGATATTTGAAGGTATTTTCCAATTTGTGATATCAAGGGCTATACTTGGCTGGCTGTCGGTGATCGTTGGAGCAACAAGTGCTGAGAATGTGGTAGAGTATTCGGAGATTCTAGATTGCATGCAAATGTTAACAGTGATGCCATCAGTAGCGACGCAAGTGTCGCCAAGACCAGAAACCGTTGCTGAAGATTTGGTTTTCTTTAGCTGAAGTTCATGAGCAAGCCGAGATGTAACAAGGTGTAGCTGAGAACCAGAATCTAGTAAGGCTCGGCAAGGAACCAATGAACCTGAGCGATTTTTAATGAGAATGACTGCAGTGGCCAGGAACACCACATCAGTCTGGAGACTTTGGGCAGCAAGAGAGGTGGATGGTTGCGGTAATGTTGCAATAGAAGTATTTGGCACTGCTTCAGAAATAGAAGAAACAAGGGACGAAGCATTTCCTTGGGATGCATCTGGATGCAGTAGGGTGTGATGGCGTGATCCACAGACGCGGCAATTCCCTGCATTGCATGTACGGGACTGGTGTCCTTTTTTAAGACAGTTGAAACAAAGAGCGAGCCTTTTAGTTTCATTCTGACGAAGGTCAGATGAGCAACTTAAAAATTTACTACATGAGTAGATCCCATGGCCAGCGATTTCACAAACAGGGCAGCCAATTTGGTTAGTTTCGGATGCAATGAAGGCCTTTTTACTTGGGTTAGTATAGTTTTTTCCCACCTGAGAGCTAGGTGAGTGAGAACCCATAGCGTGCTGCATGCTTTCCAACTTCTGGCATCGCTCTTCCAAGAATGTAAAAAACTCTTCTTCAGTAGGTATGTTGTCCTGTGTCGCATTCTCCTCCCAATTGGTTTGAGTCACAGGATCCATTTTCTGGAGCAGAAGGTGCACAATCATGCATCCAGATATTTGGGCTGAAGTTCCTAATGACTCCAATGCTCGCATGTGTTGAGTCAACTTATCGGAAAACTCCCGAAGTTTTACAACTGATCCAGTTTCCACTCTCTTGAGCCCAAGAATCTCTCTGATGTGTGCCTGAAAAACAAGACGTTTATTATTGAAACGTTTATTTAAAATATCCAGAGCCACACGATAATTGGCACTGGAGATTTCCAAAGATCGAACCGCATCCAACGCCGGGCCGTTCAGACATGAACGCAGATGCTGAAGTTTTTCAATTCCATCCAAATCGGGATCCTTATCTATCAGCGAATTGAACACTGACAGAAAATCCGCATACTCCGTGTATCCACCAGAAAATGTGGGCAGCTTAATTTCGGGTAATCGCGTTCTGTGAACCCGACCAACGGCGACACTCGATTGATCAAGAGTATCGGCCGGCCGGAGGGTGGAGGAGAGTAGCATTTGAGACTGACATTTCTCAAGATGTACTCTTAACCGCGACTTCACAGATATCACCAGCATATCAAAGTTTTCACGCATTTCACTACCTATCTCGTCATAATCAAGCTCTTCCAAATCATTGTGGGCTAAATCGAATGACGTTTGCCGCTGGTCGAGAAATTCCAATCTAACTGTTAACTCAGCTGATTGGAATGAAATTATTTTCTCTGGTGCTAATGCTGTATCAAGTCGGCTGGCACTTTTGAAAATAGAGTCAACTTTACGTTTTAAATGACGCACTTTATCCACCGAAAGGGTCACTGTGTTTTCCATCTCACTAGGCAGTTTTGAAACACTAGCACAAATCACTTTATTTGGCTCAGCTGAGCAACAGAATATGTTCAAATCGCAAAGAAACTGCTGTACAGGCAAGAGTCGGTTTGTATGTGTACTTATTTACTGCGCAAGACACTGTAGGTAGAAAAAGTCATAAACCGCAACGCGACGAGTGCAAATAACGGATCTTGGCTGCGCAAGACACTGCAGGTAGAAAAAATCATAAAACGCGACGAATGCAAATAGCGGATCTTGGGCTTGTTGTTGTTTTTTAGAGTTAAATTGCATATGAGCACTTGCAAAATATGTCGATATTTATGCAATTTCATATAACAATTTGCCTTTAAATATTAAATATCTCACCGGGGCCTCCAAATGTTGAGATACCAATGATTTTTGGCAACTATTTCAATAAAAACACACGAAGAAATTTAAGTTTGATCAATGTTTAATTTATAGCCAAGATCACGCGACCGTTTGCACACACAGCTAATCGAATAGTAAAAAATGAATATGTGTAAAAGCTGCACTCAGCAGAAGGCCAAGGGCAGCTGTGCGAAAAATAGTGCAAAAGAAGTAACAAAAATGAGAGTTTTAGGTTTGACAATTTAAGAGACAATTTAAGAGAGTTTGAATTTGATTTAGGCAAACAATAGAAATTTATGATGCGTTTACTGCTGCTGCGCCTGACACAGGGGTTTTAATTTGTTGTTATTAATATTGTACAAAAATATTACCGACACGGCCGATTAATATTAAAAACTCGACAATGAATTTAGGCGAAATTTGCGAGATAAAACAAAGTGCGGCATGGCCGGCTTAAACGAGAAACTACCAATAAGAATTAAAGATAATGCAGAAGGAAATAAGAATACAATGAATTAGAACTAGATCGGAATTTAATTCAAATGCGCCGCATAACCAAACATTCTCCCTCCTTTGGAAGTCACGGGCTTTCAACATCATCTTTTGGAAGCAGGCACAACTTAGTTACAGCTCTGGTAGTCGTCCCCGCCGCAGTCTTCAACTCAGCTACTCTAGTGACACCATCACCTGCAGCTATTAATTTTGAAACTCGAGCTAAGGGCCATTTCAATGGGGGTAGATTTTCATTTTTGACCAGTACGATGTCACCAAGTTGTAGTCCTGGAGAGTGTCGTTGCCATTTCGAGCATTGCTGCAGCAAGTTCAAATATTCTTCGCGCCATCGCACCCAAAATGACTGCTGCAGATAAGCCACACGTTGCCAGCGATCGGGACGATTGTAATTCAGTTTGCTGACGTCAGGCTCAAAGAAGGTTGACAAAGGAGCTGTACAAAGAAAATGAGCTGGAGTGAGCACATCTAGGTCGTCAGGGTTTTCTGAAAGTGGTAACAATGGCCGTGAGTTAATAATAGCTGATATATGACAGACGAGAGTTCGCATTTCATCAAACTCTAGGAGGGAGTTGCCAACAGAATGGTAAAAATTATGTTTAGCGGTTTTGACTGCAGCTTCCCGTAAGCCGCCAAAATGAGGAGAACGTGGGGGAAAGAAGCGCCAGTCGATTCCATCAGCCACACAAAATTCTCGAACAGACTTCAAATGTTCGCTGCTAAGGAACAAACGCCTAAGATCTGCTAATTAATTTTTAGCTCCAACAAAGTTTGTAGCATTGTCCGACCATATCTGCTTCGGACGCCCTCGGATCAGAATAAATCGCTGAAGTGGACTGAGGAAGGTTGCTGTGGACAGATCCTGCACCAGCTCGAGATGCACAGTCTTGGTAGCAAAGCAGATGAAGAAATAGCATTTGACTGGAGGCTGACTGCGCACTCCACTTTTATAAAAGAACGGGCCGCAATAGTCCACACCTGTCACTATTAATGCATGTGAAGATTCCAAACGCTCCTTTGGCAGATCAGCCATGATATGTTGAACATAATGTGGTTTAGCTCTGAAACATCGAACACATTTACTGGTGACGCTTGCGACAGTTTTGCGCCTACCAAGAGGCCAGTATTGATGGCGTATCAGAGCAAGTAGAGATAGTGGTCCTCTGTGAAGATTCTTGAGATGAAAATGCATTATTAATGCTCATGTGATGGGATGCTGTCTAGGCATGATGATAGGATGACGTGCGTCGAAATCGAGGTTTGAGTTTTGCAACCTTCCACCAACTCTTAACAATCCGGGATTCATTGCCGTTAGAATATAATGCCATTCCATGTCAGCAGTTTTTTCCTGTATGGATGACACTCTATTAGAACCGAAGACATTGAATCTTGATGGCTCGCTACGTATCCATGCCAGGGCTACCGACGAATCAGTCCAGCAATAAAAACTGCCTGAAAATAAGTTCTTCTGAAAAATCTTATTCATCAATTTGGAAAGCAAAGCAGCTCCGCAGAATTCCAATTTAGGGACGGTCTGGTTTTTACAGGTGCAACTTTCGATTTAGAGCAAAGTAGTTGTGACACACGACATAAATGCATGCTCCATACCCCTTTATACTGGCATCGCAAAATCCATGCACCTCACAAGTGCAGAAATATTTTGGCTTTTGCGATTACTGGCCTAATCAACCCAAGAGGATCATAGCATCTTGCTATGGTCGATAAAACGGAGCGCTTTGATGGTTTTGATGACAAACCTTTAGGGGTGAATCAAAATATTACAATAGTATGTCGGCTGAAGGATCGGATCATTTGAGCACCATTTTCTGAGGTTAAAATGGCCTCTTGCTAACAAGCCAGTCGTTTGATGCATTATATTTCTGACTTCGTCCGCCGATTTTCTACCAGTGATCAGATCGTCAACGTAGAAATCCCTTAGCAAGGTTGCAGCACCTAATGAAAAGTTGATTGCTCATCAAATGTCAACTGATACATGGCACGAATGGATAAGAAAGAAGCAGGCTTGGTTCCATATGTGACAGTATCGAGTTTGTGGACTTCAATTTCTTGCAGAGGATTATCTGTCCATAATATGGACTGCAAGTAGCTATCTGAGATTTCAACTCTGGCTGGCGCTCTAACTTGCGTTCTAGACTTAAGAATCGACGGTATGCTGATTGGTAAGAATTGAACAGTAAGCACGAATTTTGCTTTAAAGGCAACCGAACAGAATATTCCACCGAAGACAATCGATTAAACGTTTCCTTGAAGTGAGCTTCGAAATCCAATTCCTCTTTTGTAAAACTAACTATATCTTCATTACGGTTCTCAATTTCCCAGAAACGTCGGATCAAATTGTCCATTTGTGATTCAGAATGGAGAGCGGATGCAGTCCTGGCGATGTGAGTCCGAGGCTGTTGAGTCTGTTCATTACCTCCAGAAACAATCCAACCTAATATGGTTTTTTGCAACACTGGCAAACCAGGCGCAAGTTTTATTTGACCCACGCACAGTAGTTCATAGAACACACTCACTCCTAATAATAGGTCTATGCGCTGGGGCTTGAAGAAATCAGGGTCGGCTTATTGAATATTGGCAGGAATTTTCCAGAATGCCGTATCCAATTGCTGAACGATTGCTAAATCTGGAGCATGTGTAAATTGAGTGAGCAGACTCATTACAAAATATACAACCAAGTTGCTTAGAAGCGACAACTGATTTATTAGTGTTAGTTTTTATAATCTTTCCCACCTGAAAGCCAGGCGCGTAGGTTGCCGTGGCTTGTTCAATATTCTCCAATTTTCGACAGCGGTTTTCCAAAAAATCAGTGAACTGCTTACATGTGGGTATTGTTCCTGCACCCATAGTCTCCTCCCAACATGCTTGTGTTGCGGCATCCAGAGACTTCTTCTGCACTTCCAAGTGTTAACAGTGCTCGCATATGTGCATTGAGTCCATCGGAGAACTGACGCAGTCTTGTTGCAGAAGAAATATCCACTCTCTTGAGCCCTAAAATTTTAGAAATGTGTGCCTGGAAACCTAAGCGTTTATTATTAAATCGTTTATCAAGTAGATCCAACGCCGCAGCATAGTTGCCACTGGAAATCTCTATCCCTGGAGACACGATATTTGATGTTGCAACTTCTCTATGCTTGTTATGTTCGAATCCTTGTCAACGATGGTAGAAAACATTGACATAAAATCGGCGTACTTCGTGTATCCTCCATCGAAGTTGGGCAGCTTAAGCTCTGGCAACCGAGACTTATTTGCCACAAGAAATGTTGGTTGCTCAGACACAGCATCCTGCCGAAATGTTGAACTAACTGGCATATGCGTCTGCCGCTTCAGCATTTCCGTTTGCACGCGCGACTCTACCGAAACAAGCAACTCATTGAAGTCATTTCGAAGTACACTACCGATTTCTCCGAAGTCAAGTTCTTCTAGTGCGTCATGCACAACTTTGAACGATTGTTGCGTTTGCTCAATTAGTTTTAGGCGCACCACAGGATCACCGTCGGTAAAAGTTTTTAAATTGTCAGTCGATAATTTTGCATTAATTTTACCCGCAGACTCACAACTAGCTTGAGCCTTTTTCTTTAAAAAGAACACCCTGTTTTCGGTCGCACTATCGCCGTTAATAGGCATGGTTCAATGCACTGTTCGAATAAACGAAATAGAGAATAACTAAAATCAGTTGGACACCGTATGATCAAAAATAACGCGCGCGACAACAAAAGCAAAATCGGAATGCGTTTATGTGTGTATGTATGTATGTATGTGCTTTGGACGTTTGCTTTGCATATACAGTAGAACCAAATTTTGCCTTTTAATTTTATATCATGCACTTTATATTTGAATTGATGCCCCTTTATCACGTCGGGGTCACCAAAAATGTTGCGCTAACAATATTTTTTGTTAGCTTTTATGCAAATATTATCGCCCGAAAGTTTCAGGAATAAGAAATTTCACAATACGGGTTGAGTTATAAATAGGGGTTTTAATTTGTTGATTATTAATATTGTACAAAAATATTACCGACACGGCCGATTAATATTAAAAACTCGACAATGAATTTAGGCGAAATTTGCGAGATAAAACAAAGTGCGGCATGGCCGGCTTAAACGAGAAATTACCAATAAGAATTAAGGATAATGCAGAAGGAAATAAGAATACAATGAATTAGAACTAGATCGGAACTTAATTCAAATGCGCCGGATAACCAAACATTCTCTCGCCTTTGGAAGTCACGGGCTTTCAACATCATCTTTTGGAAGCAGGCACAACTTAGTTACAGCTCTGGTAGGCGTCCCCGCCGCAGTCTTCAACTCAGCTACTCTAGTGACACCATCACCTCCAGCTCTTTGTTCGAAGCTGATTTTTTTACCGATGACAAAAACATACTGACACTTAAAACGTAATAGCTTCACTTTCAATAGATGAAATATTATGAAATTTATACTGGAATTCGATAAAGGATAGCAGATTCTAACGCACTAGTTGACATTAAGATGGCACTGCTAGAGGGCGCTAAATTCAAAAAGTCCTGTTTACTTTGGAACGCACCTTTTAAGATCGGAATAAAAGCCACAACTATCTAAAAAAAAAAGTAAAAAGTTTATAGGTCATAACTTTTTGTTTTCTATTATATTGATACGAAAACCGGTACTTATAATTTTCTTTATGTTTTTAATAAAGGTGTGAAGTTTCAGTGTGAGCGGACTACTATACTATAGGTCCCATAGGGCTGCAACACATTATGTATACGCGCATGAACACTCCTAACGGGGTAGAGTCTGATGCACTATTTGCCACTCCTGATCACTGCAGTTCCTAAATAGACAAAGTCCTTGACCAACTCAGTCATAGTCTCCAGCAGTAAGATGAGAATCAAGACGCCGCGACTCTCTGTTACTGCACACCATAAACTTTGATTTGCCCATATTCACCGCTAGACCAACTTTGCCCGATTCTCTTTCAATTGCTCCAAAAGCCGCAGTCACATCACGCTTGGTACGGCCTATAATATCAATATCATAAGCGTAACCAATGAGCTGGGCACATTTGTGTCCCAATATTGTGCCACCCGATGCACTTCCATCACTTCCATCAGATGGTGTTGCTCAATGTCATTCTACAAAGCCGTACTAGCTTTGCAGGAATACCAGGATCCGACGTAATGTGAAGATCTGGTCGACTGTGGATCGGGCAGGACGAAAGCCGCATTGATACGGTCCAATCGATGCTTCAGCATATGGCTTAAGTCTCTCACACATTACAGTCGTGAGAACTTTGTATGCGACGGGAAGAAGACTGATGCCACGATAGTTGGTGCGTTGTGTTGCACCCTTCTTCAAAATGGGGCAGATCATACTGAGACTCCAATCATTGGGCATACTTTCCGCTGACCATACGTTGCAAATGAGCTGGTGCATACACCCTACCAACTCATCGGCTCCAGCCTTACACAATTCAGCCGGTAAGCCGTCTGCTCCCGCGGCTTTATTGTTTTTAAGTCGCTTTATGGCGACTTCGACTTCCATATAGTTAGGGATGGGAACTTCAACACCATCTTCTCTGATTGGGGTTAGTGGATCTTCTTCATCGGACTCTTGGTTGTCTGCAGCCAAAAGACTTTCAAAGTGGTCCCTCCATAATCTCAGTACGGTCTCTGCATCTGTGACAAGATTTCCATCATCACTCCTGCAGGCAAGCGATCCAGACTTGTACCCTTGCGTTTGACCCTCCTTTAAAAGTCGCGGGCATCATTACTGCTCCTGCTGTTCTCCATCTTCTCACACGCAAGCCTTTCCATCTCCTGCTTTTTCCTCCTGAAAAGGCGCTTCTCCTCTCTTCTCTGCATCCTATAAATATTCACCACTGCTCGTGTGGCTCCTGCTTGCAGCGTCCGCCTGTATGCAGCGTTCTTTGCAGCAGTCGTATCGCGACACTCCTGGTCATACCATGGATTCCGTTTTGGAGGACGTTAGAATCCAAGGGTTTCCACAGCAGAAGTGTTAATGTTAATGTACGTCCACATATCTGAAGTATTTGTTGGCGTTGGAGTTGGCCAAGTCGGCCGGAGAGTCGAGTTGTGAAGGCATCCCTGTGCTGTTGTGACTGCAGCTTTCCGATGTCAAGCTTTCTTGGCATACTTTGGTGTGAAGTTTTCGCGACACAACCGTGCGCGAACCTTGGCTGCGACAAGATAGTGGTCAGAGTCGATGTTAGGACCCCGACACGATCTCACGTCAGGAATGCTAGACGCATGTTTTGCATCGATCACAACATGATCAATCTGGTTGCAGGTCAGACGATCGGGTGACAGCCAGGTTGCTTTGTGGATATTGAGATGACGGAATCTTGTACTACTCACTATCATATTGTGCGCAGCAGCAAAACCTATAAGCCTAAGCCCATTTTCCGAGGTAGACTCATGTAAGCTCCAAAGATGCGTTCCCGTCCGATTTTGTCATTAAAATCCCCGAGTAGAATCTTAATGTCATGCGACAGGCAGCGGCTATACACTCGGTCTAGTTGTGCATAGAAGGCATCCTGGATGGCGTCGTCCTTCTCCTCCGTTGGGGCATGCGCACAGATAAAGTTGATGTTAAAGAATTTGGCAGCTACTCGGATCGTCGCAAGTCTCTCGTTTACGGGTGTAAACTGTGAGACTCGGTTCCGTAGCCTGGCTCCTACGACGAATCCACAACCAAGCTCGTGCCTATCACTATGACAGCTGTAGTATATGTCACAATTCCTTTGCTTCTTGCATCCCACTCCGTTCCATCATATTTCCTGAATAGCCGTAATGTCAGCCTTTAAATTGCTGAGAGTATCCACTAGTTGCTGAGTGGCACCAGCTCTGTACAATGTGCGTACATTCCAGGTGCATACTCTCAAATCATTATCCTTTTTGAATTTGCCGTGGTCGTCAACGTTGTTCAGGTATCTATCCGAGGCTCCGCTTGCATTCTTCACTGATGTGATATTTTCCTTGGGTGGATATCAAGACCTACGCCAAAACCAAATTTAAGGATTAGGATCCCGCCGTCCACTTTGGTTTATAACTTAACGGATGCTAAGTTACAATCCAGGGAAAACCACGTGGAGGTAGTGCGTCGACTTGAAAAAAGCAGGGACAAGGATCACACTGGCGCCCACCAAGTTGAACGCAGTCAGTAGCTTTACCTTGTATACTTTCCCCCAAGTTTCCCTGAACGCAGTCAGTAGCTTTACCTTGTATACTTTCCCCCAATTTTCCCTGCAACACATTTAGAAACTTAAATCAGGTACTGAGTACAAAAATATTTATATACATATATATTTGAATAACAACTTTAGAAATTTAAGAATAACGTGGACACTTAGTTAATAATCAATACTAATCGTAGTTGGCATTTTATTTTGATATTTAAATATATATGTATAGTTATATATATAATTTATATTTTGTATTTTCAACAATATTTTATTTGATTACAAAATATGGATCCTGAAAGAAATGTTCGGAGACTTAGGAAGTTATTTGGAGTCTCGCGCACCATTTTAAAGAGGGCTGCGCGCAGACCAAGCGTGAGTGACCAGGAACGTGAAGAGCAGCAACGAAGGAGATTTCAGCTACTTCGTGAAATGCGGCAGCAGCGAATATCTAGCCTTGGAGCCAATCAACGGTACGTATTGGAAATATTTGCTGATCTGTTTGCAATAGATACCGAAGAAGTTGTAACTGGATTGGTAGACGAAAATGATTACGTTGAAAATTTAAATGGACTTTTTGAAGAAAAAGGACCAATGGCAGTAATGCTAAGTAATGCAATTATGATTGGGTATCCTCCTGATTCAGGGAGATATCAAGAAAAACTAAAATATACAGAGGTTCAACGTACAATTTGCTTACGTGCTGATACCGTAGAAATGTTTGGAAAGTGGATGGTAGTTTATCGACAACACAACGAAAAACCAATTGATAATCGTTTAGTGAGCGACGAAGTTGCTATGTTTATAATAAATGCAGACGAACACAATACTTGCTTAAACGTAGTAAAAACTTTTATGGATAAAGTGCTAAAACCATCTATTGAGTCGGTTACTGAGTTTGGCTTAGCGGAAAAAGAGCAACTACAAAAATTTTTCCACATTTTAAATATGTATAATACTTTTCTGAAGTCATCAGAAGCAACGGTGTCAACACGTGTGAATTTTGATGTTTCCCATGCTTTGTTTAAGGGATTCCTATTAGTCCGATGGCAAATAGAAGCTAGCTCCAAAATTGTTGCACGCGTTCGACTAGTTGAAAGATATTTTGAGCAATGGTTACGTCAGATCCAAGGCATATTAGTGGAAGGAAAGCAGATTCAACGGGATACACCAGATGTAGGTCCCTTGCAAATGTTAGTCAATTGGCGTAGAATGCTTGCAAGATACACATCCATAACTGAATTTGTTACATCACGAGCATTTAATAATCATAAAGATTGCTTAACTTTATCAAGATCATCGAAACTGTTAAACGTAAGTTCCATATGAAAAATATTTGATTTGATTTAATTATTTTCTTTATAATAGCGCTGGGCTGAAATTGATAATCAAGTTACACTTGCTCTGAACGAGGCAAAAGATAATGTTCGATATATATCGTCTTTGCAAAAGTTTTGGGATCCATTATATAGGTAAGTTAGTTAATCCATATTTCAATTTAAAGTCATCGAAAAAAAAAAATTAAAAAATAAAAGTAAAAATTATATCTATACTATTGTCGCAAAAAAATGGAAATAAAAGAGTTTGTAATCTTCGCTACTCCGAAGATAACGTTGGAATTTTTTAACGCTCAGAACCGAACATCGTAGACCCAAAAAAGTTACAGCTAGAGTACTTAGAATCAATAGAGGAGTCGATATAGCCATGTCCGTCTGTCTGTCTGTCTGTCTGTCTGTCTGTTTCTTTACAAACTAGACTCTCAGTTTTAAAGCTATTTTTCTGCAATTTGGTATATAGCCTTCTTTTTTACCTAGGCATCACATTCGTCGGTACTGGATCGGACTACTATATTGTAACGAAATTGACCCTCTGGTTGTCTGGGTTTTCGGCACTGGTGGCCGAGCGGTAATTTAGTTGTGGGGGAGTGCCTGCTGAGCGCGCCCGCTGACGCGTTTATAGCCACGATCGAACGAAAAGAAAGCAAAGAGACTACCGATGGCAGTTATTGAGGGTCTTTATTGATCACCCTTCTTAAAACTCGTGCTTGCACATCCAAGCTCAAACTCTACCGGAAATTAATTAATGACAGGCTCCTAAGCCCTTCTTCTGTCACTTTTAAACCAGAGATGCAGCGCGATCAGTTGTTTTCGAACGATTACAGAGTCGCATCTGTTTTCGTTACATTGCCCCCCTGTAAGACTCGTGATTCCTGGCCGAGTAAAGTGGGTGCTGTTCCGTGGTATGGCGCCAGCCAGCGCTTTCCAGGCAATCGCACTTCATATACCAGGTCGGAGTACCGACGAATTACGACGGCTGGGCCCATCCAGTCAGATTGAAGTTTAGGGCATATACCAACCTTGCGGGTGGGGGCGTACAACCAGACTTCTTAATTTTCAGCGAATTCGACGCTGTGCGCACGAAGGTCACAACGTTGGTTGTTGACTTGAGCGGCGGCCTGCAATTTCTGTCGAGCCACATCATGAACATTTCGGAGCTGTTCTTGAAGTCGCTCTACAAAATCAGGGTAACTCGTCATTACAGGCGCTGACCTCCCGAACATCAGTTCAGTGGGTAGGCGAGAGCAGTCCAAAAGGAGTGCCAAAGCGAGAGAATACCTCGTGAACCAAAGCTCTGGCTACCGTTTCTGCAGTCTGCCATTTTGTAAAGTAGCATATAATGACAGCGATATAGCGGTTGCCACGGGACGTTGTGGGCAAGGGTCCGAGAATGTCAAATGCTACGCGCTCAAAAGGGCGCCCACAGTACTTGGCTGCAGTTTTCCGACTGTGCGTGGATGAGGGCCTTTGCGTGCGGTGCACTTCCAATCCAGTAATAACGGGCTCGTAGTTTTCCCAGAGTCTTCTTCACACCGAAATGGCCTCCAGTCACAGAGTCATGGGCCTGTCGTAGCGCCTCAGCTTGCAGGGCTCTCGACACTACGGTAGCTGTCTATCCATTTTTTGTGGTGATCTTCACGACGCCTTCATCCAGAAACAGCTTCTCAAAAGATGCCAATACCCTTTACTTTCCTCGCTTTCGCTCCAGATAGCAGATTTCGGCGAGCGTTTGCCCGATTCCAGCCACGTGCTCACATTAGACAGAGTTGGGTCGGTCGTTTGCTGTTGGCTGAAGTCGGTAATCTGGATCTGTAATATTCGCAGATCCTGATGGTCAGTTCGGCTTTCTCGCATAGGCGACATTCGCCACAAGGTCGGCGGGAAAGACCGTCCGCATTTCTGTGATGCTGGCCGCTGCGATGCTGGATATCATTGTTGATTGCTGTAAGCGCTCAATCCAGCGGGCGAGCTGGTCCTCGGGCTCTTAATTGAAAAGCCATCGCAGAGATGCGTGATCCGTTCGAAGAAGAAATTTCTTTCCAAACAGATAGTGATGGAAATGCTTTGTAGCAAGTATGGCTGCTAGCAATTCCCTTCGCGTGACGCAGTAGTTGCGCTCTGCGGCGTTAAACGTTTTGCTGTAGTACTCCAATTCGCGCTCATGGCCGACCTGGATCTGACTCAAAACAGTACCTGCCTCATGGTTGGACGCATCGATATCCAGCATGAAGAGACCCATGGGATCCGGAAATCCAAGAATGGGTGCTTCAGTTAGCTTCCTTTTTGGAGAGTCAAACGCAGTTTGAGCCGAAGTAGACCATTCAAACTTTCGACGGGCTTCAGTCAACTCGTGTAATGGACGGGCTACTGTTGAGAAGTCGGCGATGAACTTTCGATAATAAGAGCATAGGCCGATGAAAGATCTCTCATTCTTCTGGTTACGGGGGGGAGGCCAGTCCACAACTTTACTGGTTTTATCAGGACAGGCTCGCAGGGCGTTGTGGCTGACAATGTGTGCTAGGTATTTGACTTCGGAGCGGAAAAAGTGGCATCAATTTTAGTCATACGCTCGATAATCGTTCAAAAACCTCCTTAAAAAGTGCCAGATGCTCTTCGGCCGTGCGAGAGTGCACAATTATGTCATCTAAATAGACCAAAGTTGATTTCCAAGCGACACCGCTAAACAGTCCATCCATCAGACGCTCAAAAGTTGCTGGTGCGTTAATGAGGCCGAAAGGCATGACGTTAAATTCATAAAGGCCTGCGTCGCAAGTAAAGGCAGTCTTTGGGCGAGAAGCTTCAATCATTTCCACCTGCCAGTATCCACTTTGAAGGTCCATAGTAGAAAACCATCGGGATCAGTATAGCGTTGTAAGGATGTCATCCATTTTTGGAAGTGGGTAGGAGTCCTTTAAGGTAATACTGTTTAACTTTCTGTAGTCCACGCAAAATCTCGTGGTGCCGTCTTTCTTCCTAACCAAGACGACGGGTGAGGCCCATGGGCTACCAATTTCTCGACCTCGTTCTTTCGAGAGAGCGGAACTCGGCGAGGCCGCTGCTCAATGATGTGGCGCGTCACATCGGTGCGTCCGGAGTCATCATCGTTTTCAGCAAACACATAGCTGAAGTCTGCCAGGAGGTGTTGTAATGGCATTTGAACCTCGACTGGTGCCTCTGGAAGATTAGCTGGTTCGCTGTAGGCGACTGGTTTCTTCAGACTTCTGATTTCCCGTTGGTTAGGGTTAACTTTCACCGTCTCTACTTCTCCCAAGATCGTGTGTGATGCCAGACGACGTTCCGCCGAGCTTAAGTTTAGCACTCTCAAAGTGATGGTGCTAGTCGCAGTATCCACAAGAGAACTGCCAGGAACCATGTCGTTAGGTAGTTGAGAGTGGACTCCTCGCTCTAAAAGAGCTATCGGCTTGGCTCTAGTCTCTAGGGTGTACAGCAAATTCGGCTGAACCATTTCCGGTGCGTAGAGGGGAGTATATCCAAAAGGAAACTATAACGGACGGACCGGCGCGCGAGGGTACCTGGGTGACCTCTACCTTTAAAGAGGGAGGGCAGCTTCCTGGCGGTGACGTCTCCAGTGACAAGGATTTCATATTCCGTTGTCCCCTTTCGGGGACGGCTCATCAAACGACGACACCTGGATGGCTTCAACCTGTGGAGAGGGGACACCAATTCCTGGGGGTGGCTTATCGGAAGGCGCCGGATTCACCCGTAGGGGCTCTGATACGGCAGGGAAAAGAATCGGCCCTTTAGTTGTTCTCGACGACATTGTGGCTGCTCTATCCGACCATTGATTGGCTCATAACTCTGGGCAGTCTTCAAAGGTGAAGGAAGAGGCTCGGGGAGCGTACGCATTCGGGGGCTTTCTGGGTTATCTGCCAGCTTCCGCCCCGAGAAACTGGCGGATTTTAGTTTTCGGGTGTAGTGCGGGCGAAGCAATTAGGTGTCCGCTAGTTGATTTGCGATGTCTACTTCTTCTGGGTGAAATAACGAAATATATAAATTTATAAATTTAGTCATGTTTGATATAAATTAAAAGAATATTGATTTTAATACTAAAATCCTAAAGGTGTACAGAATACAAGGTTTTAGAATATGCTATATAAGTCAGTGAAGGCAGTCACATATATTTTATATATTTCGACCTACATTCCAGTTAGCTATAGCTACGCCGCATTGATTCTTCTAATTCCCATGATCTATTCTATTTGTAACAGAAATTAAAACTAGGGGGCATCGCCCCCAACCCCCTAGTGGGGTGGGTGGAAATTTGTGGACGGGATGAGATCAGTTTTTCTGTAATACTTTTCTATCCCTGGGCTAAATTCGGGCTTTCCCGAAGCTAAAATACCATGTACCGCTGCAGCCTCGCTTCGCCGGAAATCTAACCCCCAGTGGAGTGCGCGGAAATTTATGGACGGGATGAGATCAGTTTTACTATAATACATTTTTATCCCTGGACTAAATTCGGGTTTTCTCGAAATTAAATTACCCTCTACCGCTAAAGCCTGCAAATTTTTTTTTGCATTTTTGCAAATCAATTTTTTTTTGGTGGGGAGGGGAGGCGATAATTTTCAGGTCAACATAAAAAATGAACTTGGTCTTTCACGTGTCCTATAGATTCTTCACACAAAATTTCATAATCTTAACTTTTGTAGTTTCTGAGATTCTTGCGTACATACAGACGGACAGATGGGCAGACGGACGGACATGACCCAATCGATTTCTCTATTCAACCTGTCTACGATGTCTGCGTTTGGGTGCTACATACATGCACAGCTTTCCGGTATACCCTTTCCCTTCGGGTTTTATTTTTTATTATTTTTTTTTTAATTATTTCCTTATTTACATCTGCCCATAGGGCATTTAATTAAATTTTATAATAACGTTAACAATGAGTAATACTGTAATATTTGCCGTCAATCTTTGCAGAAAAAATAAGGAGAGCTTCTGCTCTTTTTGAGGTTCTTTATTAAACTGATTTTCGTATGCTTATGTTGGGCTTCGCTAACCCGCGCGTACAATGCTTATATCTACGTATTCTTAATTACATATATACATATACATATGTATGCAGAAGGCATGCATATGTTATGTAAGGCTTGACCACTTGAGCTGCAAAGTGCATGCTCAGCATTCCCACGCTCCGCTCATGTATAAGCGTTGGATCTTATTACTCGGGCGCTGGAATGCTTATTTAATTGTTGTGTGGTCTTTTTGGGTATTTGTATATTTATATTTAATATGACAAAGTGTCACAATGTATTTACGCTAAGTTATACCCAATCATTTATTATGTTGGAAGGGTAGATATGCTACACCTCTCTTTTTAAAGAAATGACGTAATACATGTAGTCATTTAGTTTTAGTGTTAATGTGTTTTGTTACAAAGTATATTTTTTTTTTTTGAAATGATATTTGGTTGTCTCTTATTATATACTTAATTATTAGCAATGGTTTGTCTCAAAGCATTCGTGTTTACTGACAAAAATATATTTTTTGATTGAATTTTTCTTTTTTTTTTACTTTAGATACGTTATGTTTTGTTTTATGTTTAATCTCTGTTTGGTTATGCGGCGCATTTGAATTTGGCGCCCAATCTAAAAGCTTATCTAGCTTAGCTTAATTAAGTTCCGATCTAGTTCTAATTTATTGTATTCTTGTTGCCTTTTGCATTATTCTTCCCTTCTTATTCGTAATTTCTCGCTTAAGCCGGCCGTGCCGCACTTTGTTTTATCTCGCAAATTTCGCCTAAATTCATTGTCAAGTTTTTTTAAATTAATCGGCCGTGTCGGTAATATTTTTGTACAAAATTAATCCTCAAATACTCAACAACTTAAAACCCTGTTTATAACGCATACCATATTGTGACTTTTTTATTCCTGAAACTTTCGAGCGAAAAGATTCGCATAAAAGCTAACAAAAAATATTGTTAGCGCAACAACCTCCTTAGAAGAATATATTTTTTTTTTGTTTTTTTTTTTTTTTTAGGTTGATCAGACCTTTTCTTAAAGGGATCGTTTAACTGATTATATATTTTTAACCTATTCTTATGTACTTTTTGTTTCTTTTGCTTGTTATATCTAATTATAATATTATCTCTGTCTTCTATGGCTTCTACCGTATATGGACCTAAATATACTGGATCTAACTTATGACCCGCTTCGTTTCTTAGTGTAACTTTATCTCCAATTTTTAATTCAAAATCTGACGTTTTCTTGTCGTAATTTTATTTCCTATAAGACTTAGCTTTTTCTAACATAAGTCTAGCTCTTTTATATGCTATTTCTAGTCTAAATTTTATTTCCTTAGAGTAATCTTCTACATTGTATAGTGGTTCTATTCTATCTATTTTATTAAAGTCTACGAACTGTCTTAGTAATCTTCCAAAGACTAGTTCGTATGGACAATATTCAAGCATGACTGATGGTGTTGTGTTGAAACATGTATGAACGAATGTACTCATTGAATGTTCTATGACTTCGTTCTATTGTCCCTAAGGTCTGGTGATGATATGCGGTGGATGTAAGATTTTCAATCTTCAGATATTTGCACATATCTAAAATTATCTTGTTTTTATACTCGGTACCCATGTCCGAAATGAACGTCTTCATTGGACCATACTTTAGTATAAAATTTTCGAATATAGCTTTCGCGACAGTATTTGCGCCCTTGTTTGCAATTGGAATGGCTACTAGATATTTTGTTAAATCACATATTAGTGTGACGATTTATTCATTGTCATATTCTGATTTCGGTAGTGAACCTACGATATCCACTATCACTATATCGAAAGCATTTGTTGGGGTTTTTGTGTTCGTCATTGGGGTCTTTGTATGTGTCGTTGTTTTCGACATTTGGCATTTATGACATCTACGTATGTACTCTTTTATATGACGAGTCATTTTTTTCCAATAATAGTGTCTTTTTATTTTTGCTAGCGTTCTTGTAATGCCTGTTGACCTCCTTGGATTGGATCGTCATGACAGTATTGATTGTACCTCTTTTTCAGTTTGTATATAGGTCACCGGCTGGAGTAGCTCTCTTAATGATTTCAATTTCTTGTTGCCCATATATTTAAAAGTATCTATTGAAATACATTCAAAGATTTTTTCGCTCGGTGCCAATTTGAGTTGGCTGATTTTTAGCACACCGGCTTGCATTTCAAGCCTTTGGAAGAACTGACCTAAGTCTAGAATTCCATTGGTATATAAATCGCCAATATCAATTCTTGCAACAACTTTATTTCCTCGTTTTAGTAAACAAGTAGATTCAGCTATTCGCAAGGTCACTACTTTTCGTACTTCATCATTTGTTATGACTTCGTGCACGTTGGGCTTAGATACATTTTGGATACTTTAACTAGGCAATAGTTCCTTATTTGTTACTGTACAGTTTTTATTATGTGTACTTTGTTGCCTGGTAGTGACTTTCAGGACTTTATTTTGCATGTCTTTTAATTCTTTTATATTTATACGCGAAAGTGCGTCTGCTACGAAAATATCTTTCCCCTTTAGGTATTCTATTCTTCAAGCTCTAGCCGCATGCGAGTTAATTTAGAACTGGGATTAGTCATAGAAAACAGATACGTCAATGGCCTGTGGTCCGTTTTAATAGTGAAATGCTTGCCATAAATGTATGGTCTATAATGGGTAATTGCCGAATGAATTGCCGCCAGCTCTTGTTCCGTTGTACTCTTATTGCTTTCCCCTTTAGTAAATGAACGAGATGCATAAGCTATTGGAAGCTGAATCCCGTCACGGTTCTGAGTTAGAACCGCTCCGCAAGCTTGTTTACTAGCATCCGTTATAAATCAAAATTCTTTGCTAAAATCAGGATATTGTAATAATGTGGGGTGCATAAGTTTTTCTTTAAGGTATTCGAATGCGTGTTGGCATTCGCTTGACCACTCAAACGGAAACTTCTTTTTACACAATCTAGTTATGTGCCGTGAATAATCGGCGAAGTTCCTTATAAATCGACGATAATAGTTGCAGAATGCTACAAATCGTCTTGCGCTGTCCGCATCATGAGGGACAGGATAATTTTTGATGACGTCAAATTTCTTGTCATTTGGCAATACTCCTTTGTCGGTGGATTTGTGACCCAGGAATGTCACTTCATGCATGAAAAATGAACATTTTTCTGGATGCAATTTTAGGTTATATCCCTACATATCAAAAACATCAGTTAAGTTCTTAATCATGTGCTTTTCGGAACATCCTATCACCATTAAGTCATCCATATAAAGGAATGCCTGAGAAGGTTCTAAGCCAAAGAATGATATAGTCATCATTCTCTGAAATGAATTTGGTGCTATTTTAAGACCAAATGGTAATCGCGTGAAGCGATATGAGCCATTGCTCGTTGAAAAATATGTTATATTCCTTGAGTTTTCCTCAAGTTCTATTTGATGGAAACCCGACATCAAGTCAAGGCATGAAAAGTATTTAGCTCGACCTAGTTGATCCAAGATGTCATCAATTCTTGGGAGTGGAAATTTATCGGAAAGTATTTGTCTATTGATTTGACGATAGTCAATTACTAATCGCCATTTCTTCTGTTCTGAATTTGGTAATGATTTTTTCGGAACCAACAAGAGTGGGCTGTTGTACTCGGATACAGACGGTTCTACGATTCTGTCGTTGATCAATTTCCCTACTTGTTTTTGAATTTCTCTAATATGGCTATGCGGGCTTCTGTCGTTCTGTATATAAATGGGTTCATCATCTTTAAGTCTTAATGTCTGTTTATAAAAATTGTTTGTTGATATTGGTTCGGTTTCCAGTCCGAACACGTCACTATACTTTGTGCACAATTCGGTCAACTGACTTTTAAATTGATCTGGAAAATTTTTCTTTAGTTTCGAAAGTACTACTTCGGTTCTATTCTCTGGGTTGGTGGTATGAATGTCATAATTTTTTAGATTTTCATATTGGACTTTGTTTACTTTGGCCAATTGGTCGAAATTAGTTGTATTTAGAAGCCGAATGTATATATGTTTGGATGCTGCTATTGTATTTGCAACGTAAATTCCATTATGTATTTCCTGATTAGGAACGAATATGTAATCATTTACGGTATTAATGTCTATTTTCCGAATAACCTGTGATCTGGCTGGCAGAAGAACTGTATTGTTGCCAGCGCTATATTTTATCGGAACATATATTGGATAATTTAAATTTTGGGGTCTAATTATAAACCAGTCTTCACTTGGTTTGAAATCCAGCTGACAATTGAATTTTTTTATAACATCAATGCCTATTATTCCATCACATGGTATTGAAATAATTGAGTCTAACGAATGGAATTCATGTGGAATAATATATTTTGTTGATTGAAGTTCTATTGCGGTTGTTCCTTGAGACTTCATTATACCTTGGCCTATGCCTTGGATGTTTATTATTTTTTCGTCCTGAGTTTTGAAGTTATCAGAATTTACTTTCAAAAGTCAGATATCTCCACCAGTATCTATGAGGAATTTTAGTTTATTTTCAGTTGAATGATTATTGAAAGTTACGAATATATTAAGACTGTAATTGATGGAATGAACTTTTGCATTTATAAATTGTTTCCTAAAGGGTTCTGTGAGTTTTCCGACGTATTTTGCGCCATTCTCACATTGCTGTTAATGTTGCCCTGATTGAAGTTGCTTCGGCCTCTTCCTTGGTTTTGGCCTCTTCTTCCTCCACGGTTATTATAGTAATTATTATTGTTATTGTTGTAATTTCTGCATCGGTTGTAATTGTTGTTGTTGCTATTTCTGCCGCGTGTTATGACCTCGGCCTCCTCTATTATAGTTATATGCACCTCGTCGATAAAATAGTACAGTGTTACTGTGACCTGTTATCTCCATGGAACTGTTTACAAATTTAGAAATGGCATCATTCATGTTTGTGAATGTGCCTGCTTGCATGATAAGTTTTACCTTATCAATGAAGCAATTTTGTATCATGGCTTTTACAGCTGTTGTAGTGCTGTATTTATTTGCAAGGGATTGACTGAGACCTTCACTGATATAGGCGCCTTCTAGGGCCTTTGTCAGTTTCTCCACCTCTTGGGTGTATTGGTTGGCCGTTTTATTATACCCTGTAGCTAAAAAGGTACAAGGGTATATTAAGTTTGTGCAAATGTTTGTAACATAGAGAAGGAGACGTCGGAGACCCCCCAAAGTTACCCACAATATGATCAGGGTGACTAGAGAGATTGATATAGCCATGTCCGTCCGTCTGTCCGTCTGTCCGCGCGTACGCCTAGATCTTAGAGACTATAAGAGCTAGGATAACCAAACTTGGGATTCGGACTCCTTATGTTTACGCTGGTCAAGTTTATTTTTTTTTCTCCCCCCGCCCCCCTTCCACCCCCTCATTTTTTCAAAGCTATGTCATTTCTAAACCTTTCGGATTTAAGTATTAGTTGCTTCTGAAAAGTTGTTAGAAATCTTTCGATTGATATAACATGACTAAAATTTGACCATATTTACCTGAGATATACAAAAAACCAATTTTGAGGGTCAAGATTTTAATTCCCCTTGCGTAACCTGCAATCCGCCAAATGAGCAGTCCGATAGATGGCGTGCTTGCAATATTGTGAACAATATGTTTTTGGATTCAAAGGAATATTAAGACCAGAGGATTTATGTGAATGAAGGCGACCAGGGTTACCACCCGACTAGGGTTGCCACCTTTTTTTTTTTAATTCCGTCCACTAGGTACAGGGTATCCCAAACTCGGCCGCGCCCGATTTTAACGTTCGGCTTCATTTTTCTGTTGCAGATTGAGGAGTTCGGCAGATATAACTTCTACCGATTCTCCTTTTTCTGCACTCGACAGTTGGGTAATGATTGCAGCAATTGTCTGCTCATTACTTATAAGATTCCTTGCATGGCCTTTAAGTTTAGATTTTATAAGGCTTATCGCTGTTATCTCATGCGTGCCTTTTAAGGTGTCTAGTAGACCTAGAGCATCTATAAAACTTTGCAAATTTTCATGCCTACCATCAAACTCTGGTATCAGAGATGTGGCTAGCTTGATAAATTCTGTTAATGTCTGTGCCATTTCAGAAATTGTTATTTTTTCTGACCTATTTTCAATTCGATCGCTTCGTTAATCATAATATGTCTTCTCTTTCTGATATTAGTTGATCTTGTGTTTAGGGGTTTTATCACGCCTAAACATTTCTTAAGGTGCTCAGCTGTGAGTCTATTTATATATTTATTTACTAAGGTAAATATATTATTGTATTCCCTTACTACTATCTCTATATGATATTTCAACGTTTCTGTTTTTATTACTGCATCTTTATTTATGCATTTATATGATTTATCAAACTTGTAGCGAAATCCGTCTATACATTTCGCTATTTCACTCCATTCCATTCTTGTATTGGAGTTTATTATAGTTTCTTTTTTTTTCAATATGATTTAAATGGTTTGCCCTACTCATATATCTATTCTTAATAATTTTATTATGCTTAACATAAATTGTAAGCAAAAATTCCAAAACTAATACTATTGTTATTATCAATAGTAGGATCCACAACGCATTTATATCATCTGTGTGATCCACTATTCTAACATTATTCACTACGTTGGCAGTATTATCTTTTGCCTCGCTAGAATCGCTAAACCGTCCCATTGTGAGGTTTTAATTATATTCAATGAAACTGATCTTCAAAAATGAAATGCTCTATCGGAGCTTGAAAGACGGGAAAATATTTTCTTCTTGAAAATCGAATACAAAATCAAATAAAATTTTTTTTTTATATTTAGTCAAGATAGAAATTTTATATTTTTGTCCATTTACACAAAAAAAATTGGCAGCTGAGTATATAAGTATACTCAGTGCTAGAGACGTGGAAATGTTAATTGTTAATATATGTGGTTGGCTCACATATTCGTTTACAATAAAAAAAAAGCTGTCCAACCACATTGTTAGTAAAAAGCCTAACAGATATTAATATTTTCCAAGCAGCGGTTTCCCGCCTCGGCTTGGGTTTAGAAATTAAAATTAAGGCAAATTGGGGCATTGGCATTTATGCAGCCCGTTTGCGTTATTTCGCACCTTTGCGAAACTTGTTGAAGACGCTCTTTGTAGCGTTGTCTGGATGCATCTGCTTGAAGTTTAGGCAAATTGGGGCATTGGCATTTATGCAGCCCGTTGGCGTTGTTTCGCACCCTTGCGAAGCTTGACCTTTATTTCTTGAAGTCGCTCTTTGTAGCGTTGTCGGGATGCCTCGTCCTTTGCCAACTGGGTCATCTCCTTGACCAGTCGCCGTTGCTGCAGTAGTTTAGTTCTTTGTCCACTTCTTTTGTGTTTCTTCTGTGATTTTTATCTTGCCTGGCCTGGTACTCATTTATCGTGAGTGGGCGTGGTCCTGCAGTGCCTCTTCCAGTGTTGGCAAGTCCCTCTGTTTTGTGGGTTCAGCCTTCGAGAATTGTGGCTCATCTGCCATCAATTGTTATCGTTTCTGTCCAATTGAGTCGAGATTAAAACTGCTTTGCTGCTGCTCCTTCCTTGGTTGATTTAATTTCTTTCCATGGCACACACAGAAAACTCTTCGAAAAATATTAACATTTTTTTTTTTTTTTTGTCTTTGCTGCTCCTTCCTTGGTTGATTAATTTCTTTCCATGGCACACACAGAAATATTAACACTCTTTTTTTTTGTCTTTGCTTATTCTTTTTTTTTATATATATTTTTTTTTGTGTCTATTTGATTTTAAAGTGTGATTTTTTTTTTTTTTTATTATTATTATTCGTTTGTGTGTGCACAACACGCCTCGGCTGGCAACGGCAACGTCCGTTTTTATGAAAGGCACCAAGACTTCGAATCTGTCACGGTCGCCATGTAATATTTGACGTCAATCTTTGCAGAAAAAGTAAGGAGAGCTTCTGCTCTTTTTGAGGTTCTTTATTAAACTGATTTTCGTATGCTTATGTTCGGCTTCGCTAACCCGCGCGTACAATGCTTATATCTACGTATTCTTAATTACATATATACATATACATATGTATGCAGAAGGCATGCATATGTTATGTAAGGCTTGACCACTGGAGCTGCAAAGTGCATGCTCAGCATTCCCACGCTCCGCTCATGTATAAGCGTTGGATCTTATTACTCGGGCGCTGGAATCCTTATTTAATTGTTGGTGGTCTTTTTGGGTATTTGTATATTTATATTTAATATGACAAAGTGTCACAATGTATTTACGCTAAGTTATACCCAATCATTTATTATGTTGGAAGGGTAGATATGCTACACCTCTCTTTTTAAAGAAATGACGTAATACATGTAGTCATTTAGTTTTAGTGTTAATGTGTTTTGTTACAAAGTATATTTTTTTTTTTGAAATGATATTTGGTTGTCTCTTATTATATACTTAATTATTAGCAATGGTTTGTCTCAAAGCATTCGTGTTTACTGACAAAAATATATTTTTTGATTGATTTTTTTTTTTTTTTTTTTTTTAGTTACGTTATGTTTTGTTTTATGTTTAATCTCTGTTTGGTTATGCGGCGCATTTGAATTTGGCGCCCAATCTAAAAGCTTATCTAGCTTAGCTTAATTAAGTTCCGATCTAGTTCTAATTTATTGTATTCTTGTTGCCTTCTGCATTATTCTTCCCTTCTTATTCGTAATTTCTCGCTTAAGCCGGCCGTGCCGCACTTTGTTTTATCTCGCAAATTTCGCCTAAATTCATTGTCAAGTTTTTTTAAATTAATCGGCCGTGTCGGTAATATTTTTGTACAAAATTAATCCTCAAATACTCAACAACTTAAAACCCTGTTTATAACGCATACCATATTGTGACTTTTTTATTCCTGAAACTTTCGAGCGAAAAGATTCGCATAAAAGCTAACAAAAAATATTGCTATATTTTTTTTTTGTTTTTTTTTTTTTTTTGGGTTGATCAGACCTTTTCTTAAATGGAACGTTTAACTGATTATATATTTTTAACCTTTTCTTATGTACTTTTTGTTTTTTTTGCTTGTTATATCTAATTATAATATTATCTCTGTCGTCTATGGCTTCTACCGTATATGGACCTAAATATACTGGATCTAACTTATGACCCGCTTCGTTTCTTAGTGTAACTTTATCTCCTATTTTTATACCCTGTACCTAAAAAGGTACAAGGGTATATTAAGTTAGTCAAATGTATGTAACATAGAGAAAGAGACGTCGGAGACCCCCCAAAGTTACCTAAAGTATGATCAGGGTGACTAGAGAAATCGATCTAGCCATGTCCGTCTGTCTGTCTGTCTGTCTGTCCGTCTGTATGAACACCTCGTTCTCAGAGATGGTAAGGCCTAGAAAGTTCCGGTTTGTTGCTAATAATCATTTGTTCTGCAGGTTAGATCAAGTTTATTATATTTTTTTAATATCCGATTTAGGTTGGGAAAAAAAAGTATAAAACCACAACAACCTCAAAAAAAGGAAAAAGTTCATAGGCCATAACTTTTTTGTTTGCTATCATATTATTACGAAAGCTTGCAGTTGGAAGTTCTTATATGTTCTCAATAAGAATGTGAAGTTTCGATCTGATCGGACGACTATATCATATAGCTCCCATAGGGCCGATCGAATGTGAAAAAATCATTTTAACATCATAATTTCTTTATCTTTAAAGATATTTTATTCAAATTAAGAAACAATGTGAAGTTTAAAATACTCAGCAGCTGTGAAAAGTTTTAATAAAATTGGACATCTACATCATATAGCTACCTAATCGGTCAACAAATCCGATTTCTGTGCTTTTTTGTGAGAAAACGGGTTATTTATCAACCAATCGCAACCAAATTAAGCACAAGACAGTTTTTAGTATAAGTTTTTAATAACTCCAAATTTTATTGAAATCGGATGACTAAAAAATCCGGGTTATTTATGAACCAATCGCAACCAAAGTAAGCACATGACAGTTTTTAGTATAAGTTTTGAATAACTCCAAATTTTATTGAAATCGGATGACTATATCATATAGCATCCATAGGGCTAATCGGTCAAGAAATCCGATTTCTGTGCTGTTTTGTCAGAAAACGGGTTCTTTTTGAACCAATCGCATCCAAATTAAGCACAAGACAGTTTTTAGTATAAATTTTTAATAGCACAAAATTTTGTTGAAATCAGATGGCTATATCATATAGCTCCCATAGGGCTAATCGGACAAAAACTCCGATTTATTGTTTTTTTTTTTTTTTTGTCAGAAATCGGGTTTTTTATGCACGAATCGCACCCAAAAATATAATATGATAGTTTCTTTTGTAATAACCCAAAAAGCGAAGTTTTAATCTGATCGGAGTACCATAACATTGTTTTAACGTCGTAATTTCTTTGGTATTAAAGATATCTCAATTAAATTTGGGAATAAGTCGTGCTTTAGGACACCAATCTATTGTGCAAAATTTAATCGAAATCAGATGGTATTTTTATTATTTTGTCAGAAATACTGATTTACGCTCCCTACAGGTACAGGGTATCTCAAACTTGGCTGCGCCCGAGTTTAACGTTCCGAATTTTTAATTCAAAATCTGACGTTTTCTAAGTCTAGCTCTTTTATATGCTATTTCTAGTCTAAATTTTATTTCCTTAGAGTAATCTTCTACATTGTATAGTGGTTCTATTCTATCTATTTTATTAAAGTCTACGAACTGTCTTAGTAATCTTCCAAAGACTAGTTCGTATGGACAATATTCAAGCATGACTGATGGTGTTGTGTTGAAACATGTATGAACGAATGAACTCATTGAATGTTCTATGACTTCGTTCTATTGTCCCTAAGGTCTGGTGATGATATGCGGTGGATGTAAGATTTTCAATCTTCAGATATTTGCACATATCTAAAATTATCTTGTTTTTATACTCGGTACCCATGTCCGAAATGAACGTCTTCATTGGACCATACTTTAGTATAAAATTTCCGAATATAGCTTTCGCGACAGTATTTGCGCCCTTGTTTGCAATTGGAATGGCTACTAGATATTTTTTAAATCACATATTAGTGTGACGATTTATTCATTGTCATATTCTGATTTCGGTAGTGAACCTACGATATCCACTATCACTATATCGAAAGCATTTGTTGGGGTTTTTGTGTTCGTCATTGGGGTCTTTGTATGTGTCGTTGTTTTCGACATTTGGCATTTATGACATCTACGTATGTACTCTTTTATATGACGAGTCATTTTTTTCCAATAATAGTGTCTTTTTATTTTTTCTAGCGTTCTTGTAATGCCTGTTGACCTCCTTGGATTGGATCGTCATGACAGTATTGATTGTACCTCTTTTTCAGTTTGTATATAGGTCACCGGCTGGAGTAGCTCTCTTAATGATTTCAATTTCTTGTTGCCCATATATTTAAAAGTATCTATTGAAATACATTCAAAGATTTTTTCGCTCGGTGCCAATTTGAGTTGGCTGATTTTTAGCACACCGGCTTGCATTTCAAGCCTTTGGAAGAACTGACCTAAGTCTAGAATTCCATTGGTATATAAATCGCCAATATCAATTCTTGCAACAACTTTATTTCCTCGTTTTAGTAAACAAGTAGATTCAGCTATTCGCAAGGTCACTACTTTTCGTACTTCATCATTTGTTATGACTTCGTGCACGTTGGGCTTAGATACATTTTGCATACTTTAACTAGGCAATAGTTCCTTATTTGTTACTATACAGTTTTTATTATGTGTACTTTGTTGCCTGGTAGTGACTTTCAGGACTTTATTTTGCATGTCTTTTAATTCTTTTATATTTATACGCGAAAGTGCGTCTGCTACGAAATTAGCTTTTCCCTTTAGGTATTCTATTCTTCAAGCTCTAGCCGCATGCGAGTTAATTTAGAACTGGGATTAGTCATAGAAAACAGATGCGTCAATGGCGTGTGGTCCGTTTTAATAGTGAAGTGCTTGCCATAAATGTATGGTCTATAATGGGTAATTGCCGAATGAATTGCCGCTAGCTCTTGTTCCGTTGTACTCTTATTGCTTTCTCCTTTAGTAAATGAACGAGATGCATAAGCTATTGGGAGCTGAATCCCGTCACGGTTCTGAGTTAGAACCGCTCCGCAAGCTTGTTTACTAGCATCCGTTATAAATCAAAATTCTTTGCTAAAATCAGGATATTGTAATAATGTGGGGTGCATAAGTTTTTCTTTAAGGTATTCGAATGCGTGTTGGCATTCGCTTGACCACTCAAACGGAAACTTCTTTTTACACAATCTAGTTATGTGCCGTGAATAATCGGCGAAGTTCCTTATAAATCGACGATAATAGTTGCAGAATGCTACAAATCGTCTTGCGGTGTCCGCATCATGAGGGACAGGATAATTTTTGATGACGTCAAATTTCTTGTCATCTGGCAATACTCCTTTGTCGGTGCATTTGTGACCCAGGAATGTCACTTTATGCATGAAAAATGAACATTTTTCTGGATGCACTTTTAGGTTATATCCCTACATATCAAAAACATCAGTTAAGTTCTTAATCATGTGCTTTTCGGAACATCCTATCACCATTAAGTCATCCATATAAAGGAATGCCTGAGAAGGTTCTAAGCCAAAGAATGATATAGTCATCATTCTCTGAAATGAATTTGGTACTATTTTAAGACCAAATGGTAATCGCGTGAAGCGATATGAGCCATTGCTCGTTGAAAAATATGTTATATTCCTTGAGTTTCCCTCAAGTTCTATTTGATGGAAACCCGACATCAAGTCAAGGCATGAAAAGTATTTAGCTCGACCTAGTTGATCCAAGATGTCATCAATTCTTGGGAGTGGAAATTTATCGGAAAGTAGTTTTTTAATGATTTAACGACAGTCAATTACTAATCGCCATTTCTTCTGTTCTGAATTTGGTAATGATTTTTTCGGAACCAACAAGAGTGGGCTGTTGTACTCGGATACAGACGGTTCTACGATTCTGTCGTTGATCAATTTCCCTACTTGTTTTTGAATTTCTCTAATATGGCTATGCGGGCTTCTGTCGTTCTGTATATAAATGGGTTCATCATCTTTAAGTCTTAATGTCTGTTTATAAAAATTGTTTGTTGATATTGGTTCGGTTTCCAGTCCGAACACGTCACTATACTTTGTGCACAATTCGGTCAACTGACTTTTAAATTGATCTGGAAAATTTTTCTTTAGTTTCGAAAGTAGTATATATGTTTGGATGCTGCTATTGTATTTGCAACGTAAATTCCATTATGTATTTCCTGATTAGGAACGAATATGTAATCATTTACGGTATTAATGTCTATTTTCCGAATAACCTGTGATCTGGCTGGCAGAAGGACTGTATTGTTGCCAGCGCTATATGTTATCGGAACATATATTGGATAATTTAAATTTTGGGGTCTAATTATAAACCAGTCTTCACTTGGTTTGAAATCCAGCTGACAATTGAATTTGTTTATAAAATCAATGCCTATTATTCATGTGGAATAATATATTTTGTTGATTGAAGTTCTATTGCGGTTGTTCCTTGAGACTTCATTATACCTTGGCCTATGCCTTGGATGTTTATTATTTTTTCGTCCTGAGTTTTGAAGTTATCAGAATTTACTTTCAAAAGTGAGATATCTCCACCAGTATCTATGAGGAATTTTAGTTTATTTTCAGTTGAATGATTATTGAAAGTTACGAATATATTAAGACTGTAATTGATGGAATGAACTTTTGCATTTATAAATTGTTTCCTAAAGGGTTCTGTGAGTTTTCCGACGTATTTTGCGCCATTCTCACATTGCTGTTAATGTTGCCCTGATTGAAGTTGCTTCGGCCTCTTCCTTGGTTTTGGCCTCTTCTTCCTCCACGGTTATTATAGTTATTATTATTGTTATTGTTGTAATTTCTGCATCGGTTTTAATTGTTGTTGTTGCTATTTCTGCCGCGTGTTATGACCTCGGCCTCCTCTATTATAGTTATATGCACCTCGTCGATAAAATAGTACAGTGTTGCTGTGACCTGTTATCTCCGTGGAACTGTTTACAAATTTAGAAATGGCATCATTCATGTTTGTGAATGTGCCTGCTTGCATGATAAGTTTTACCTTATCAATGAAGCAATTTTGTGTCAAGGCTTTTACAGTTGTTGTAGTGCTGTATTTATTTGCAAGGGATTGACTGAGACCTTCACTGATATAGGCGCCTTCTAGGACCTTTGTCAGTTTCTCCACCTCTTGGGTGTATTGGTTGGCCGTTTTATGATACCCTGTACCTAAAAAGGTACATACAAGGGTATATTAAGTTTGTGCAAATGTATGTAACATAGAGAAGGAGACGTCGGAGACCCCCCAAAGTTACCCACAATATGATCAGGGTGACTAGAGAGATTGATATAGCCATGTCCGTCCGTCTGTCCGCGCGTACCCCTAGATCTTAGAGACTATAAGAGCTAGGATAACCAAACTTGGGATTCGGACTCCTTATGTTTACGCTGGTCAAGTTTATTTTTTTTCTCCCCCCGCCCCCCTTCCACCCCCTCATTTTTTCAAAGCTATGTCATTTCTAAACCTTTCGGATTTAAGTATTAGTTGCTTCTGAAGAGTTGTTAGGAATGTAAAACTCTTTCGATTGATATCAAACATGACTAAAATTGGACCATATTTACTCGAGATATATAAAAAACAAATTTTGAGGGTCAAGATTTTAATTCCCCTTGCGTAACCTGCAATCCGCCAAATGAGCAGTCCGATAGATGGCGTGCTTGCAATATTGTGAACAATATGTTTTTGGATTCAAAGGAATATTAAGACCAGAGGATTTATGTGAATGAAGGCGACCAGGGTTACCACCCGACTAGGGTTGCCACCTTTTTTTTTAATTCCGTCCACTAGGTACAGGGTATCCCAAACTCGGACGCGCCCGAGTTTAACGTTCGGCTTCATTTTTCTGTTGCAGATTGAGGAGTTCGGCAGATATAACTTCTACCGATTCTCCTTTTTCTGTACTCGACAGTTGGGTAATGATTGCAGCAATTGACTGCTCATTACTTATAAGATTCCTTGCATAGCCTTTAAGTTTAGATTTTATAAGGCTTATCGCTGTTATCTCATGCGTGCCTTTTAAGGTGTCTAGTAGACCTAGAGCATTTATAAAACTTTGCAAATTTTCATGCCTACCATCAAACTCTGGTATCAGAGATGTGGCTAGCTTGATAAATTCTGTTAATGTCTGTGCCATCTCAGAAATTGTTATTTTTTCTGACCTATTTTCAATTCGATCGCTTCGTTAATCATAATATGTCTTCTCTTTCTGATATTAGTTGATCTTATGTTTAGGGATTTTATCACGCCTAAACATTTCTTAAGGTGCTCAGCTGTGAGTCTATTTATATATTTATTTACTAAGGTAAATATATTATTGTATTCCCTTACTACTATCTCTGTATGATATTTCAACGTTTCTGTTTTTATTACTCCATCTTTATTTATGCATTTATATGTTTTATCAAACTTGTAGCGAAATCCGTCTATACATTTCGCTATTTCACTCCATTCCATTCTTGTATTGGAGTTTATTATAGTTTTTTTTTTCAATATGATTTAAATGGTTTGCCCTACTCATATATCTATTCTTAATAATTTTATTATGCTTAACATAAATTGTAAGCAAAAATTCCAAAACTAATACTATTGTTATTATCAATAGTAGGATCCACAACGCATTTATATCATCTGTGTGACCCACTATTCTAACATTATTCACTACGTTGGCAGTATTATCTTTTGCCTCACTAGAATCGCTAAACCCTCCCATTGTGAGGTTTTAATTATATTCAATGAAACTGATCTTCAAAAATGAAATGCTCTATCGGAGCTTGAAAGACGGGAAAATATTTTCTTCTTGAAAATCGAATACAAAATCAAATAAAATTTTTTTTTTTATATTTAGTCAAGATAAGAAATTTTATATTTTTGTCCATTTACACAAAAAAATTGGCAGCTGAGTATATAAGTATACTCAGTGCTAGAGACGTGGAAATGTTAAATGTTAATATATGTGGTTGGCTCACATATTCGTTTACAATAAAAAAAAAAAGCTGTCCAACCACATTGTTAGTAAAAAGCCTAACAGATATTAATATTTTCCAAGCAGCGGTTTCCCGCCTCGGCTTGGGTTTAGAAATTAAAATTAAGGCAAATTGGGGCATTGGCATTTATGCAGCCCGTTTGCGTTATTTCGCACCTTTGCGAAACTTGTTGAAGACGCTCTTTGTAGCGTTGTCTGGATGCATCTGCTTGAAGTTTAGGCAAATTGGGGCATTGGCATTTATGCAGCCCGTTGGCGTTGTTTCGCACCCTTGCGAAGCTTGACCTTTATTTCTTGAAGTCGCTCTTTGTAGCGTTGTCGGGATGCCTCGTCCTTTGCCAACTGGGTCATCTCCTTGACCAGTCGCCGTTGCTGCAGTAGTTTAGTTCTTTGTCCACTTCTTTTGTGTTTCTTCTGTGATTTTTATCTTGCCTGGCCCGGTACTCATTTATCGTGAGTGGGCGTGGTCCTGCAGTGCCTCTTCCAGTGTTGGCAAGTCCCTCTGTTTTGTGGGTTCAGCCTTCGAGAATTGTGGCTCATCTGCCATCAATTGTTATCGTTTCTGTCCAATTGAGTCGAGAAAAACTGCTTTGCTGCTGCTCCTTCCTTGGTTGATTTAATTTCTTTCCATGGCACACACAGAAAACTCTTCGAAAAATATTAACATTTTTTTTTGTCTTTGCTGCTCCTTCCTTAGTTGATTTAATTTCTTTCCATGGCACACGAAAAATATTAACATTTTTTTTGTCTTTGCTGCTCCTTCCTTGGTTGATTAATTTCTTTCCATGACACACACAGAAATATTAACACTCTTTTTTTTTGTCTTTGCTTATTCTTTTTTTTATATATATATTTTTTTTTTTGTGTCTATTTGATTTTAAAGTGTGATTTTTTTTTTTTTTTTTATTATTATTATTCGTTTGTGTGTTCACAACACGCCTCGGCTGGCAACGGCAACGTCCGTTTTTATGAAAGGCACCAAGACTTCGAATCTGTCACGGTCGCCATGTAATATTTGACGTCAATCTTTGCAGAAAAAATAAGGAGAGCTTCTGCTCTTTTTGAGGTTTTTTATTAAACTGATTGTTGTATGCTTATGTTGGGCTTCGCTAACCCGCGCGTACAATGCTTATATCTACGTATTCTTAATTACATATATACATATACATATGTATGCAGAAGGCATGCATATGTTATGTAAGGCTTGACCACTTGAGCTGCAAAGTGGATGCTCAGCATTCCCACGCTCCGCTCATGTATAAGCGTTGGATCTTATTACTCGGGCGCTGGAATGCTTATTAAATTTTTGGTGGTCTTTTTGGGTATTTGTATATTTATATTTATTATGAGAAAGTGTCACATTGTATTTACGCTAAGTTATACCCAATCATTTATTATGTTGGAAGGGTAGATATGCTACAATACATTAAATGTAATTAATAGCAGAGTGTGTAGGAAGTGTGGGGGGTGGGTGGATAAGTGTATTTTGTATTTTCACGGAACTCGAAAGGGATGATCCAATGGATGAATTCTGTTTAGTCTTCGACGATGGTAGTTGTTGCCTAAGAGGTTAATGGCAAAGGTGGTTTACGTGAGCATTTAGTTTGTCAAAGTGTCTTTTGCTTGTTTTGTTGATTTCCTCCACAACTTAAGGAAGACTTAAAAGTCTTCGAATGGTGGAGTTGCGCACATAGAATGGGGCTCTAATGATTTCTCTGATAATTCTGTTTTAGCATCTTTCAAGCCTATTTATATTTGTTGATGCGGCAGTGCCCCAAAGTTCTAAGCCGTATTTCCATGCAGGCTTTAATATTGCTTTGTATAAGAGGAGCTCGCTTTTGATGGACAATTTGCTTCTTCTGGAAAGTAACCAACTCATCTTCCTGAACTTGTGTGAGATCAGCTTAACTTTTCCTGTGATGTGTTCCCTCTAATTGAATCTTTTATCTAGAGTTAGGCCTAGATATTTGGCAGACTCAGACTGTGGGATAATGGCTACATTAATGGACACTGGCGGGGAGATTCCGGGTCTGAGAGTAAAAAAAAGTGCTTTAATTTTTAAGCATTAATGACAATGTTCCATTTCTTCAGCCACGGTTCCACATTATTCAGTATCTCCTGCAGTCCCTACGCTGCGGTTCCACATTATTCAGTATCTCCTGCAGTCCCTGCGCTGCCCCAGAGTCTCGGTTGTGAACAAGAATGCTGTGTCGTCAGCGTATGTGCATGTGATATTATGTCGGCCAGTTGGGAGCGGCATATCAGTTGTATACGCAGAGTATAGTATAGAGGCCAATACGCTACCCTGTGGTACTCCAGCATAAATTTCTTGAATAGATGACTCTGAATTCTTTACTTTGACATAGAACTAAGGAATAAGTAGTATGACGTTAGTAACTTTGATTTTAGCTTATACAATAATCCATGGGGCCAAACTCTATCAAAGGCTTAGCGAACATCGAGAAATACTGCTCCACAGTACTTTCGGTTTTCGAAGAAGTTAATTATGTGATTAGCTTCTCTGTGAACTTGCTGAATCCTCCGTGACCTTGCCTGAAGCCAAATTGGTGGTTTGGTATAATGTGATTCTCCCCCAGGATGGGCAGCAATCTCTTTAGGAATAGTCTCTCAACGATTTTGGAAAGGATGGCAAAAAGACTGATGATTTGAGCACATTTCCACTGAGATGGAAAATGGCCAAGTCTAAAGCAATCATTATACCCTGTACCTAAAAAGGTACAAGGGTATATTAAGTTTGTGCAAATGTATGTAACATAGAGAAGGAGACGTCGGAGACCCTCCAAAGTTACCCACAATATGATCAGGATGACTAGAGAAATTGATATAGCCATGTCCGTCCGTCTGTCCGTCTGACCGTCTGTCCGTCTATCCGTCTGTCCGCGTGAACGCCTAGATCTTAGAGACTATAAGAGCTAGGATAACCAAACTTGGGATTCGGACTCCGTATGTGTACGCTGGTCAAGTTTATTTTTTTCTCCCCCGCCCCCCCCCCCCCTTCAACCCCCTCATTTTTTCAAAGCTATGTCATTTCTAAACCTTTCGGATTTAAGTATTAGTTGCTTCTGAAAAGTTGTTAGAAATCTTTCGATTGATATAACATGAGTAAAATTGGACCATATTTACTCCAGATATACAAAAAACAAATTTTGAGGGTCAAGATTTTAATTCCCCTTGCGTAACCAGCAAACTGCCAAATGAGCAGTCCGATAGATGGCATGCTTGCAATATTGTGAACAATGTGTTTTTAGATTCAAAGGAATATTAAGACCAGAGGATTTATGTGAATGCAGGCGACCAGGGTTGCCGCGACCGAGTTTAACGTTCGGCTTCATTTTTCATTATTGTTTTTATGTTCTGAATACAACTTGGTGGAAGTTGTTTCAAAACAGTTGCATCCATGCAATAGTATCCAGGTGACTTAATTTCTTTTAGGTAATCAATTTCTTTTTGTATCTCTTCAGAATGTATTTGAGATAAGGGCAGGTCCATTGGACAAGGTATGTGAAGGAATTTTATTGTTTCCTCAAGGTCTGCTGGGCTGGATAAGTCAAACGGCTGAAAACATGATTTCAGGTGCTCTGGAAAAGCATTGGCTTTTTCCTGGCTGGAACGACACCATATCCCGGTAGCTGCTTTCACCGGTGCTACCCTCCTTGTAGGTCTCATGAGGTATTTGGTGGCGTTCCAGAGATTGTGTTCAATGTTGCCAGGCTCCAGATCCGCCAGATAAGCTGCCAGAGATTTGCTTTTCAACTCTATTGATGATGTTGCTAGGCTTGCTGTCAGATGCACATGTCAACTGCCTCATTAATGTCGTCACCAGTTTGGATAAGCGGCTGGGGGTCGACATTTTCTTCTAGCCAGTTTTTAAAAACCTCTGTGTTGGTGTTACGCCTTATTAATTTTACTGTAATTAAAGTCCTTATGTACAAGGTGTTGATGAGTACCTTGACCATGCTATGACCTATGCAAAGGTCGTAACAGTTAAAAGTGGAGATTTTCGCCGGGTCGATCCCTTTGCTGATTGCAAAATCCAATAAATCGCCAATTCTCGCTGGATCAGAGGGCCAGTATGTTGTCTCTCCAGTAGAATGCACACTGCAACCCATCTGTCTGATGCATTTAAACAGTAAAGTTTCTTTGGGATTAATTACTCTGGATCCCCACCACGTATGTTTAGCATTAAAATCTCCACCGATGATAAATTTCGGGCCCAGATTCCTCAATTGTAGGAATATGTCATTTATGTTGATGGTGTGTCGAGGGGGTACGTATGTTACAGCGATTGTGATTTTGGCTGTCTAAGTCATTAAATGAGTTTTTGCTTATTGAAACCAGTCCGGCTGAGTTGGCTCAAGCTCCTCATATTCTATGCCTTTTTTCACAATTATAGTAGCTCCGCCACGAATCCTGTTGCCAGGGTGCATAGCGTTGAAAATGTCATATCCGGGAATGTTAAAATAGGATATAGTGGTGAAATGAGTTTCTGATAAAAGCATTACATTAACTTGATTTGTCTTGATGTAGTGCTCAACTTTAGGCTTGTACTTGCACAAACTGTTCGCATTCCATATGACGATTTGCGTGTTTATGGATATTGACGTATGTTCATCTGACTTGAGAAAATGGCCATAATCATTTCCATTAATTGATTGAACATGGTTTTCATCATATGCTCCATACGTTGCAGCATTTTCTGCTCAAGAACAGATTCGGCATCAGTATAACTTTGGTTATTAAACTGGTTTTCTTCTGGATATCCTTGTTTGGCAATATTCGCGTAGCTGAAGTTTTTTATCACTGGGCTGGGATTCGAGGAAGATGATTCGGCTGTGGAGCTTGCTTAGGTGGTGCGATTACCTTAGGTTTTAATTTTTTTGACTTCAATATAAATACAGCAACCTCGATATGAGGCAGTGTGCTCTTCTCCAGGTTGGCTCCAGGTTGACGAAAAACATGGACATTGGGCTCTTGTTCGATTTTGAGACAGCATTTTTAAAATCACGGACCTTATGTCAAAGCTTATCCATAGTTGGGAGTTGATTTAAATTAAGTCCTTTAATGACTAAACGGAATGGTCGTTCCTCCTTGAGCTGGTAAGTTGAAAAAGCCAAGTGCGAGTTGTCCAAATGAGCGACAATTTTCCTATACGTGGTGCTGTCTTTTGGCATTATGCGGACATTGCCTCCTTTAGTGGCCTTGTAGGAGAAGCTGCCGGCGAATTCGCCCAAGTCCTTGAGCATCTGACCAATGTTTGTCACCCCTGGAATAATGATAGGAGGTGGCTTGGGTGTAGCGATATCCTCAGACTTGTCATTGCTGGTACAAGTGGAAGATCCAGTTTGGTTCCTACTCTCAATTAGCAGCGTTGAAAATCGATTTGAAGAGCTGGGCAGCTTGTCCTTTTGTGTGGAGTCTTTCACAAACGACTATTTTCCCGTCTTCTTTGGAAAAATAAATTTCTTTATTTCTCCTTTATCAGAATGATCAGTTTCTGACTTTCTGCTGCTTGAGCTGGAATCGGTTGACGATCCTTTCTTCTTGCTAGCATGGATCTGTTTTGGCAATCGTTGAGATTTCGGAGATTTAAGAGGACGTGTCCTCTTGACAGGAAGCACTTTGCGTGCCAGCTTTTGCCACTCAGACTTTATAACAATATTATCTAGGGTACAGGAAATAATAATTTGAATAAAGATTGAAAAAACTGGGTTCATCAAAATTTTACTTCGGTGGAGCTCCCCACCCCCTTTTGGTTTAATTATAACCTCAGAGCCTTGTACTGCAGCACTAAGCTGACAGTATTTATTAGTTCTGACTAAATATGCTAAAAATATATTTCGTTTGACACTAAGATGAATGAAATACGACCATTATCACAGAAGTTATTAGCCAAATAAAGAAGAATTAAATAGAATTAACGGTACAGGGATTTTAATTTCGGGATCGCCAAATTTATTTCAAGGACAGGGATAAAACAGTAGCCTTACAGGGTATTTCAATTTCTGAAACGCCTGAATCCAGCCCAAGGACAGTAATATAAACAATTAAATGTACAGGATATTTCAATTTCGGGAAGGCCCGAATTTAGTCCAAGGATAGAAAAGCATTAAAGAAAAACTGATCTCATCCCGTACATAAATTTCCACGCACCCCACTGGGAAAACCCCTAGTTATACTTCATTATAATTATCATTATTATAATTATTATTATAATTATATATATAAAAGTCGCCCACCAACTCGCAAAAATGAAAACCCACACCAAGTTCCATGAAAATCATAAACTTGCGCTTTTTCGAACCCTTTCAATATCTTGTACAAATTCACAGCTTTAATAATTTAGATTATTTTCTCAAACGCTTCTTTTGTTACAATAACATTGGGTAGTGGGAAAATCAGTGTCCTATCTTTACACCTTCGAATCTTTCTTCAGAAATAATGTTCCCTCCGCACAGATAGAAATAATAACGAAGGGTTTGACCGCATTCGATGGAGTGTAATTTCCGAATCTGACCAGAACACAATGGGAGCCTTGATCCATGGCTTGATTCGATGACAAATAATTCATAATATTTTTGTACGATCTGTGTTCGAGATCGTAATCGGTTTGACTGGCTATCGGAGGTGGATATATCAGGTGAGTTGGAAAACTATTTTGCGAGCTGAAACCCAGTGTTGAGCCCACTAAGAGTTTTTAGTGAACTTTAATTTTCAATAATAAAAGAGGCGAGAATTATTCACGTTATAAATTATATTTTATTTGTGCTGAAGCGTGGCCGAATACCTTGCTTGCATGTACCAACGAACGGTTACGAAAAACTAATGTAACCTATGCTGAAGCTGGACCGATTGCCTTGCTTGCAATACACCAAAGCGAGATCGAAAACAAGATAACTTATGTGTAAGCTTAACCAAAAGTATGCACAAAGAAGATGACAAAAGGAGGCAGTGCAATAACGCAATGATGCTGCTTAATAGTCTGTACATATTTGAACTAACTTTAGTTGTTACAGTGTTTGGCGGGATTAGTAAATGAGAAAATATTTATGATAGGTTTGTTGTGGCTGGCTCGAACATACTCCCCCCGTTGAAACCCTGTGTTTCAACCGAATCCTTAAGGGCCAGGCGGCAGAGTGTGTGTACAGCCCGTTTGATTACACCAGACGCAGTTTTTTAATGAATTTGTAAATAAAGCCAAAAACTCGCTGCATTAGTCCGAAACTGCTGACCATTTTAGAGCCGGCAGCTAAGTCCAGTTGGAGAGACCTGACCATTAGCACATTTTTTCGCAACTCCAGGGTGGGCTTTTCTGAAGGATATTGGGTAGGCCAATCAGCTCGAGAACTAACCAAATGTGCTGGACCATAAAACCACAGCTCGGAATGAGCCAGGGCATCGGCGTGGGCGTCTCTGGATAGAATGTCAGCAGGGCTTAACGATATTGGAACATGACGCCATTCTACGCTGCTACTAAAATCCTGAATAGTAGCCACTCGGTTTGCCACAAATGCGTTGCAACGAAAAGGCTCTTCTCGAATCCACGCAAGTGCTACTGTAGAGTCAGACCGGCAATAAGTCGATCCTTTAAAGATGCCCATCTGATTGACTTCGGATATAAGTTTAGCTTAAGGACTCAAAGCAATTTTGGGAAAATAGAGAAATGGTATATTAAGAAATCCATTGCAGATTTCAGGCCAGGTCGTGTGACGTTCCAGAGGTAGGCTCTCATCCAATGATAGTCGGTTTTTAAAAAGGCGTTGCAAGAATATTTTTGCCTTCGTAATCACCGGTCCAAACAGCCCAAGAGGATCGTAGAATCGTGGCGGAGAGGACCGATCGTCTACAAGGTTTGGAGCTATCTTCAAATGGAGACAGCGAGAACAGGAACCGGTCAGAGGAGGCCTCCAACAGTTCCAAATTATACTGGAATGGCAAACGAACAACATACTCGTCAGGAGGCATACAAATAGACACATTTTTGAAATGGTGTTCAGACTCATGTTCTTCTTGCTTCTTGGATGAACAGCCGTCTCTCAACTTTCCATTTCCCAGAATTTTCAGACAAACTTTCCCAGTCGATAATCAAGGTGATCCACGTCCTTCTGCATAACCACTAGCGAATCACTTGAAGTTCCTCCAGCTACAACCTAACCAAGACGAGTCTTCTGGAGAAGTGGTAACTCAGGACTAATTTTAATTTGGCCGACATAAAGTAGATCATAGAATAAGCTTGCACCGAGTAACAAGTCCACTGGTTGTGGCTTGTTAAAAGTCGGATCAGCCATTTCGATATTTGAAGGAATTTCCCATCCCTTAATGTCCACATCGATGTTGGGCTGACGGCCAGTGATAGTTGGCTCTACCACAGCAGTGAAGCGGCGGCAAACTGTGAGGTTTTCGATTTTAGAGACACATTTACAGATGATTTATTTGTGGCTACGGCCACATCTTCAAGTCCAGAAATAAGGACCGATGGCGTATTTTTATACCCTGTACCTAAAAAGGTACAAGGGTATATTAAGTTTGTGCAAATGTATGTAACATAGAGAAGGAGACGTCGGAGCCCCCAAAGTTACCCACAATATGATCAGGGTGACTAGAGAAATTGATATAGCCATGTCCGTCCGTCTGTCCGTCTGTCCGTCTGTCCGCGCGTACGCCTAGATCTTAGAGACTATAAGAGCTAGGATAACCAAACTTGGGATTCAAACTCCTTATATACTCCTATACGCTGGTCAAGTTTATTTTTTTTTCTCCCCCCGCCCCCGATTCCACCCCCTCATTTTTTCAAAGCCACATAATTTCTAAACCTTTCGGATTTAAGTATTAGTTGCTTCTGAAAAGTTGTTAGAAATCTTTCGATTGATATAACATGACTAAAATTGGACCATATTTACTCGAGATATACAAAAAACAAATTTTGAGGGTCAAGATTTTAATTCCCCTTGCCTAACTGGTAAACCGCCGAATGAGCAGTCCGATAGATGGCGTGCTTGCAATATTGTGAGCAATGTGTTGTTGGATTCAAAGGAACATTTAGACCACAGGTTTTATGTGAATGTAGACGACCAGGGTTACCACCCGACTAGGGTTGCCACCTTTTCTTTTTCGTTTTTAATTCACTTTTTAATTTATTCAAGACGTAAGTTTCTTATATAGAGGTTCATCATAAGTTGAGCATCCCAGAAAATATTTTCCCTTTTTTTTTTGTAAGTCATAT